>CM023488.1:91327048-91370163 GCA_013339685.2 Hyalomma asiaticum | reverse complement strand
CAAGACTTCAAGAGGTTACAAGTACATCATCGTAGCCATTGATTACCTCACAAGTTCGTGAGGCAGAACCACTGAGGAATATAGAAGCTCCAACCGTCCAAAGGTTTGTTGAGCGACGGATCATCTGAAGCACGGATGCCCAGCCACGATCATCACAGACCGCGGTACTCAAATGATGGCGCGCTCACTGAAGCCTACTCAAGCATCGGGGCATCAGACATGCGGCCACCACCGCGTATCACCCCGCAGCAAACGGCTTGTGCGAAAGGGCACACAAGACAATCAAACGATGATCGCCATGCTTACCTCCGGGGGGAAAAGTGGGCCGATGTTCTCCCATATGTTGTATTCTGTTACAACACGGGTACCAAGACACGGGTCGCCAAACTCCATTCTTTGGTGTACGGTAGAGATCCAGTGTACCATTGGACGTTGTTACAGCCGCCGGGAACTTGAAGAACTTAAAGAAGAGTCAAGTTATTTCACGGTAGTGCGTGAACGGACTCCAAAAGGCCAGAGAGCTCGCTGACGTACATCAGACTGGCTCAGAAAAACAAAAAGAGCACTTCGACAAGCACCACAAGGACATTGTGCGTGAGAGAGGGCAACTGGTGCTTCGAAGTCTCAACGACCGGGGTGAAATCGACGACATCTTACACTGGACCTCACAAGATTGTGAATAGACTGTCTCCCGTGAATTATGAGATCGAACTCGCTAATAACATGGGACGTGACATTGTGCATGCGGCTGCACATTGTGCAGATAAATCTGCACAATGTTATCTGCAAATTATCTGCACATTGTTATCTGCCACGTTATCTGCACATTGTGCAGATAAATCCCGATCCGTAAGAGGTGTTAGACGAGGAGATACGATCTCCTCGATGCTATTCAATGCATGTTTAGAGGAAGTGTTAAATGAATAGACTGGGAAGAAAAGGGAATTCGAATACACGGAGAATATCTAAGCAATTTAATGCTTTGCAGACGACATTGTGCTCTTGTAGCAATGATGGAGACGAACTACAAAAGATGATTGACGACCTAAACCGGTGAAGTATTAAAATGGACTAAAACGAATAGGCAATAGACCAAGGTTATGCCCAATAGCCTAGCTGAAGAACAGGAATTTAAAATTAACAGTGAGCCCTTAGAATGTATGAACAAATACGTATACCTGGGACAGTTACTAAGAGGAACACCTACCCATGAAAAAGAAATTCTCCGCAGAATAAGGATGGGCTGGAGCGCATTCGGAAGGCATTCCCAAATCATGACTGGAAACTTGCCGCTGTCACTAAAGCGAAAAGTATTCAATCACGGCATTCTCGCAGTACTAACGTACGGTGCAGAAACGTGGAGGATAACGAAAAAACTAGAGATGAAATTAAGGAGCACGCAACGTGCAGTGGTAGGAAAAATGATAGGGTTAGCGCTAAGAGACAAAAAACGAGCGGGATGGATCAGAGAACAGACAGGAGTAGCCGATATTATCTTATCAATTAAAAGAAAGAAGTGGACCTGGGCAGGACATGTCATGAGGAGGAAAGATAAAAGATGGACAGTAAGAGCGACGGAATGGATACCAAGAGAGGGAAAACGCAACAGAGGCTGGCAAAAGGTTAGATGGAGCGATGAAATTAAAGAAATTTGCGGGCATAAAGTGGAACCAACTAGCTCAGGATAGAGTGGATTGGAAATCGTTGGGAGAGGCCTTCGTCCGGCAGTGAACCTAAATAGGCCGATGATGATGATGACACCGCATCCTTCTTTCATAGAAACTAGCATTCTACATACGCCGGCGAAAAGTTTAAGCCGCCGGCTTAGCACAATAAGCGAAGCTTTGTCACAGGACTGTAACACATTAGAAGAGCGTGCAAATCTGTTCAAGTGAGAAACGCGCGAATCACCTCTGCTTTGCTCCTTCGACAAGGCTACCCGCTGTAAACGTTTTTTCTTTGTGCTTTTACCGTAGACCTCCCAAGTCACACACCGTTGACGACCCCGCCGCCTTCACGTATATAGGAGTGGCTGTCGCTATTCGTTAGAGAGGCGGATAAATCGCAAGGGGATTCGTGCGAATCGAATCGCAAAGTACGAATGCCGCGTAGCCAAGGGGGGCGTTCAGAAGGCGCTCAATTTTCAGTCGGGATCCTTCGCTCTCAGTCGTCGGTGAAAGGGTGCGTGTCGATGCGCAATCCACGGCAGCGCGGCACGCTTTTCTTTTCTTCAGCCGCGGCCCCGCTTTGAGCTGTGCGTTACCATGCAGTTGTTACCCGGTGTTTTCCTAGTGGCAGGGGCAACAGTCTTATACGACCTCCCAGGGATGGTCGCCTCGTGCAGCGATTACCAATTTGCCGGTTCATGGAATCAGATACAAACACATCGTAGGTGAACGAGAGGAAGTGGCATTCGCCTTTGCAAGCTGACGTCGATGTAGAGACATCGACGTCAGCACAAGCTTAGTGCCTTTCTCGGCGAAGTAAACGATACGCAGTCATGCGAAAATGTTTAGCGCAATAAAGTATTTTTCTACTGCTAAACGTGAAAGAGAAATGAAAAACTGTAAATGTGTGTACAAGGGAGGCAGCAACTGATTTGTCTAATCAAGTTGCTTATTCTCGCTTCTAGGAACAAGAAAAGGAGACTATGAACTTGAGGGCATGAAACAGCTATGATGAGAACACACCAGAACATTGTGACAGCAGATTTTGGGTGCGTGTCATGCCGATAGAGAAGGCAGATATGGTCGATACAGTTGCGTTAAGCCAGCAAGCTTTTCTTTTACATCACGGATCCAGATAGGACATAAGTGCGAAACTCTAAGAGGAGTGAGAAGCCGGCCGTTCTTTGGCTTATGAATTGTGGTTGGCTGAATGGAGTTGAGTGATCTCAATAAATATTTGGCAACGCGGTGGCAAGTGACAAACATGTATTTTTCAAATAGGAGCTACGGTGTCCAAGAGAAGGCTGCGTTTACTCAAATTTCCAGGAACTTCAAAAACCGAGAAAGAAACAGACATGCTTCTGAATGAAGGTATCTCAGCCGAAAAAAAAAAAAAACTCCCTATTCTACACTTTGGGTCCTGAAAGACTGTACTTGAGGGCACAGTGAAACGGCATGTCCAGGGATTGCGCTGGTATGTGTACATTTCAGAAAGAAACTGGGTAAACCAACAAGGTTACGTTATCAGTAGAAATGATCTTGCTAACTAAATATGATAATCAGGAAATGTATGCCGCAGAAAATACGCTATCGACATTACAGTGAACTCCTCGTGCCGGTGCCTCTCAAAGAGAGTTAACCATACGCAAGCCATCTTCTTCCGTGTGTTATAGTTAATGGCATAACCTCAGTATGTGGGGGCCGCAAGGGAACACCAGTGGACGAAGGAAACCTGGCATGGCCTATGCTTTCCTTGTCATTGGAGCATCGCATATGTGTTGTTATCGACCAAGCAATGGCGACGATTGAGAAGGAACGCGTGCAACAGAATAAAAGCGAGGCGTACGATCCACGGCACAGCTCTCATTTCTACCGTCACACAAGACGACAAGATGAGGACCTGGATGCCACATCATTAGTCGCACATCATCAGCGACGCTGTCAAAACGACGTCGTGACCGAATGTTGACCACAGAAACAGACAGCTGCTCTTCACAGTGACCACCTGCATGGTAGCATAAACGGCTACCCCTAAATACACAGATCAGTGGACGGATGGACCCGTGGGGGATTGGTTCGATCTCTGTCAACTCTACGCTACCGCTCCATCATGGCCGGAACGCAACAATGTCGCCCATTTCAATGACTACGTCGCCGGTGAGGCCTCCTGATTCTATATAACGCACATATTCCAAATGATAATTCGTGGAACAAAATCAAAGCAGAAATAATCACCCGATTTACGCAGAGCGACGAAGGCCCGCCTACCAACACCAGTTCGAAACATTTCAACTCAGCCGTCGCAATCAAAAGTATTCTCCATGTAGCAATCAATTTCTGACAAGCAACGGCCCCACAGCAAATCGGTGAAGATTTCCCTTGTTCCTGTGATTCTGCGAGACGCATCGCAACGTCGGGCGTGGATGAGATGTTGCCAAGAAGCGATGTAAAACGACCGATCACAGAAGGGCGCCCACGTCGCTTACCACAAAGGCCTAAACTCCCACCAGCCTTTACGTCTGCTAAAAGTCGCCATCGCCTACTACGTCACCGTGCTGTAGTTCTGGAGTCATTACACTGTAAGCAAAAGTTGCCCGATATTTGGGTTTTTGCGGCTCATGAGCCTTAAGAACTCCCTTATTTTCAAATTACTACATCTTGTTGAGGTAAAAGGAGCATATGACATAGTTTTACTACCACCTGTTAGAAAGGTAGTAAAAGGACGCTATTGCCCTATTTTACTACGTAGGGGGTTTGTGTCACGTGATAAAAAAACCCCAGTCTAGAGTTTAAAGCCACGTGATCAAAAACTACGTACCACGTCACGTGGTAAAAAACCCCAAACTGCCGTGGCGCAGGGGTGGAGGACGTGCTAGCCCTCGAATGACTATTTAGGCCTAGCCACATGGTACGCGTTTGCAAGCAACTGTTCGTCAAAGCGTCGGTCGCGGAAGAGGGGACGCGACGTCTCGGGGCGTGAGTGTGAACGGCGTGAGTGTGATCAGGGCGTACGCTGTCGTCCGTCAACCAGAACGTGATACCGTGACATCTCCGGCAGCTATGCCTAGTGACCGTCGTTTCGAAGGCACCGCCGAGTTCTGGAAAAGCACGGAAACTACGGTCGCAAACGTTCCTGACTGACCGCATCGTCAACCAGTACGACAACGACACGGCGAACCACCCCGAGTGTTACCAGTGCGGCGTGGTTTTGTGCTGAGTTCGAGCGATGCTGGCTGTCCCTAGCGCCGGTCTTGGTGGACGGCGGCCAAGTGAAAACGCACTTTCGAGTATCTCTGCTCCCGCGCTTGTGCCTGTGTTTGTTGTGCTTTCAACGAGTGAAAACGTGCTTCCAATGTTATAAGTTCAAAGGGTGAGTCCTCGTTTACTGCTCAATAAATTGACTGATGTCCGCATTTTGCGTAAGCCTATTGTTTACCCAGCCACAGTAAACCTCGAATGAGCTTTAAAAATAACTCTAAAAACAGCCGAGAAAACATTGTTTAGGCAGTAAAAAATTACTCCGCGTATACTCGCTGAAAACCTCCAGGGCGGTAAATAATTACTGCCGTTTGTACGTTCAAAAACTCGGTTAGCGTGAGAGTAAATTTTTACCTTGACTGTTACGTAGTAAAGAAAAACCCAGAAATGGTAGTGCGCTAGAGGACAAGCTGTTTACTCCCGTTCCTGGTTATTTTTGTTTTGTGTGTACTGAACCATCGCATGCAGTTGATACGGCGGCTCTCGCATACTTGGTCCATCTCGTGGCTTTGCAACAAATGGCTGTTGTGTTGCTCGTAACACTCCCCGCATTTCCCGAAAGGCACTACGCCCACAGTAGACTGGCTGATGCACAGAGAAAATACCAAACCGAGCCACGGCCCCTGCATTCGGAATCACGATCTGCTACAGTTTAGCGCGATGTTTCAGGAACGAGACATAGGTTCACAACCGGTACTAAGCCTAGCCCAAGCTGTCGCAATATCGCCGCGCTCTGAACCACCTAAAAGTCGATGCGACTTGGGCTCAGCATTCAGTACTAGCTTCAACGACGAAAACAGAAATACAAGCATTGCTTCCCGCGAGACGAAGCATGTGTTTTCTCGATCAGTGCAAAGGGCTGCGACAAATAGTACAGCTATCTTTCCAGAACCCCATATCAATGCAGGAGTCTTGAATGCACTAAACCCGCACATTGCCAAGTGAGAAAAGCTGTCCACAGAGAACGGCATCGCACAAGCCCCTGGAAAGCCTTCCGATTTAATTCCTGCACAATAAATTCACGGCCGTTCGAACCTAACAGTGCTCTACCGACCTCCTCAGCACACCGACCTGTGAAGAAAATCAAAGACGAGTGCCTGAAGGAGTATCACATCAGCAACTTCCGCAGCATCATCAGCAAGCTCAGCAGAGAGCCCAACAAGGAGAACGACGCCCAAAATCATCATCGAGATCACACTTCCTGCGTTTAAAATAAGCCATCCTCGTGAAAAGAAGCATCGGCGGAGACTCTAGCGTAACAAATATTCATCGAAACTTTCTCTCTAAAGCTTGGCACGATGTGGAAATTCGAGATATAAAAATACAACAAGAAACACGATGATCAGATCACCCGAGGAAGACACAGAAATATCGCGAAACTGTTGCTCTCGATGGCAGTCTATCGGCTTAATTGCGTCGTTTGTTTCAAGGCAACCCGAGCGAAAAACGTAAAATAAAAAAGGACATGCGCCTCTTTCGCGGACCTTGATGGCCTCTCATGTGACTGGAAGGTCAAGCACTCTCTCAACTTAGCGGTTTCACAGGTGGAACGAAAGCAGAGGAGATAAGCCAAAAACAGCACACAAAGTAAACAACCAGAGTGCATCCCAGTGGGTTACACCAGTACTGGCTGAATTGCAAATTATCGATTGCAGAAAGCCCCGCATTCGCTAGAATACCGGTAGTTTCAACTCTAAAGCGCCACTGCCGCATCATGAGCGCAGCACACTCGGTTGTTCAGCCGAGATAATGAGGATAGACAGTCGCACTCACTCTTAACGAGCACGCGTCTTGGCACGAGCCACGACACGCGAAGGCACGCGCCCGGCTGGCTGCGAGAACTTGTCTCCTGCGAGGCAACTGCAACATCGAAATGCGCAATCGAGTGGTTGTTATCTGATCTCATTTGGTCTTGCGGTCGCATGACTGCTAAGCGCAGGTGTATGATCCCGTGATCAGATAACTTCCGAACTCCCTGGCAGTTCACAAGCTGCTGCTGAGCCGACGCGTAATGCCAACACCAGACAAGAGGACCGGGACAAGAGGTAACTTCCAACGTAAACTTTATTGCATATAGTGGGCATGTGTAAGCACAACATCCAAATGAATGCTTTGAAAGGTAACCCCAATTTACCAAGGTGTTATAATGTATGGCGAAAGGGTAACTGAATTCAGTGGCACAACAATCTGGAATATTTTACCCCTAGGGGTTAAAGCCGCACGTAATTTCAAGCAGTGTAGCAAATTCATTTTTCTTGCCAGCCATAATCTCTAACTTATTTGCATCAATTAATTAGGAATATTTCTTAATGGTTCTTGTCTGCTATAAATGAAGACATGTTCCGGTATTCTGCTGTTAAATTCTGCACCTGACCTCTCTGCTACATTTTGACATTGCACTGGAAACTAGCCTTCCCTGGCTATCGGTCCAGATATCTGTGTATTCATGTTCATGTGAAGAAAAATAAAGCACGCAGTTGCAAAAAAAAGGAAAGGATGAGTGTGCCGTCGTTATCACTATCAAAGAAATAAATTACCAGTGCAACTCTTCAAGGCCTAGGAATGTCCGCCATACGTCGGGCAAGAGGGAGAAGCAGACTGGCTTTCACACTGTGCGATGAGAGAACAACCCTTTATAATGTACTCTGGGGATGCAAAGATCCCCCCCCCCCCACACACACACACGTTCATAATTGGAGGAAATCATGCTTCCGTACAAATGACAGGCGCTGTTGCACAGCTTCGACCCGGACATTACAAGACCAGGTACTTAAGGGCGCACTTGAGGTCGCCAGCATGCTTGACCTGCTGGCGACCTCAAGGGGATGTAAAAGGCCCTATATACAGCCAATACGATTAAATAAAGGTTCCTTTTCTCTCTCTCTTTCTCTCGTCCTAGATCTACTACCCACAACCTGGAAGTGATTATGCGATGGACAAAGAAAGGAGGAAAGAAAGAAAGAACAGAGAGAGAAAGAAAGAGAGAGAGAAAGAGAGAGAAAGAGAAAGAGAAAGAAAGAGAAAGAAAGAAAGAAAGAAGAAGAAAGAAAGAAAGAAGAAAGAAAGAAGAAAGAAAGAAAGAAAGAAAGAAAGAAAGAAAGATCGAACATAAGGACCTACTGATGCCTGCGAAGGCCAATATGAGTACTTCAGCTCCTAACGAAGCTGAACTCTATTACAAGACATTTTTTATTTCTGCACCCTTACCTTCTTGCACACGCACTAAAATTAGAGTTCGTGATTCGCTTCCTTTTATTAAACTGTATTGAGCTCGTACGAGTAACCGTTAAGAATTTGCAGGGGGAACTATAGTGGAAGTTGTCGTTCGGTACCACGGCGCTGGACTTTCTATTTATTCTTTAGCACTGCGAACACCGTGGCCGGAGTTGGAGTGCTTGCCTCTGCGTAGCTTATCTTAAGCTAAAGAGAAGCAGTTCGGTGCATACAGATTATTCGGGAAGCAAGAGCGCATTGGTTGTGCTGTACGCCTCGCGCCAGTCATTCGTATTTGCATTGAGTGGTTTGTTTATGCGACACTTTGCGATCTAACCCTGGTCCACGAGAGAAGCTCTTATTCGTCGTCGTTTTGTGGTAATATACGAACCTCGCTGTATTTCCGGACAACTTGCTTGTCAAAGTCGCGAGGGAAAACCGTGAGCGTGCCCTTTGTACCTTGCCCGTGTACCTTGGTGGCTGATAGCATTCCAAACTCAAAGTGAGGCCCCGCGGTTGCCTCAAGGCGGGCGCATTGCAGGCGCTGTGATAGCGAGCATAAAATGTAGCAGCTTGGACATGAACTGGTCAGGCTCGGCGCCCCACACCCCGCTTCCAAGCTCGACATGAGGCTGCCAGTATGGCCGTCACGTGCGAGGAGGACGTGATGGCCAAGCGAAGCGACCTTCCGCAGTGTCCCCTGTTTGGGCAGCGAACAAAATGTGGATGCTACTCATGTAAGAAGCGTCAATGCGGTGCAACGTATGCTACGAGAGACGGAAGCTCGTGTTCACTGAGTCACCATTCCATTGCGTGCAAGGGGAGATATTTCGGATCAGTGCAGCTATGCGCTGTTGCAGTGTTGCGAGCAGAGGCGGTCCGTGCGCGACGGCTGCACTATGAATGAGATTTTATTACATGCCATTTGAATGAAACAAGATAGCCCAAAAATTTTTATTCAACTGACGTAAGTTGTCCGTATATAAGAGGCCGCTTCGCGGCTTTTTCATTTCGGAACGGTACCACTGTCTGGAATTCCCTGCCTAGCAGCAATGGAACCTAGTTACGACGAAAAAAAGAAACTGCATCTTGAAGAGAGAAAAGCGTCTTCATTCGAACGACATCCTAGAGGACTTCGAAAGGAGGAGGTAAATTGCCGCCGTATTCGCGTGCTCACTATACCGAAACACCGAACGAGCACTTAAGATGCAAGAGACAGAGCGAGATAGAGAAAGGGAAAGGAATGGCAGGGACATTAACCACAGGAGTTTTCCGGTTGGCTACCCTGTACTGGGGAAGGCGAAAGGGGAATGAAAGGTAAAGGAGTGAAGAGAGTTGAGGGACATATCACCATCACTGCCACTTGTCAGGACACTGTCACAATCGGAAATTTAATCCTAAGCTGGGGTCATTTTTTCTTCTTGCTGTGATCCGTGCGTGGGCGCGTGCTCATGCACTTACGTACCTCGTATACCTGTATCCATGCTCCCCATGCAGACTTCGACAGGCTTTTGGTGCGAAGTGATACATATCATATAGCTAAAAAAAGACTGCAGCGCTCTATAGCGGTGTGAGAAGTTGGCTACAAACAAGGATAAATCACATTTTCTTGGGTATGACACATAAAATTGCCCGATAATTCCCATATCTTGTTTTATCGGTCGTCGTAAGATTGCGAAGTGCTTCTCGGATCACGCAAAGCCGTAGGTGCTGTGGTACCTAAACCTAGGACCCTCTGTTCAGTGCAGAAGAGACTGCCAGGCACTTGCAACCAAAGGCAGTATACTACCTACAATCGCAAGATTTGCAGTTGCGTAACGGTATTGGATTAATGGGCTGAGGATTTACGAGCGTGCGACCGAAATGGCATCCAGAAAAGTCGCACGGCCACAATTAACCGTTACGCCTTATTTGAGGAACGCTCGCGCACAGCTGATAAAAGCAAGATAAAAGAAAAGGTCTAAGATACAAAAAAAATAAAAATAAAACGCTGTCTGTGTTTCGTATAGCCGAACCACTATGTGTCTGAGCAGAGACGTGCAACATGGCTGAAGAATTTGATACGACACCGCGACACGCAAGATCGACCGTGTCCCACTTTACGGCACAGGAGTCCGATAGCGGATACATTTTGCTTCGTTCTCGTGATAACGGATGATTTCATGGCCCGCGATTCCATATGTCGTAAGCCCCCTGTGAAAGCCAAGCACCTATTGCTGGGCGCCGCGTATAGCAATGAATGAATGTAAGTCGAAAGGCAGGTTGAATGCTCTTGTCATTTTTTTTCTATTTCTTGTTCTGATGCTACAACCCAATAAAGATGTGAAGACACGTGTGCTGATGCGGCAGGAATTGACGACTTTCACATATGTGGGTGCGAACTTCGTCGCTGATGGAGTCGCCTGAGATGATAGAGGCTTTTCTCTGGGTCTCTATACACCGCTGGCACCAATGGAAAAGCATAGAAGGTGTGTGAATGCGGAAAGAAACCTGTTCAAACTGGTATTTCAGGCGTTGGCCACTTTGCCTGCAAGTGAAGGGTTCACCTGCCGGCCTCCTACCACCATTGTCGATGTATGGTTGGGCGTCCGGACGAGCAGCGTTACGTGATTGGCTCAAGCGCGCGTAGTGCTTTCGAATTATAGCGCGCTGGACCTTAGAGCTATACATATTGCCTTGAAGAGCAGGCCGCCCGACAGTAAATTCCTTTACCAAAAGAAGGAAATGTCTTGAATCATCTCCAAGAGGTACACGACTGATATTCCTATTCGTATAATGGTTGAAGCCTCTGTGTGTACCTCACATTGCAGTCGCTGTCCGGACGGCATGCAACGGCTTGGTTGGGGAAGCTCGACTACCGGCAGCAGCGGGCGTCTGCGAGAAACGGCGTCTATCTGAGCCATTTACGTTTCACTTTTAAACAGCGTGAAATATAGCGTCACTTGCACGTGTAGTAGACAAGAGCGAAGTGGCCCCAGTAGCGAACGCGGCCGCCTACAATATCAGGCCTGTCATCGCCAACGGAATTCGTCGACAACTTCCGGCGACATCGCGTCGATTCTTTACAGAGGAGAGTCACAGAGGATGCGTGCGATGGATCCCTCTCTGCCGCAGTGGTCGCAGGTATCACTGTCTGACATTCCGATGCAGTGTTCAAAGCTTGTTGTGATACATAATCCAAGCCACAAGCGGCAAAGGACGGTCATCTCCGATCGCGGAAGTCTTGAAGGAATCTGAAGTCGCTGCGACGTATCCAGGCGGTAGGAGGTTGTGTTGGTAACGAGGAGTGTTCGACGTCGATTCTACCACACTGCGTGTGAGCGAACTGAGCTTTGTCGCTGCGTCAGTTCTCAAAACCGGAATAGCTTCCTGCACGATAAGTTCATGCGCATTGTTAGCTGCAGCATCGGTAGATTCATCGCCCGTGATGTCGCAGTGGCCTGGAATCCACATAAATATTATATTGTGTCCTTGTTCTGTTATGTGATGACACATTTGTCTGATTTCCGGCACTAGCTAATCTTGTGCCCTACGACATAGTGCGGTTAACCGATGACACTGCGGGGCTGACTTAGAATCAGTAGATGTGCCCCATCTTTAGTGGTGACTATCGCTGGACCCTGTGAAGTGCACCGCGGACTGCTGCAAGTTCCACAGTGGTAGACGTGGTCGAGCGAGACCTCCTAAACTGAATTTCTCCTCTTTTTGATGGGAATGTAACAGCTCCGGCAGATCCTCCTGCGGTCTTAAATTTTGTGCTGCTGTGCATAAGGATTGTTCTGTTTGACAACAAGCTGCCCAAAAGCGTGTCCGCGCCATTCTTTTCCGGGGGCGCATCTGATATTTAGCGTTTGTTTAAGGTCCCACGCAGAATTTCCTGCATCTACGTTCGCATTTACAGCACGTCATTATGTGCTGTCGAGTATGTGAGCCAGCGTCTCTCTTGCAATTTACGAAGACACACACTGGTAGTGTTGCGAAAATCACGTCGTAGAACCATGCTGCCCGTGCTTTTTGATATCATGGGGCAAGTTGTTGTTCAAGCTACGATTGCAGCTTTTCTTCCCTGCTGGAAAGACAATGACAAACACAAGCACGGTCTGCAATGGTCGCTTCCCTTACTTTGTGTACTGTAATCACGGCAGTGTGATCGGCATCGGATACGGAATTGAATACGTGTGTGGATCACGAAGACTAATTGAAAACGCTGAGACGATCGTGATGCGTCGATCAAATCGTTGAACCCAGTGGCGGAGAATTAATGCGTGCACTGGTTTCTCACGGCATTCGCTGCCTACAGTCTAATTAAACGTGATAGGTTGGGATGACAGACGACTTCGGAAAACGTACCGACATATGAATTGAATATCAGATGTGCTGTCTTATATGACTCTCCGCAGGCGTATATAAAGTTTGCTTAAAGCCCTATTTGAACGGGTACACTGAAGGTATGTGAGTACTGTACCCCAAGCGTTCATTACCTTTCTCTAAATTCGAGAAAAGGGTGTAGTCATCAGCGTCAGTGAATGCAATGTGCATCATGCAGTGAGAGCTGCATGATTGCATCTCGCTTGTCTTCTTTCGGCAAATCTTCTGGATAGGTACCCATATGTTACTGCAGTGACTCGAGTGTCAGAGGATGAGAAGGCGCTATGTTAGCACAAGCCTATAATGAGCCGTCAGCACCTCCACATTTCCCGTGCTTCTATCACTTTGATATCTACTCTTCCCATGCTGGGGCCAAAGGGAGTGAAGATGACAGTCGTGGCATACGGAACATCGACACTTTTGTGGTCCTTAATGAACGTCTAAGACAAGGCCATCACCAACACTGTGCCAGAAATATGCGGGTAGGATACCGGTGAGACGAGGGGTCCCTCACCATCATATATCAGTAAAATATCCGTTTCTTCATGGAAGGTGCACTCTCAAGAAGACGTCGTAATGTCCAAACAAGTTGGGATACTTGGCATTAAGAGCCGCATAGCCGTCAGCTGTTTGACGAGGAGTACACTATTGGTTTTGGGCGTACACTGATTGATTGATTTGTGGGGTTTAACGTCCCAAGAGCAGCTCTGATTATGAGAGACGCCGTAGTGGAGGTCACCGGAAATTTCGACCACCCCGGGGTTCTTTAACGTGCACTGACATCACACAGCACACGGGCCTCAACATTTCGCCTCCATCGAAATGCAGCCGTGGCAGGTATTCGATCCCGCGACCTTCGGATCAGCAGCCGAGTGCCATAAGCACTAGACCACCGTGGCGGGGCGGGCGTACACTGTCCTACGCGCAAGCGGTTTAGGTACCAGGAGATGATAAGCTTTCCGAACTTTCCGAGCAGTGGAATTGGCCTGATGTTGCACATAAAAATCGCACAATAACACTTTCAAATAAAAGAAAAACGCGATTAGAGCTCCACCCATCACTTTTGTCATAAATATTGTCAGATCACTGGTTGAAATGGAACCTCTAGTGACCTTCTTGCTGTGAGGTGTTAAGGAGGAGATTCGCAGGCCACCGAGGTGTATGTCCTGGTGCAAGATATATAACGTGTCCGCGTTTTGAACGTCTATATAGCCTGCAATGCAGGTGTCCCTTCTGTCACTGACTTCGATGTATTCCACTCCATTGAAAACGAGCGCGTCAAGATGCATAAATAACGTTATCCAACAGCCTTACAGAATATCAGCTATATAAGAATGGTGAATTGTCCTGTGGTTGAGTTCAACGTGCACCAAATATTCGAGCTGTCTTGGAGATTTAATTTTTCTCAGCATATGTATACGCGGCTGGTGCTGCTTTACTCTCGCAATATAAATGCTCCAGGGGTGTCACAGTGCTTGGAGGATTACGTGTTCTAGAAAACAAGGAATCCGGTCTGTCATCGGGCGGGAGCTTTTCGTGTGAAAATCTTTTCGTGCTCACAATCTGAACCGACGTGGAAAGTTCACATCATGTGCATTGCAATGTGTGAGGCTTGAACGCACCGGCGTACGGAGGCAATATGCAGTTTGCCGAAATAAGTTGCCAGAGGTGCTTCAGTGCTTCTGACTGAATAATGCACATATCGTAGTGGGCTTCAATACCATATCCATCTAGTCGCACGCTGCCACGTGCCGCTTGTGCACGATTGGCGAAGTCTATAGCGGAAGGAGACAGAGTGTATCGAGCCTTGGGTATATACAACTGCTGCTCCCAACAGCGTGCTCCGTGAAACTGGAACGTCAATTAATGAAACGAGTCCTGCTGTGTTAAGTTGAATGCCGCACACTTCAACTATAAAGCAGCAAGAAAATAAGAGAGAAGGAAAAAAATTCCGAGTACAGCAGGCGTCAACGCAGTATTTTCATCCCGACCACCACAGCTAAAAATGGATCTCATTTAGCCGATAGCACTGCCGCAGTTTTGTCACTGTTGGTTGTACCGGGCAGTCACCCTTTCTGGGTGCGGTTTACAAATTACCGCAGGCGCAATAAAGATGTTCGAAGAACTCGGTGCTAATAACACTTATCTGAGACACGCCATTAGTGCCGCTCCGTCTACGTCCAAATTCCTGTCGAAGGGCGCCGCCTAGCTAATTACACTCAGTCGGCGCCACAATGTCGAGCAATTAGGCGTCCGTATCAAATTTGCGAAGCCTTGTATTAATATTAAACATCGGAGTGCACTGCAGCGGTGGTAGGCCAGAATGTAGGGACACCGCTGTGACACTGATTAGAACGCCAGCGGCGTGGAGCGCTGAAATAATCTCGTTTTTTAATCCTGCAGAATGTCTTCCCACCGTTTAGAGTGTCAGAATAATCAGTTTGGTACACGATCATCACCATTTGCAACACGAAATGCGCGCGATATTTATTAGACCGCTAATCGCGCCTTCCCTGTTCTGAGGCGGGATGGTCGGTGGAACAGTGCTGCCTGCTCGCATTTCCTCGAACACGCCACATGAAAAAGAATCCAAAATGAAACGCTCCCATTCGGAAAGCTGCCTCTCTTCTCACTATTGAGTGCCATTGGGATAATTAGTGGGCAGTAAGAAGGCTTGCGCGCTGCCAATCTGTGGTACATTTCTTAAGGTGTGATGCAGATGGTAAATAATCTTAACATTTACCTAAATAGGCATGCAAGAACACCCTTTGGTGCTTCTAAACAACGGCTCAGTGACGTTTCAGTATATATCTATGTTTATGAAAAGGATGTAAATGCGTAATGACCAAACCTCAAAAACACCAGCGGCTTCTCAGGCCTTTCAAAGACCTGAGCTGTACTTTTGCCGGCGGTTACATTTCAACGTTGTTTGACGTAAAATGTTTATTGCGTCTTTGCCTTCTTTCTGGAATAATTTGCGCATACCAATGCTTGAAAGGTTGCGTATATGCTTTGTATCTCGCTTTTCAGGAGAGCTTTTATTTTCTTTCCTTGTCATTTTATTTATTCATGTGACACGATTGCTGTATCTTGTTGTGTAATCTTCCTTTTGTGCAAGTTTCTACCCACTCCTGCTTAGAGTCCCGTCTAGAGGCTAGCATTACTGTATAAATAATAAATAAATAAATAAATAAATAAATAAATAAATAAATAAATAAATAAATCTCCCCCTGAGCTCTCGTGGCCCCCGTAAAGTAGAAATATGTGAAAAAAAAAAAACTCCAGCAGATCCCACGCACTGTGGGAATGGAAATCAGCGAGGAAGTTGCCCATGGCGAATTGCGTGGCTTTCAGCAAAGTGTTACGAATAGGATAAAAGCCTTTGTGCAAAATCTATACTGAACTTGGGATAACCAGGAAGCTCGCACCGTGGTGACTGAATAGCAGTGCATGCCATGACGTAACGTTGGCACTCACGTGCACAACACAGAGGCCTGTCTTGTCGAAGGGAAATGCACGCTACGGTGTGCGGATGTACTGCGCATGGTGAGCTTTGTTTGTTGAAGTATTCCTTACGGCTAGACGAAATTTGGAAAAAAAAACATAACAGAAATGTCATAACAGAAAGAAAAAAAAGTATAACATGGGTATTGCTTATTGCATGGCCAAGAAAGCGCCTAAAACACACAAGAAGCGCGATTGATGTTGAACAAGCAACATCATCATAACTGGGGGTGCATTAGGTTTATTTACTATACTGGCTTTACGAAGGAAGTTTCTGTGCCGTTGTGGTAGCGTGCTTGTTTGTCCCCTCGGGGGCCCGGGTTCAAATACCCTACCTACCGCCTGGTTGGTTGTCGTCGGAGATTACAGCGCCTTTGTGTGTGTCTGTGCTTGTTATGTCTACATTTGAATCTCATGCTATGATAAACGGTATGCCTTCGTTGTTTTTAAGCGTGTTTTAATGACACGTTAAAGGTCGATTTCAGTATTCCTGAGATTGACATGGAGTGTATAAAATTTAAACGCCTGTGACACAACCCCGAATAACACGAATAGAGCATTAAGGGTATTAGCCACACGGGATTGCGGTATCGTTAATCATGACGTACATGACGAGTATATCATGTTAGTGATGTAAAGATCAATCATCCACATTCGTCGTACTGTCATACGCTACCATTCAAATTTCGGTGTCTATTGCGTGGACGCAGTCAACCAGGAGATCTTGGAGACGTAGGCGGCTAGATTGATAGATATATACGGTCAAAGTTGCTTAAGTTCGCCAAGAAATGCTTCGCATTTAAAATGCTGTTCACGAATGCGTGTGACCCGTACACTCATGGAATGGTGGCCTTGAAGATCACGTGGTGCACCTACACGCATAATCTAGCACAGGATGTAACGGTGTGTGCCACATGTGATTGTACATAAGTGAAATTCTATAGCGAATTTCGTGATGCATTAGAAAGGAGTAAGTAATCGCAAATGCTCTTGAGAATGGCGACTTAAAAGCCAACATGCCGACTGTCTGATTAATGGTCATTCACTCTTTCGAACGTCTTTCCCCTAATACGAATGTTGCAAGAACTTATAAACAATGTATTAATCTATAACTTAATGCAGCAATTACCAAATGTTCAGGATGTTTCGCGTTCTACTGATAAGCAGATGAAACGAAAGCTGTTCATGTGCGTAAGTTCAGTGACATAGACACACCGGGCAGAAATTTTTGCTCGATATGCATGTAACAAGGCAAGTAATGTGCCTCATCTGGATGGCTGACGTTTCGATAAGATGACGTGTCTTTGTCAAAGATACTCGGTAAAGACAAGTCCTCTACCAAGACGTCCGGGGACCAATTTGACATATCTTACTGGTATTGTTAGTTCATACGCACTACGTTCCTGTCTGCTGGAGCCCTTCTTCAATTCGGATTGATTGATTTGTGGGGTTTAACGTCCCAAAACCAGCTCTGATTATGAGAGACGCCGTAGTGGAGGTATCCGGAAATTTCGACCACCTGGGGCTCTTTAATGTGCGCTGACATTTCGCCTCCATCGAAATCCAGCCGCCGCGGCCGGGATTCGATCCCGCGGCCTTCGGATCAGGAGCCGAGTGCCATAACCACTAGACCACTGAGGACGAGCTCAATTCGGATTAATTGTCATATAAGAACAACTACTACTTTCGGAATATTAAAGAAAAAATACTACAGTAAACAAAACTCTTCTTGGCGAACTTTAGCAACTTTAATCTATCTATCTATCTATCTATCTATCTATCTATCTATCTATCTATCTATCTATCTATCTATCTATCTATCTATCTATCTATCTATCTATCTATCTATCTATCTATCTATCTCGGTGCTTCCCTGGTCATCCTGTTCACCGGGTATAGAGGGAACCTCGCATGGTAGGGCATGAACATATGAAGAGTATGAAGGAATAGCCTTGACAACCCTAACATGATATACCTGCGATACACGTCACGAGTCACTATGGTACGATCACACCTGCTTCAGCTCCACAGGTGACTGCATGCTATGCTGACATTATAGGCGCTGTCACATTTTGCCAAGATAAAGTGTTAGTCTCTGTAACTCCACGTTAAGTCACGCGCTTTAAACCATCTTATTTATTTGCAAAATACCAGCATTCGTCCACAGTGACCGATGTTTGCTTACGGCGGCCAAGTAATCTCGGTTAATATTCGTGAGTACAGATAGCTTAATGAATGCTAATGTTTTCTAACGGCTAGCCATCTGCTCTCATAGCGCCAACATTTTCCTCGCTCAATCTCATTCCAATGAGCATACAGCCTACACGAACACGTCGTCTCGGCTCCATTTCACTCCCTTTTGAAGTTCCACGCTAATCACGTCGTCTGTAGCAGCGTGCCTGCCTTCAATCTTTCCAGATACAATTATATGCTCTTTGTAAAAAATCGTTATTGGCCAGCACGTAACGTATGTCAGCATTAATAATTTGTACGTGGCCGCTACCTATAACAACCGCTTAAAAGCACCCCAGCCGACACTGTAACCGAGGCACGCTATATACCGCAAGCGGGCCGGCGTATCGCCGCAGCTACTGCGCGTTCGAGCATCGCTTACCGAAAGACGCCTCTCTCCAATTTATCGTTCGCCCAAGTGTGTAAAGTTACAGCGCAACCCGCGCAACTACAAAGTCCACCTGAATCGTCTCGGCCAGTGGCACGATTGAGTGGTTTCCCATGCGACGGCCTCATCCATTCGGTGGCCTGTCGCCATCGCGTTGTCGCCATTGGGTCTATTCATTTTGCGTGACTTCGCCTGTACGTACTGCATCCTCTGGCCTATAACAGGCCGATGCAATGTGTGTATTTGTTTCTGGACCTCGGAGTTCCTTTCGGCTTCTTCGAGTTCCTGCCATTCTTGTTGATGCTGCTTTAGGCTCGGCGCTCTGAATTTATGAGAGAACTTCTCCATCATGTCCCAACGTGCGATGGAGACGTTGAGATAAGGTGGCTATAGCCATATCTGGTTAGCGATGATTTCTTTTCTTTATTTTTTAAATAGTTATTCACGGATAACCTATGGGTGTTTCTGCGGTACGACGGAATACGTGTGGTGCTGCTTCCAGTGGATTTTTTCTCCTGCTGTTGCGGAAGCAATGCACAAGTACTACGTTGCATGCTCTTTAGTTTCCCTTCCATTCCAGTACAGCAGAAATTTATTGCCCCCGGTAAGGGTTTCCCACTTTAAAGAGCGGGAAAGTTGGGAGCATTGCGATTCTGGTTTTTATTCTCATTATTCTATTAAATTTGACCAAGGAGATCTCGATGCCTGAAAGATGCATACACACACACACACACACACACACACACACACACACACACACACACACACACACACACACACACACACACACACACACACACACACACACACAAAAACGCGTGCAAGACAGGGACACGATGGGATGGGAGTGGATAACACGACCGGCGACTATAAGCTGAGAAAGAGCACGGAGGCGAAAAAGAAGCGACGCACAACTTATCTGCTCATGTTTAGGAATGGAAGCGTCACCTATCCAACGGGCGTCACCTATCCATTGTCTT
Source organism: Hyalomma asiaticum (assembly GCA_013339685.2). Lineage (NCBI taxonomy): Eukaryota > Metazoa > Arthropoda > Arachnida > Ixodida > Ixodidae > Hyalomma > Hyalomma asiaticum. The sequence goes on along the minus strand of CM023488.1, from coordinate 91,350,553 downwards.
AACATAGATTGGCTTAACAGGCAGCTGTTAAGACAATCTATCTGTTCTCCGTGTAAGCTACAGACTAAACAAAAATAACCAGGAACGGGAGTAAACAGCTTGTCCTCTAGCGCACTACCTTTTCTGGGTTTTTTTACTACGTCACAGTCAAGGTAAAAATTTACTCTCACGCTAACCGAGTTTTTGAACGTAGAAACGGCAGTAATTATTTACCCCCCTGGAGGTTTTCAGCGACTATACGCGGAGTAATTTTTTACAGCCTAAACAATGTTTTCTCGGCTTTTTTTAGTTATTTTTAAAGCTCAATCGAGGTTTACTGTGGCTGGGTAAACACTAGGCTTGCGCAAAATGCAGACATCACTCAATTTATTGAGCAGTAAACGAGGACTCACCCTTCGAACTTATAACACTGGAAGCACGTTTTCACTCGTTGAGAGCGCAACAAACACAGGCACAAGCGCGGGAGCAGAGATTCTCGAAGGTGCGTTTTCACTTGGCCGCCGTCCACCAAGACCGGCGCTAAGGACAGCCAGCATCGCTCGAACTCAGCACAAAACCACGCCGCACTGGTAACACTCGCGGTAGTTCGCCGTGTCGTTGCCGTACTGGTTGACAATGCGGTCAGTCAGGAACGTTTGCGACCGTAGTTTCCGTGCTTTTCCAGAACTCGGCGGTGCCTTCGAAACGACGATCACTAGGCATAGCTGCCGGAGATGTCACGGTATCAGGTTGACGGACGCCGGCGTACGTATATCGGCGCGTGCGCCGGTACGCGTACGCGCTGATCACGCTCACGCCGTTCACACTCACTCCCCGAGACGTCGCGTCCCCTCTTCCGCGACCGACGCTTTTGACGAACAGTTGCTTGCAAACGCGTACCATGTGGCTAGGCCTAAATAATCATTCGAGGGCTAGCACGGCCTCCACTCCTGCGCCACGGCAGTTTGGAGTTTTTTACCACGTGACGTGGTACGTAGTTTTTGATCACGTGGCTTTAAACTCTAGACTGGGGTTTTTTTATCACGTGACACAAAACCCCCTATGTAGTAAAATAGGGCAATAACGTCCTTTTACTACCTTTCTAACAGGTGGTAGTATAACTATGTCATATGCTCCTTTTACCTTAAGAAGACGTAGTAATTTTGAAAACAAGGGAGTTTTTAAGGCTCATGAGCCGCAAAAACCCAAATATCGGGCAACTTTTGCTTACAGTGTAATCCACGGCTGAGTTACGCACGTGCTTTTAGTACCACTGATATGCCAGACTTCCACCATTAAACGTGCTTACTCATTCTTACGACTGTGCAGTATCGCGCATTCGCCTTACTTGGGCACGCAGTTAGAGTCCTGGCAATGCAACGATAGCTTAGACGGTGTTCCACTGGTTAGCAACCTTTTGTGTTTACTTCATCTCTTATTAATACAGCGGGCCGTTTGTCCAACGTAGAATCATCATGAGCCTGTTCATGCCCACTGCAGGGCAAAGACCTCTCCCATAGAAATCCAATTATCCCTGTCCTGTGCTAACTGCGCCCAATTTATCCGGGCAAAATTCCTGATCTCATCTGCCCACCTTATTTTTTTCCCCTCCCTGCCACGCTTGCTTTCTCTAGGAATCCACTCTTTTACCCTTAATGACCAACGGTTGTCTTGTCTTCGCATTACATGGCCCGCCCATGACCATTTCTTCTTCTTAAGTTGTATTGATATGTCCCTAACACGCGTTTGTTCGCTAAGCCACACCGCTCTCTTCTTGTCCCTTAACGTTAGACCTATCATTTCCCGTTCCGTAGCTCGCTGCGTCGTCCTCTATATTAAGCTGAAACTTCTTAGGTAGCCTGCATGTTTCTGCCCCGTAGGTGCACACCGGTAGGATGCAGCAGTTATACACTTTCTTTTTCAGACACAATGCTAAGCTACAATTCATTATCTAACAATATTTGCGGTATGCACTCCACCCCATTCTAATGGATGGGGAACTGGTGGGTGTAAGGGTTAATGGGGAATACCTCAGTAACCTCAGATTTGCTCATGATATTGCCCTGCTAAGTAACTTGGGAGATGATTTACGAAGCATTATTACTGATCTGAACAAGCAAAGTAGAACAGTGGGCCTGAAAATTAATATGCACAAAACTAAAGTAATGCTCAATAGCCTTGCGCGAGCACAGCGATTTGAGACAGCTGGTGAGGCATTGGAAGAAGTAAGTGGATATGTCTACTTAGGCCAGGTAGTGACCCCTAATCCGAATCATGAGGCTGAAATAAGGAGGGGGATTAGAATGTATGATCATCCGCAGCTACATGGAATCTACACATGCGACCGACGGTAAAATCATTTTTGGTCGTATGCTTTATTGGACAGATGCCTGCTTGCTTTTGTACTTGCAACTTCCTCAATGTTTCTCTGCACAGCAGCGCATATCTTACGTCACTTACTCGGAGTGATAAAAACAACCTTAACACTACGTTCACTTCCGACTTTGTTAAGCGTGTGCGAGGCCTAATGAATATACGGAATACTCACTATTCTCGTCTCGTTATTATTGCAGTCTGATACCACACGGGTTCGGGTGAAGTCGACTATAGGCATCCAGCTATACATTGGCTACAGCTAATCTACAGGGCAACCTGCTTCTTTTAGCTGCTTCCCCTGCGCATTGGAGGTTGCGTTCATTTTGCGCACACACGATCACACGACTCAAGAGATCTCGCAAGACACCCTTCACTGACTGCTTAAGAGTCACCAGGTTACACCAGACGTTAGGTTGTGCAGAATGGATTCTTGAGGACACCAATAAAGTTTACAAAATATACCTACCTACCTAACTGTGATGTAGTATCAACAAATACTTCGCGTCATGGTTGTAATCCCGTCCACCATTTCAGTAATTTGTCACGCCCTTTTTCTTATTCTGTTTTATCTTCGTGCCCCTTCAAGAAATCCATTTGACAGCTTCGTGTGTCCTCCCTAACTTTGTGTGTCCCGCCAACTTAGAGCAGGTTAACAATGGATATTTCGTCCTCTCTCTTTTCATTATCCCGGTGCAGAATTAGATTTCAATTTACATGGGAGACCCCGCGTGCATGGGTTCCAGTTACCAATATTCACTTCCATGTTTTGCCAAGGGACTGAACGGCACCTCATTTGCAAGTACTGGCCGCACGCAGGTTGAGTTCTTGAGCGTGTTTGCCGATTTGTTTTGTAGCTCAGGCTTGAGCCGTCCACATGACATGCGAAACAATATAAACAGAGAATATACTGAAGCAGTGTGGCCTGACCTAATATATAATGTCACAAAAAGAACAAAACTTTCTTTAGTGCAACAGGTGAAGGGTGGTAGAAACACACGTTTCTTAGCCGGTACCACGTTTCTCTTATATTTTTGTTGAGTTACTGCCAGTTACTCAACCCTAACCGCAAGAAATGTTTACATTATCTAGGTCATGCTAGTCAGTTAGGATGAATCTTTGAGCTATCAAGTAGAAACAAAACGCGGGACGAAATGTTGAGCATATATACCATGAAATTCGTGGCCCTGCGTATCCTAGTCACATTGCATACTATGTGGAAACAATTCATTATAACGGATAAATGATCGCAATTGGACTAAAACAAATCAGTAATCGCGAAGGTGTGTGTTCGAGACGTTATAGCTCTCGTCTAATCCAAATGGGAAAGCTCACCATGCCATCGCAAGTCAACGGTTTCCAATACATCCGGCACTGCGCCAAGTTGAAGAGAGAACTCCGTTCATTGCATAACAGTCCAGTTATACTTATGGTTAGGATTTTATTTTATTAACAGTTTGATTACAGAAAAGTTCTTCTGATATAGGCCTCAGTCTGCACAATTTTGGACACCAACCTGTTCTGCGAGACAGTAGCCCAAGCAAGGAAGTTGCGAAAACATACAAAGAAAGCTTCGGTGAGGGAATAGGCAAAGGTGCAAAGGTGAAAAACAATGAAGACAGTCAAGAGGTGTATGCCGTCATGTAGCAGTTTAGCAAATGTAACACGCGGTAGTTTGTATAAGGAGCAGCAGGCACTTTTCAACTATTGGCGGTTTCTGAATAGTTAAGTTACACAACGATATGATCTTTATTTCCGTACTTGTTCTCAACGGTAAGGGGTAGTTATAGCTTCTTAATGGGCTAGGAGAAGCTACTAAGTACATAAGGATGCCGAAGATGATGCCAGTATATATTTGAAAATTAAGTTAAATTCTTGAGATTGACTTTTTCACACCGTTTCACTCACAAATTTTGCGCTCGTCAATAAGGTCTGAACGCGACAGGTCTTTCTTTCCGCATGATCTGGGCCCTCTGTGGCTTGTCCTTTCGCCGGGTCTCGTGGGATTGCGTAACCCATGTCAGCCGCCTCATCTTAATAGATTTCGTCCAATGGCCCTGCTTTACTCAAACGTCCTCTTTTGCTTTTTTGCTTCTTAGAGGTGAGCACTCAATTTGTTCCTTGCTCGGTGATTGCGCTGAAGATTACGTGGCATTTCCGTCGCCTTTAGATCACTTAGACGCGTCAGGGTTATCTGCGATATGCCATTTCGGGCCTTTTACTCTTGAATTGGATGTAGCTGAGTGTACAGTCCTTCCATTTACAGCATAAACAAAGAAATAATGAAAGATAAACAAAGAGAGCGAACTCCTTATCGTCTTCGGTGTGAAGACCCCACGTCTGGTGCTTTTCGCGTGAGGCTACTTTAAAGCCCGGGGCGCCGCTGTGCCCGGAAAACTTGGACGAAGCTTCCAGTTTCCTGTGAGTGAAGTGTCGCGGTGTTTGGCGCTTGCGTCGTATGTGGTCTCGCGCTTTCTGCCGCGTTGCTTGCGTATCGGTTATGCTTTCAAGGCAGACTGTCGGAAAAGGTGACCGGAAGCACGTTCTCTCCCAAACCTCATGGCGAAAACATCTGCATTAGGAATACATTCGAATTAACGGCGTGATAGGCACGGGCCTGGCATGCGGCTATCGCGAAGAGCCGATAACACCGTGATCACGAAGTGGAGATGCCTTCAAAGACGCTGACCGTGCTACGCATCGAGCCCCCTTTTCCGTCTTCCAGGGTGCCGTCTTATCGGGGGTCAGGACAGGGCCTGCAAAAGTCCATTCGAGGCCGATGAGATTACAGCAGAGACGAGGGTGGCTACCGTGATGCAACCGCTGTCTGCTCGTGTGCTCCACCTCGGAAGTAAGAAGCAAAAAGAAAGCGTATGTTGTCCATATATTTCGGCGTATATATGTTACTCCGCGCTATATGGGCGCTTCCTATACGATGGTTTTCTTAGTATTTCATCAGAACGGCCGCACTTTCACTTTGGCAGAAGCCGCATTGTCGGCTGGCGCAGTTGATGGTCCCTGATAGAAGGCTACCATATTACTCTTTGCCTGCCGGGAATCGTTTGTCCCCTGCATTTCTGCTTTTTGTTGTTTTTCGTTTTCTAGAAAAGAGCATGCTGTCCCGGCTGTTCCTCCATATCACCAGATGATCTATGCCGTCCGTGCTGAAGACAGCCACGGCTCTTATCTCGGAAATTACCAAATGGAGAGGGGTTATTGAAACGCTCCGATTAAGTCGGAGAGAGGGGTTGCCGTTGTCGCAATCGTAAAACGAGGCTGTGAACATATGGCACTATGGGATATCCCTGACTTTAACAGTGCTGAAGCGGACTTCCCCCCACAGACACACACACAAAAGCAAATGCAGTGAATTCGCAACATGTGGCAAAGACCTTCGTTTAAACGGTGCAATAAATCGTCAAAACGCAGAGATCTGTAGATGTGATTGCTCTCTTTCGCAATAAAATATCTTTAGTATTGGACATGGAAGAGATTCGTCAAAATAGATGTTTACGTTTCGGAGACTCAAATGCCTACACTAAGCAAAGCGGCTTCTATCTCTGTCACCCATCCGCTGAGGAAGCCATGTCAAACGGTAACTCATTTTACTTACTGCAGAGGCCGGAATGAAATAAGCAAAGAAGGTAAAATTACTTTTCCAGTCATCGTATTGTATCTGTAAATAAAAGGATCCTTGCGTAGACTGCACAGTCATTACAAATAATCTAGCTGATTTATCGGCGGCGGTGCATTGTTTATCTGCTGAGCTGGAGGTCACGGTCATGGTTCCTCGAAGCGCCGTCAAGGCATCCCCAATGGAGGTGAAATGCAAAGTGCTGCTTCGTTCATTTTGAGCATCTAAGAATGCCATGCGCATGACAATTCAAAATTCTTATGGAGTTCAAACGACAAGAAGGTCATATAGTTGGTCTCATTTTCATAGAATTTTAAACATTTCGCCACAAGCGGTTCCCCATGCTCTCAAGTTGTTCGTGCTGGGCGATATGGACAAAAAAGATCATTGCGGCATAGTAAGAAACCCTATGATTGCTGCCTAATATTGGCATAGTCGATCACAGAGTTTGTGGTGCCCTGCGGCCTGTTATACTAAACTAAGGCGCAGTCGGAGATCTTTGTTGGGAAAAGGAAGCGTTCGCTCACTGCAACGTCACGAAGTGAGGCCGTGATTCTCGTTCTGCCAGCAAACGGATTTGGCGCGGCTGCATGCGGCCCTGTTTGCACTTATTGGTCGCTCTCGTCACTTGTTTCAGTGAGTACTGTTTTGTAACATGGCGGCCCACCAAATCTGCGAAAACAGGAGCGTGAGAGCAGACAGTCGGCAGGCGGCGTACGCCCCCAACAGTGACGAGAGTCGTTTGTGGTCTTCTTTGGGACAATATACTGAACCATGATATGTTTTTTTTTTCTTGCCCTCTAATGAAGATCATTTTGCGAAAACAAATAATTTGTTTCTTCTTGAGCTTAAACTTCTAACCTTCGCAGAAAACGCGGACATGAGAAAACGTGGCCGCGCCCATCGGCTCACGGCTTCAGCGTGGTCCAGGCCAATGGTGAGTAGCGTAACCGAAGAAAACCGAATCGCTTCGCAAGAGAAGAAAGAAAAAAAAAATTATTTCCGCAAGGTAAGTTCCCAGGCGAAGGAGGAGCCTTTAGTCCAGGGCCCCTGTGGCCTTTGCCATCCTGCCAGCTCTCTCGATCAGCTTGAGCTGTTCATCAGGCTTCGAGCAGGTCAGCGCAGCCTCCCACTGCTCCGATGTAAGTGCTTTGTTTACTAGCACTACTGTAGATTTTTGGCAGGCCCACGTAACGTGGTACAGTGTTGGGTGTTCCCCGCATAGCGGACATTTATCGTCATATTTTGTGGGATAGATTTTACTGAGTAGGCTCAAATTGGGGTATGTATTAGTTCGCAGTTGTCTCCAGGCAACCGACTGCTCTCTACTAAGGTCTTCATGGGAAGGGGGATAGGTCCTCCTTAAGGCTCTTTGATGTCCCTTCGCAAATAACGATCTCCGATGTCACCCCTCCTTCGTTCGCGGAATGCGCGCGGCGGTGGGTCAAACCTCTCTTGCGTCCGTGTGCCTCTCTCTCTCCTGCAACCTTATCGCGAGACATTGCTCCGGAGCCAATTATGCTCGCGGCTCGGATTAATCGAATTTCGAACGCCCTGTCCTTCGAGAAGCGTTGCGTTGGGTTCTTAGCGGTCACGAGCCAAGAACGTGCCCCGTTCAGTGGCAGGATAGGTACAGGGATTGATAGACACATACACACCATCTTCTGAGAGTTGCATCGATTCAGTCTTGACCTGAGCTTCTGTTCTAGTTTTGATATTGAGGCCTTCATTCCTTGCAATATTTAGTTTTTATGCGCATATAAACGCGCTCACGAAAACATATAAACTGATGTCGGACTTCTCCCGAGATGAAATCCTGGTTAGTCGCCAGTGAGGTGTATCTACGGTTGCAGTTTTCATTGCGCCAGCTGTGCGATCCGACCGTTAAAATTACGTAAGGTAAGCACGTTCGTTTGACGAACTCAAGGATTTCTTATTTGATCAATGCAGTTTCCTTCCAGTCAACTTACGAAGCCGTGCTTGGGATTTTCTCTCTATCTCTTGTTGACAGGATGCGATATATGGACGAACTGTAGACACGCCTGTCGAAGGTAAGGTCCACCGCATGGCTCCAGCGACATTCCCTTCTATAGCCTGGCATGATTGAACGAGGTGCCAGAAGTGAACCTCGAAATCTGCAGTAAGTGAGGCCACTATGGCTCACAGCGGCGAAACGGGCCAGCGGCGTCATTCGGAGCTTTCCGCAGGACATGCCCGACCGATCAATTCTCGCTATAAGGCTGTCGGCGCTATAGACGTTTCGGTTTCGCTACGAGACCTCCAGCAGCGTCGCAAGAAAAGCCGGTGACCCTACGAAACCGAAGTGGGTGTATCTTTTTCTACTAGCAGCCAATCGCAACATCTTTCACTTACCACGTGATCGCAGGGGCGGGAGACCGCAAGGGAAAGCCCACTTTGGCCCGCTCACGCGGATGTTGGAATGTGTCCCACATTTATGCGACCTTCAGCAAGAGAGGGTGTCTCTCCTTGGACGCAGCGCCGCTGACGGAAGGGGTCAAGTGCCGTTATTTACGATAGTCTAGTAGCGCCGTTCTGGTTACATTTTTTTGGTACGTAGGAACTAGTTACGTCACAATGACTGTATGTTTTGTTTGTGTTTTTTGGGGTTTAACGTCCCAAAACCAGTTCTGATTTTGAGGGGCGCCGTTGTGGAGGGTTCCGGAAATTTCGACCTCCTGGTGTTTTTTAACGTGCACTGCTTTCGCACAGCATACGGGCGCCTCAACATTTCGCCTCCATCGAAATGCAGCCGCCGCAGCCGGGATGCGATCCCTTTACCCTCGGATCAGCAGCCGAGTACCATACCACAATGATTATATATATATATATATATATATATATATATATATATATATATATATATATATATATATATATATATATATATATATATATATATCTGAACAGTTTGGTTTTCTTTTATGATTTTGTGGGTGTTACGGGCGTGTAATAAATGTTATCGGTTAAGAATGGCGCCGTGTCTTGTCGTATTTCTCATCCTTTATTTTAGCGCTCAGATGTCATCATGAACCGGCACCGCTTTACGCGTCAGTGTTATGTTTAAGGGCATCGTTCGCAGGTGCCTATGGGTGATTAATAAATGGACGACAGCGAAGTTGCAACGTGGTTGGCCCCTTCCATGTGCCTGCTCTCTGTGAACTTCGCACTTCAAGATTCAGTACTTACACGTATTGGCTGATTTTTTTCCACTGCAGTAATAATATCGCCTGCCAGGCAGGCTAATGGCGGTATGAAGACAAAACTGCGAATTCCAGGTGAAATGAATTGTGCAAACAATGCATTTTTTCATGTTACCCCAGCATGCTTCAATGTCAGTGGATGTTAAAGAACCCCAGGTGGTCGAAATTACCGGACGGTATGCCGCAAGGCGCTTGGTATTGATCCGAATTACAATATGTGTCACGTTCCTGTATCAACTTTTGCAGCGTAACTATTAGTAACTGATAAATACATTTATGTTTCGTGTAGATAACATAATAATTAACATCTGCAGTTTTACATGCCAACACCGCGATATCATTATTAGAGAGGCCTCAGTGGAGGGCTCCAGTAATTTCCACCATTTGGGGTCTTTAACAAATACTGACATATTGAAGGGGCGGCTAATGGTGATATGAAAACAAAATTTCCAATTGCAAGTAAAATATACCGCGCGAAAAACGTGTCCTTTTGTGTTATTTGCGTCGGTGCTTTTAGTGGATTAGTGAATCAGCGCTATTTCGAAAGTGCAGGCTGTGTACCATGTTAGTGAAGTGTGTCGCTGGTCTCCTGAATATAAATTAAACGCCTAATGTGTATACCTCACAGCTTCTCATTGTTTGTTGTTTAGCTAAATTCACAGAGCTAGTGATCGTTTCTTGAGTATCAATCTCCCAAGAGATAACCCGTCGCTGTTTGAAATTATGAGGTGCGGACCTACTTGTCAGAAAGCGGCTTATCGTATTGAGTGGGCAAAAATTAAATGCAATAAGAACAAAAGAAAGCACATATGATATATACAGGAGACTACTCTCAAATCGTTCGAAGTAAATTGATGCTCAACTTTCCCGCGAGAACAAGCGGATATTTTTTTAAAAGCCACCAATGAAGTGCAAATACAGAAAATATTACAGGAGCGTTTACTGCGCGCGTTCAGTGGAGTTTCTGAGGAACATAGATATTAAATATTTCCAGAGACACCCGCTATATATACATCGTGCCTCGCGATCTAAAACCCAATCACCTACTATTATTACACTCGGCTACTGTATGCGCGTACCCTAACGCCAAACCAGCCGGGCTTCGGACTTCGGTGCCCACGTAGCTTTATTGCTATTGTCCTATTTTTGGTCTTATTGCTATTGGTGATGGATAAGTGCTTCACGCCGCTGCGGGCACCCTATCACTATGACAGAAACGTGCTCCTGGCTCTTCTTGATTTTAAGAGCCGCTGACTCAATTCGCTCCTCTCCTGCACCGCAGTTATACAAAACTGCGTGCCGTCCCCTGTAATTATTTCTAGAATGTCGTTCTTGTCGTTGAGGCGGCTGTCGTATTCGATTCCTGAAAGGACGGTCGGTTATAAGACCTCGCACAAGTCCCAACGGCAGCGAGTCCGGTAGCTCCGCACACGTGTAAAAGGACCAATATCGAGATATGTCGGTTGAATGAAGTTGCGAAGATTGACCTTTCGGCTTCCCATTTACTCCCCGGTGCTACCTCCCGCTAACAGGCTTCACACGGTCGTGTTATCATTGCAGTTGTGAGGTCTCGGCATCTGACGTATACTGGCCACCTGTATAAAAGCCCTTGTGGTATGCGGTGCTGAACTCTTTCGGGAGGTGACGTAATTTACGACGATTCCGAAGAGCGTCACCCCACCCGAAGTTGCGATAGATCGCCGTCTTGCGAGATGAAAAGGGTTGCCGCCAAATTTTTACGGCCAATGTGCACTTAACGGCACCGCGCATCTCCAGTAGTGTCATTAGCCCGCTTCTTCAGAGTTCTCCTCGCGGCAGCTGCCTGCAGAAATGTCCGATTTTTTTATTTTCTTTAACACCAAAGCACGGAATTCGAGAAGCGGTGGCAAACAGAGATAGCGGGCGCTACTTTGCGCTTATCTGTTTTGGGGTCTCATTTTTCTCGGGTGCGCGGCGCCTCCGCGGCCACCTTTTGGATGTAGAATATCTAAAGGGTTATGGCGGCCATAATCGCCACGTGATTCAGCCGGAGGCGACAGTTGGTTTTACTGCGAACCTCGGTGAGTGGACTGTGATGGTCGCATGGCGCGTGCGTTCTTTTCTGTTTACATGCCTGGTAGTACGCGAAGATGGTTCGTAAATGGCAGTCTCCAGTGCGAGTTATCTGTGCATCCGAACTAGGCGGCGAACCGGATTTGCTGCCTCGCAACTTGGGAACGGTGGACCCGTTTAGCTGTACATGCCTACGAATAAGTTGCTTGGAATGTTGCACTCCATTTGTGTACACAACTGCGGTAGCTCGCGAGTGCAATATACGTCGCGCTGTTGCTAGGGGACATGTTGGATTTCAGAAGGACCGAAGAGGAAACACTTGTGCGGATGTTGAAGCTTCCTATCCGGGCGACATACAAGGAGGAAGACGTACCGTGGACACAGTCTACGGACTGCAGCGTAGTACGACAGAAACTTCGGCTACCTAATATAGGTTCCAAATGATTAAAGGTATTGTGTGCAAACGCGGAGATCGCACAGGAACTTTAGGGAGGCTCATGCGCAGCCGATGACATATGGCATTGGCATTCTTGAACAAGCCGTAGGTAAGTGTTGTGGCTAGTATCTTCATCGCCACAGTGCTTCCGCTCAGTCGGCGTTCATGTTAGCTGCATCTGTTGCGTCCGTGCTTCAGTGTCCTTGCGTTCTTTCTTTTTTTTTTCTCATTATGATTGCGAAGGCTCCGAGAATCTCTTCTATAGTAATTTACTTAAAGGGCCCCTCAAGCGGTTCCTTCACATTGTGTCCCTCATTAGACTCCATCATTCTTGACACCATAAATTAGGTGAAACATCTTGCACCAAGGCAGCCATGGGCTTACTTTGTAAACTTCCTCCTTACCATTGCTGTTCCCTTTCAACTCGCTTAGCTTCGGCGTGAACGGTTGCGATGGCTGCGCGTATCACGGCAGCCGCTGTGCGAAGGCCTTAGCAGCGACATGGCGCCCGTATGTCGCTTCTGAGACCTGCGAGCCGCAATGCTCGGGTGACTGGAATACTACCCTGGTGTGCACCGCCAGCATCCGCGACGACACCGGTTGCCGGCCTTTCAGTGCTCACGAAGCATTTACTTCACGGCGCAACGCACACACACACACACGCACGCACGCAAACCGCGAGAGAGACGGGAGAGAGTGCAACTAACCACTGCTTTATTTTGCGGGAAAACCAGTACATATGTATTGCCCGTTAGGAACTGCGCAGTAAACAAGCTAGCATCAGCTGGGATAGGGCGACGCATGAGCAATAAACTATTTTTCGGATGTATATAATAACACTATGGAAGTGTCACTCACACACAGGTAACCTTTCTAGAGCATGCGTTTATTGAACATGCTCTGCCGTATCACAGCTGATGCTAACACGTTCTCTGCGCAGATGCTGACGAGCGATATAACGCAATCGTTAGCAGCGCTGTGTCCTCTGCACTCACTCGTGGTTTGTGTTTTTCAGCGCCTTAAAGCGAAACAAATGGTAATGCAGAACAAGAATTCCAAGAAAAAAGTTCTGTTAAGCTCATGGCGCAATTACGGCAAACACCAATCACATCACTCGTTGGGCGCCCTTTGTAAGGGCCATGAGCTGGCGCTTCCTTATGGCGAGTCGCATGGATCTTAAGCCACGCGCATATTTAAAACCTTGTAGTATATTACACACTTGAAGTATATAGAGCGCTGAAATCTTTAGCAATTGGGGCAATGCATCTGCGCAAAATCACAAAAGCAATGTTTGAGTTTATTTAAACGAAACTCTGGCAATGTTCCGAGGTCAAGCAAAGTTGCAAGACATGTGGCCCGTCAGGCTTCCATAAATTACGGAAAGCAATAAACTCCAGATATCGGCATATTCCCTCCGGATAAATTTTGTTTGCTACATCGGCGGCGCACTGCCCCCCACCCCCCCCCGCAGTTAAATTCGGGTGTTGTTCTTCTCTCTCGATGGTTCTGATGACCGCGGCGACACCTTGAACGACGGAATCTGGAGCAAGATATCCTCACAGCAAAACCCTCAGGTTTATTTACATTATTTACAAAACTTGGCTGGGGCGGCCAGTACTGTCACAGACATCACAACACGACTGGGCTCAAACCACACCAAGCGGTTCTTTCCGAGCCCTTAACGCTTCCACTCAAACGTGAATAAGCACTAAGCTTTAAAACTTCATCATATCTCGCCAGAGGCAGCGCCAAGCTCGACCTCTGACCACCTTGCCGCGTCTGCGACCTCAGCGCTAAGCTCTCCCCTCTCCTCTCTCATCTGTTCTCGGTTAAATACCTATCATCGCTTCTACGACCGCCTTCTGGGACCATCCCATATGCAGCACTTTACCGATCACGTACATGTTCCCCCTCTCCATGAGAGCCTACGGTTACGCCCTCGCGGTCCCACATTTCGACCCGCTTGCTGCACCGAACTTCACCGAAAGATATCATCCACTAATCCCGTGACCTGTTAGCAGGACTCTGCAGCAGGCCTACATTGCCACTCTGTTTACCCGGCGGCATGCAACCCAGCCGCCGCTTCAAGAGAACCGTTAGACAGGTCTATTGTACCAAAAAGCACTTCCGCACATTTCCACGGCGGGGTCGTCTTCTCCGAAGGGGAAGCTCCACTGACCAACGCAGCTATATGTCTCACAAAATTTCTGCGTCTTCTTGGCCGGAAAGCACGATTAGCATCAGCCTCTCCTTACGGTAACGCTAGTAGAGGGTTGCGCGACTGCGCCCTGGAGAACGTACGTGGCGTACGCATTTAGTGTTTTCAGATCACAATGCATTATGAATATCCCCATTAGGTACGCTCTTTCTGCAGAAAGTCTGCTCAGTCTGCAACGTTTTTACCGATGACAGCGTCATAATTGCGAGCGGAACACAGTTATCGCTTTTACAACAACGTACACTTCTGACATATAGAACATGATAGTTGAACACTCATGACGCGGCAAGAGTAGAATTCGAAAAACGTATACGATACAGCACACGCGATCGACGTACAAGAGGTAACAGCGCTATCATTGTATATAGCCACGATGGATATGGTTGTAAACGGGCTAGTGAGCTGCAGAAGTGTTTTCAAAATATTGGAGCGCGAGATTGCGCACACCCGACATACTTTGAAATCGACGTGAACGGGAACGGACAAGCAACTTTTAATTAAAAGTTGCAGGAAACCAACCTAATTATATATTGTTTAAAAATTAGTTAACTATTGACACCATGGAAATTTCTGTGTACCAGAACACAAGAAGGTTGCTTTCCACGCAAGAGGCCACACGAACTGAGCAGGATGTCTGCATACTCAGGCGCCAGAAAGTCTGCAGAAAGTACCATGCATGACGGCCACAGGGTTTGTGCAGACAGTATACAGACTCGGTGTACTGGAGGTGCAACTCGACAGAAATGTGACAGGGGTGACAGGTAGCGCACAGGTTGCCCGTAAAATGTTGAAACGCATTTTTGTAAGGGAATGCCTTCCAACAGGCATTTTCATTTGATGGCTACAGTTATTTCTACCGCCTGTTGCATTATGCTTGTGCACATTCGCGATATATTAGCTAGCATACTGTAGCTTGTGTGGGCGCACTTAATGTTGGAGAAAAATTTATTATGAAGGAAAAGGGGAGAGGTCGGTCTGAATCATTCTTCTGATATGCTACTGGGCGCTGGGGGGACGGAAGTAGGTGTAGAAAGAAAGAGGTGATATAGCTTATGAGGATGAAGATGATGGTGGAAGCACTTGCGCGGCTCAGTACTCTGGAAAGTCGTTTGTCCAGTCCGCTCTCACGCAAAAATTTGTTGAGAGCCTTGAGACTGTCAGGCTGTCGACGAAAATCGGGCGAATATCCTAACGGAATCTTATCAGTCAAAGGTTGAGGAATAAACTGACAAAATGCCTTTCAGCGATTGTCTCTCCGAATCACATCGGGGGCAGATGCACAAGATATTTCTTTCGTCTCAGGGGTGCCAATTACTCACAATTTGAACTGTCCGCACAGCAGAAGAGGTGGGAATAGCGCTTGGTGAACCCCATATTCAATCGCAACCTGTGCAGCCAACTGAATATTTTGCACTGCGTCTCTCCATGGTGGTTCGTATCCGTATTTGCAGCCTTGGAAGGGACATAATTAGCGCAAAACTGCACAAACCAAAGACCGCAGCACGAGCGCTAAAATTCAACTGAAAATTTTATTTCGCACACAACACAGAACCTGCATGATGCGCAGAACCACGACGCAGAAGTATTTCCGATTGATGAACAATGTTCAATTTCATATCAGCGTACCTCCCACCACAACTAGCTAATATTTACATAACGTAAGTGTTTGTCCAGGTATAAATATCCTTTGCTCGAGAATGCCAGGGAAGGAGTACTAACACACTTGTCACTGGCTTTCTTTATGCAAAAGGCCTCGAATATTTCTCTTTCTTTTACGAACCGTCCACGCATACGCGTAAGCACATGGGTGCTGCGCAAATCCGCCGTACACGAGCATCTTCTACAGTGGTCAGCCAGATGGCCTCCACCCGCAAGAGCACATACGGAGGCCCTGTGTTCCCTTAAATGGTCGCTCAGACAATGACCCGTTTGACCGATGTAGCACGTGCCACACGACAGGGAATAGAACAAACCACAGAAACGTGGTATTCCCCACACGGATCCACATGTCCTATGTGGCGTTCTCCAGCCTCTTGCGCACAATTCACAAGGCGGCACATTCTGTGGAGTTTTCGTGATGCGGTGAAAAGGACAGGAAAACCGCTTTTCTGTGCCACTTTCTTGAGACAGTGCGACACATTGTGCATGTGTGGCACAGGTACAGGTCACACCTGACTTGGTTGCTCTGTGCACCTAGTCCGTGCCCTTTTAACCTCTGCGAGTGGGCTATCTACAAGTGACTCTATCGTGCCACCAGGGAACCCGGCACTTCACAGCCGGCTAACCTGGTGCATAACACTGCATGCAACCCCGTGCTCACAGGATTTGCGCAAGGCGGCTGGTAGGCACTTCGTGGCTATTCCCCTTTTTACATTTATTTAATGCGCCGTGTTAGAGTTGAGCAGTGGCTTTTTACTTCGCGGAAAGTATGTCCAGCAAGGTTGATATTCACTAGGCAGTTATGCGGAGATCAAGGATCTGTAAGCACCCCTCCACTAACATCTCGTGGGTAAACTTCAAACCACAGCTGCAGGTCTTGAAAGCACCAAGCACACTGTTCACATAATCTTCCCTTTCCTTGTTATCAGCGCCCTTCAAGATAACGAGGGAATCATCTACATACCTAAAAATTTTTCCAACACTAGTTCTGTCAAGAAGCGCATCCACATCCTTGTCAAACTTTGATAGAAACAAGTTGCTTGAAACAGGCGCAATGCGCGAACCTGTACACCACACTATCTTTTTCCACAAACGTTTCGTTGTTAAAATCAACAAGCGTAGAAGGAACATAAAACCTAAGCATTTCCGGGAAAATTCTACACTCACAGGGCGCTTTGTGGTGTGGCAAGGACCACGTGACCTCCTAGCGACCAAGAACAACTTCGCTATTAAAAGAAGTCAAAACGAAGTAATGCGGCTGCTTGAAAGCGTATATCATGGCCAAAGTTAATGACACGACTGACCTCACTTGCCCCCTTCTCGTCAGTATTCAACATGCGAAAACAACGCAGATTCGGGTCTAATAAAAGAAAAGGAGATCGCAATCATGTCACCTGCAGTGTGCCCATATGATGAAGGAAGGCCTGTCCTATCGTAGTTGCTACTTGCCTGCACGTGGTCGGCTTAAAGGTTTATGCTGGACGATACTGAACTGATCAGCTTTCCAATGCAACACGCCGAGCAAAGCGCTCTCACTAATCCGTGGATTAATCGGTACGCAGGTGCGAAGCGTACCGGCGCTATGTACGAAAACCAAAATCGGCATCTTGCCATACCTGAAGCTTCCAAGATGGAAAAAGATACCTTCGAGACATTGCTACATTCGCTACAGTGGCGAAATGGTCTTTTCGCTACGAAACTCATTTGTATATGAAAGGTAACATTTATGAGATCGCATAAACTTCACATGCAACCGGCACTCTCGGCAATAAATCGCGTCTCTGCATCCAAACGCTCTTCATTTCTTTGGGTATGTCGAAGCGATGTCTGCAGAACTCACTACGAAAACTACAATACACTACAACACCTTGCAGTGGAGAGGAAATCATCGTGTTTTTCTTGACTTCTGTCATCTTACACAGATGCATGTTATGGCCCACTATTGGCCTCAAGGACATACTGTCGCGCCACCTACGCTGTGACGTCACTCATAGGATGCCGCGTTTTGTCGTCTGCTACAACTCCCCATTTACTGCGTGTATGCCACCGCGGGTCTTTTTGTTGTGGGCACCGCGAGCGTTTCCCCCCTGCTTAATGACCGTCCTCCAAAAAAACATTTTAGTGAACCGATAATCGCGGCAAGTATACGACGATTCCGTGCCCCTGGTGACAATACCAGGTAAGGAGTTGCTACTATCATGAGCCATAGCCAACGCCTTATGAGACTATGCACACGCTGATGATTCATTATGACATATTTCTGACGTCACATTTCACATGTCCTGTGTTGAACGAATGCAAGTGATAGTGAAACAGCGAAGAAAATGTGCCACTGAATCAGGATATGGCAGAACACCACCGCGCAAGCGGCCCGCTCGCACTGTCGACACCATACGGGAATGATCGGCAGACTGGCGCGTTATCAAGCATGCTTAGGAGTGCTGGCTTAGCAATCGCCGCCGTTTTCTTTACGGTAGATAGGTTTAGTTTTTGCATCAGCTCATTGTATAGCCAAATACGCTAGCATATTTGGGGCTAATTCAGCTGACTGATTAGGACTAGCCTCATTAAAGTAATACTAATAAAGGCAAGCCTATTAAAGCTAACTCTACTCAAACTAGCGCAATTAAGCTAAAGCTAATTATACCGGTCGTATTAAACTATGCAAAGCCTAATTAACATAATAGTAATTAAGTCTTATCTATATAAGGTAATTATAATTAGGCCAAGCCTAAAAACGTATGACCAATGAAACCAAAGAATAATTAAACAAAGCCTAATTAATTTATTACTAATTACACAAGCCTATGTCATATAAAAACTAAGCCGGACCTAGTGAGGCTGACTGAGTAAGTCATGTCTAATTAAACCAAGACAGAGGCTAATACTAATTAAGATATGTATTATCAAGTTGACCTGCGTAATTAAGCCAATGCTAATTAATGCAAGATTAAATAAGTTAGGACTTATTGAGGCAAGGCTGACTGCGCTACGGATAAAATTGGTTGCGAAGTGAGACCTAGCAAGGCTATGTAAGAACCATGTCTAACTTCAAATCGACGAGCTGCGGTGTGTTAAGCCATGCGCGTCTGAACGCAAACCTGGCCTATTATTTTCTTCTTTTGTTCGCTTACAGTTAGCCTGCCATTCCCCAGCATCAAGATCATTACTGACAAACAGTCCGAGAATTCGCGGCTGCTTTCCGAAGGAAGTTTTGTTTACGTGCCCAAGCATTCCAGTTAATTTCGTGTAGAACAAAGCGACAATTAACATGTGGAGGCTAATTTGGCAGCACTTTTAAAAGCTTCAGCTATCACCAGCAAGTACTTGCACGAGCTCGTCCTGTACATGCCGATTAGGGCACGCCAGATTCGCACAGGCAGAAATATTACTTAGTTTTATTAGAAAAAATGGTGGAGCCAGATTTAAATAAACAATGAGAACGGCATGTTAATTTGTTTTAAAGCGAATGTATATGAAAAGACTACGTTCTTCATATAACGAAATAACTTTTCAGACGTAGGGATAAGAAAATCACGAATGCAAACAGGTACGTCATGGAATTTAAGGCTTTACACAATATCTTTTTCGCTACCACACGGCGAAAGATGGTCGCATACTGCTCTGCATACCGATAATGAACTTGCCATGCCCAGAAGCGAACGTTCCATGCTGATCATTAAGACAACAAAAGATTTAAAATGCGCGATTTGACCCGCACGTCACGTTTTACAAGGGAGCTACGCAGCGCAACGAGCAAAGTAGGAAGGGGCGTCCTACCTATGACGTCAAAACGATCGCAGCGCCGACCACAGCAGTGGTGGGCCTCGCGGCCAATAGTAATTTCATTTCCCTTAAGACTGGTCAGGGTGTTGGCAAAAGCTGGTGGTACAAAACAACAACAACAACAACAACAACAACAACAACAACAACAACAACAACAACAACAACAACAACAACAATAATAATAATATAATAATAATAATAATAATAATAATAATAATAATAGTAACTCGTTATGCCCACTGCAAGGGAAAGGCCTTTTTGCACAACTCTAAAAGCGCCGCGACTGAGACAAGTGACAAAGAACACACCGAACACACGCTAACAAGTGGCTTTATTTTGCACCAAGACCCGGTTATATATGCACAAACACTCGCCAAATTGCGCTTCAGTCTGCGAACACAAATGCTATTTGTCCCTTGTCTCAGTCGCGCTGCGCCAGCTGATTGCTATGAGACCATTAATCAACCCAAATAAGTCTTACTGCCTCTCCCCATAGGTCTCCAACTTACCCGTTCTTGTGCTAACTGTTGCCACGCTATCCCCTCAAACTTCGTAATCTCGCCTGCCAACTTAACCTTCTGTTGGTCTCCGCCACGGATGCCTCCTCTATATAGGATCTAGTCTGTTGGCGTTACTCTGGGAACCTAGCCCTTGATGACCAACGGCTGCCCTTAACGATACATGGTTATTTTGCCTTGTCATCACGTGCCCCTACCTCATCCCTTTCCATGCTCATTTCTTCTTCTTGTTTTGGACTAAAATATTAACAAATATCGTTTGTTTTTGAACCACTCCGCTTCCTTCCTTTCCCTTCGGTAGGTGTCTTTTAGGTAGGTGTCACGTCACACCTACCCAAATTTCTGCTCGGGTAATGGACGGGCCAGAGACGTCGAGGTTCACAAAAGAGGTTACACTCCAGAGCAATGGAAAGAAAAATGATAGTGCTGGTGCGGATATTTCACTGTAAGCAGTACCTACAGACACGGACAAGACATAAGCCAGCACTAACACCGACGGCCGACAACAGTTGCGGGGGTGAATGCCCTATGCGCCGTCAAACGCGGACACTGACCGCAGTCGTCGGCGTCAACACGAATAGCACCAGAGCTCGAACGAAATCGTCTCGTTCACTTTGTATATACCCAAATGAACATGACAGGATACGAATGCATGACCAGGAACACGGTCTGGGAAGCACGCGATGTGCAGCATTGCTGGGCAAACCCCGACGCGTGTTTCGTGGAACTGGCAGGCACGTGACGACGACCGTCGGCTCAGCCCTGGGACCCCAGCTCGGAGCACGATGCCACGACAGGCCGGCGCCAGTCTTCGAGAGAGAGGAGAGAGAGAGGCGCACCGGCGATTGACGTGGGAGAGGCGGGTACAGATGAAGGCATTGGGTGAAGGGGCGTGAGGATGTACCTTCCAACAGCAGCCAACCAGAATTTGAGAAAGAAGGACATTCTCCGATTCTGATTGGACTGCGAGAGTGCTTTTGTTTTTAGAAGTGCATTTAACCCGGTGAACTGTGTTGTAAGAGGTTGTTCATTAAATGTTGTTTTTAACAACAAGATGTCGAAGCCGTCGTTCCCTCAAGGTGCCAGCAGGTGAAGGAGCCCGCCTTCAATCCCCTGGTCGGCAGCTTGTCAACCGTTTCGCTGCTAGCTGGATGAGCGGGCGACATGAGGGATAGGTCACGACATCAATAACATGGCATGCTAGCCAGTTACGTCACGACTGTTACAATCATGTGTGCACACTGCCCGTATTCCACGGCCAGGCATCCCTGGCTATGAGCCGGGCGTTGCTAAATTTTATCCGTTACGTTCGAAGAGAAATTACATGCCTGCCACTCAGCCGACGAAGTTGCTGCTAGTTCGTCACAAAGTGCTGTCCCCACGCGACTTCCGACTGTACTGGCACGCTACTAGATGAAGCCGCACCCTCGAAATCAAAACAGAAAGTGGGCCTTTATCGGGGCCGAGTCAAAAATATGCTCCTTACACGCCTATTCACCGCAGTACACTCTCGGGGGCTCTCGGCAGTAGTGCTTTTATTAGAGCAACGATACGAATATGTCTGAAATACGCGTCAGTACCAATTTACGTCGCCTCTCCTGCCTTGTCCTTTCACAGTGTTTGTGCCACGCGTCCGTCTTGTCCTCTCTTATAGAAGACCTTGACCACAACCAATTGAAGTCTAATAGTAGCACTATTTTATCCACCGTAGTCTCGGTATCGGTGCAACGCACGAAAACATTTTACACACACGCTGTGCACCGACAATTGCACTGGCGCGAGCCGTCGCGTGGCCAGCACGCTTCGCGGATCCATGCCCCATCGCGACGTGCCCTCGAGTATCGTATGTGGGTGGTTGGAGACGTGACCGCCATGGGCGATGGGCGACACGCGAACATCGCCCCCTCCACGTGGAGACGGTTGCACTGCAGCAGTAGCAATGCCGCGGGTGCTAATCGAGGTGGGGAATAGCGATGACGCATTGCGATGCCGGCTTTTGCACGCCGAAAGAGTTTCGCGTGCAAAGAAGCAGAGCGCCTTGTGCCAGGCTGCCTCGCTATTGCTATAATCTGCGGTGATATCCAGATTCGGGGGCAGTGAATGAGCAGCCGCGTGGTTGACCGCTGCGACTTCAACGGACTGGCACCGGTTTTAGATTGCCCTGTCCAATGGGTTCATTGGTCGTACGACACAGTAACTCTAATTTCCTTCATTGATGTGTTGTTGATTGTCGTGTTGTTGTCGTACCGAGCAGTTGCTTTCATATCAAGGATATCATGAGCGACAAGAACTGGGAATGGCGTAAGCTGTATTCTCTACCGCGGCAATAATTCAGCTGGGAAAGATGAGGATGCATACGCGAGAAGTGTGATTTCATTTTCATTTAATCGGCCCGTAGAACTCCTAAAGCAAATAAAATTTCTTGCGTGCAACAAGAACGTAATTTGCACACATCTGTACACGACATGCCTGTGGTATAGCATGATTTGTGCTCAGAAAGCTGAGATTGTGACATACGGCGGCACTGGAATTCCAGTGACATGGATTGCTATGTAAACCTGATGAAGAAGGTAGCTGAAACCATAGTGGTAGCCTTGCGGCCTGGCGGCGGAATGGAAAGCCGGCCAAAGCGACCGACCGTACTTCCATGGCGTCAAAATTCAAAAACCAACGTACTTTAAGAGCACGTTAAAGAAGTCCAGGTGGTGAAGCTTGCCCCAGTGCCCACCACCGCGGGGCATGCCTCATACACTGGGCGCTATGAAGATGCCCAGCGCATGAGGTGATGAGGTGGCCAGGTTCTCCTCATACTGACCAATGCAGCATTTTTGCCTAGTCATCCTCGCAACCTTGTTGCCGAATGCGTGCAATTCATTTCAATTCAATCATAGCGGTTTTTGAGACGCAAAGCCCCACCAGTTATTGTTTTTAAAGAAGGGAGCTACGACTGGCGATTTTCTGCGAATCAGCGTGGAAGCGTCCGATGAAAAAAATGTTTTTTCTTTCTTTCTTTAGTATATCGAGGGATTTTAGCAGGAAATGCTGTCCAGCATTCTTTTTGTTGTTGTTCTTTAACTCTCGTGCCTAATTAGGATGAGGTGCATGTTCAGTATAAATATATAGATATTTTGTCGATACAACCGCCATTCGTAAGTTATGTCGTGAGCAGTGATGATATGCCTTTGGAATTTGTTTCCCTTTAACATAGAAGCAACTGTATAACTGTAGAGCTCGCTGACGTTTCGTGCGGTCACACTGACCTGCAAAATCCCACGTATATTAAGGTCACTATTGCCACATGCACACCCTGCTGGCGACCGCGAAAATGTATTTCAGAGGCTATCGCACGAACGTACTCGCGCACCAGCATACCAAAACTTTTATTTATTTATTTATTTTTATTTATTTATTTCATATTACTGTCAACCCTTTGTTGAGGGTTCTTACAGGGAGGGTACAAATAATACAAACAAGCCAAACACACAGGTATATCAAGTGACGACGAAATCATCTAAATACAGTCCAACAAATTTTCGAATTGGCAAACATCGCTTGCATTACCACAAAGCTGGCAACACATTCCAAAGCTCAATCACAGCTGGGAAAAAAGAATGACGAAACACATCACT
>CM023488.1:90967205-91326948 GCA_013339685.2 Hyalomma asiaticum | reverse complement strand
AGCGAGACAAGCACGGGATTTTTGTGTTTTTTAAGGGTTTTCAGAGCTTCTACCACGCTTAAGAAATCGATGTATATTATTGCCTTTTGTAGTTTTAGTTGCTTAATGTGTTTAACGGCCGCAAGTATCGCATAAGCTTCCGCTGTGAAGATGCTTGTATTGGAATGCAGAAGGCCGGCATCCGAAAAGGATGGTCCGACCGCTGCGTAGGACACACCATACTGAGACTTCAATGCATCGGTAAGGAATTCAGGATAGGTGTATTTTTGCTGTAGTTCTAGGAAGTATGTATGGATGTGTGCAATAGACGTGTGCTTCGTCACTTGTAAAAAAGATACGTCACACTCTATAAGCTGCAGCTGCCACGGCGGCAGCTGTACAGCGGGGGACATCACGTGATGCTCCAACAGTAGGACTTCCATTTCTCGGGCAAGACGTCGTACACGTAGCGAGTATGGCGCTCTCAAAGCAGGACAATTATTAAATAGCTGAGAGCTAGATAAATCATTTACGGCACTGTACGTGGGATGTTCATTGTTTGCATTGACAATTACGAAATAGACAAAGGAACTGTAGCATCTCTGCAAATCAAGTGACCATTCGTTGGATTCCACGTAAAGGCTTTCTACGGGGGTCGTCCGAAAAGCACCCGTAGAAAGGCGGATGTCTGGATGGTGGACGGATTCCAGCATCTTTAATGCGCTTGGTGTGGCCGACTGATAAATTATGGCCCCATAGTCTAGACGTGTGAGTATGAGACTCTTGTAGAGATTCATAATGCATTTTCTATCGCTACCCCATGATGTACGTGACAAAAACCTTCAGAATATTCATAGTTTTCATACACTTATTTTTTAGGTGTTTGATATGCGGTACAAATGATAGTTTCAAGTCTAAAATAACACCTAAGAACTTGTGTTCTGTTCTTAAAGGGAGTGAACGTCCCTGTAAATAAATATCTGGTTCGAGGTTCAGGTCTTTTTTCCTGGAAAAAGAACGCAGGTGCTTTTTTTGTGGGTTGAAGCTGAACCCATTTTCGTCGGCCCATTCTGACACTTTATTAAGGGCAAGCTGAACCTGCCGCTCGCATATTCCTAGATTGCAAGATTTAAATCTAATCTGGACATCGTCAACAGAGATTGAATAGAACATATTCCGCGGGATGCACAAACGCAAGGAATTCACTTTTATAATAAAAAGTGTACAACTGAGTGCACCACCCTGAGGTACTCCGGTCTCCTGGACAAATGGACGTGATAGAGCATTTCCGACACGAACACGAAATGTTCGGTTGGAGAGGAAGCTCTCGATTATGTTCAGCATTCTTCAGCGTATACATAGTTCTGAGAGGTCCCCCAATATCCCAAACCGCCATGTAGTATCATACTCTTTTTTCATGTCAAGAAATACAGAAAGGAAGAACTGCTTGTGTATGAAAGCGTCGCGGATGTTTGTCTCAATGCGCACGAGATGATCAGTTGTAGATCGACCCTCTCAGAAACCGCACTGATGTGAGTCAAGCAATTTTTTGGATTCCAGGAAATGTAGCAGCCGACAGTTGATCATCTTTTCAAAAAGTTTACCCAGGCAACTTGTTAAAGCTTAAGGCCTGTAGCTTGAAACCGAAGATGGATCCTTTCCCTGTTTCAAAACAGGGATAACAATGGCTTGTTTCCAAGAACTAGGTATTTCACCTGAGAACCATATGGCATTGTACAGGGAAAGGAGCGTTTTTTACGTTTCGTACGGTAGGTGCTTCAACATTTCATATACGACAAGGTCAGAGCCTGGGGCAGGTTTGCTGCAGCAGTTTAGCGATGCGTGCAGTTCAGCTAGGTGGAAAGGTTGATTATAGGCTTCGTATTGTGCAGAATTTCGTTCCAGTTTCTGTGCCTCTGCTTTTGCTTTGTAGTGTTGGAAATTTTCAGAGTAATGTGCCGAGCTAGAAACATGTTCAAAGTGCGTACCCAGGAAGTTCGCCTGGTCTTCCAGGGTACCGCCCTCTGTATTTACTAAAGGGAGGGAGTACGTTTCTCGGACTCTTATTTTATTAAACCGTCTCCAAACCTTAGCTTCGTTTGTATACGAGTTTATACTGGACAGATACTTCTGCCAGATCTCTTTTCGGGCCTGCCGGCGTGTCCTTCTTCCTGGAGATTTTATGCGTTTTAGACTCACTAAATTCTCTGCCGTCGGGGAGTCACGTAGCAACCGCCACGCCTTGTTCTGCATTTTCCGCGCATTTCTGCATTCATCGTTCCACCAGGGAACACGTCGTTTGGGACCTGTGGAACACGTCGTTTGGGACCCCTCGTTTCAGGAGCACATTCCGACGCAGCATGAATTATAAGAGCTGTAAAGTGGTCTACAGCATCATCTATGGTTAGTGCGGACATCTCGCCCCATGTCACGTGAGTAAGAGCTCGGTACTGTTCCCATTTGGCTGAGTCAAGTTTCCACCGAGGAACTTGCGGAGGAAGGTCATTTTGTTTCGGCGTACTGAGGATTATAGGGAAATGGTCCCTCCCATGCGGGTTTTTAAAAACACTCCATTTAAAATACGGTAAAAGCGTCGGTGATGAAATACTAAGATCTATGGCAGAGTATGATTTGTTAGCGAGCTTAAAATATGTGGGCTCCTTCATGTTCAGGAGGCATACACCGGAGGACAAAAGAAGCTGTTCAATAAGGCGACCTCGTGCATCGCAGCGAGAATCGCCCCACAGGCTAATGTGTGCGTTGTAATCTCCAAGAACTGAAAATGGTTCCGGTAGTTCTCCTATTAATGATTCTAGATCGCGCTTCTGAAGGTGATAATGTGGTGGTATGTACAAGGAGCAGATAGTAATGAGCTTATCGAAAAATACGGCTCGGATGGCCACTGCCTCAAGGGCCGTTTAGAGCTTCAGATGCTGGCATGCCACACTTTTGTCCGCTATTATCGCAACACCTCCAGAAGATGTGACAGCATCTTCGCGATCTTTCCGGAAAATTAAGTGTTGTCGGAGGAAGTTTGTCTGTCTACGTGTTAGCTGTGTTTCTTGGACACACAGACTTTTGGATTAAATTCGCTTAGAAACTCTTGGATGTCGTCTAGGTTCCTCAGTAATCCTCTGACGTTCCACTGCATGATTTCATACATGTTGAAAAAAAAATGTCCTGTGTGTCTCAAAAGTTGTAGATTAAAGCTTACTTTATAGGGATCTTGTTAGGCCCTGCAATTAGTGTCTTCTATTTTTTGGGGCGGTCGAGAGAAGCTCGCCGCTCCTTCGACGCCACCTGCGTCGTTTGGTTTGGACTGGTGTCCATGGCCTCTTCCGAGGCACTGTACACCCGTTCCACAGAGTGGTGTCGCGTAGACTTCGTCTGGTGCGACGAAGCCTTGGACCCCACCGCGCCGGAGGTCGACGTGGCCTCCTTGGCCCCTACGGTGCTTGTAGTGGCCACCGGTGTGGTCTGGTTGAGGGTGGGTAGGGCAGGCTTGGCTGCTCCCACCGTGGGGGCGTTTGCCGCGGCACACTGCGCGTGGTCCGGGCAACCGCGATAGGCCGTTGTGGTGCCGCCCCCTGTCGCACCACTTCGGCAAAAGATGTTTTCAATGCGAAAGACGGTGAAATGCGTTGTCGCGCCTCACGGAGAGTAATGTTCTCTTTGACTTTTAGAGTTATGAATTCTTTTTCTCTCCTCCAAGCTGGACAGGCTCTGGAGTACGCAGGGTGATCTCCATTGCAGTTCGCACAGTGTGTCTCATGGTGAGTGCAGTCTTCAGGAGAATGGCCTCTTGTTCCACATTTTGGGCAGGTAAGCTGCCCTCGGCAGCTCTGAGAAGGGTGACCAAACCGTTGGCATTTAAAGCAACGTCGCGGGTTGGGGATGTATGGTCTAACATGAAGTTTCACGTAGCCAGTTCCTGGAGTCTCAGCTAGGGTATTAGAAATGAAAGTAAGTATGAGATGTTTAGTCGGGATTTCGTTGTTGTTTCGCCTGATTGTGATGCGGTGGACTTGTATAACGTCTTGATATTTCCATCCATCCAGGAGCTCTGCTTCACTCAGTTCTACGAGATCTTCGTCGGACACTACGCCTCTTACGGTGTTCATTGTGCGATGTGCTGTCACAGAGATCGGAAAATTGCCAAATGACATAAGGTGTCCTAGTTTGTCGTACTGTTCTTTGTCACGGATTTCAAGAAGGAGATGGCCGCTTCCCATTTTCGTAGCTTTATAGCCTGGGCCAATTACATCCGTCAAGGATTTTGAAACAAGAAATGGTGACATGGTTCCGAAATGGTGACAACGTGGTATTTAGCAAAACGCTTGCTTCTGTTTCACAAAAAAGAACGGTGTATATTTGGTGCGCCACCTCTTCAGGGAGCGGCCCCGCCACGGTGGTCTAGTGGCTATGGTACTCGGCTGCTGATCCGAGGGTCGCGGGATCGAATTCCGGCTGCGGCGGCTGCATTTCGATGGAGGCGAATGTTGAGGCCGTGTGCTGTGCGATGCCAGTGCACGTTAAAAACCCCAGGTGTCGAAATTTGGGAGCCCTCCACTACGGCGTCTCTCATAATCAGAGCTGGTTTTGGGACGTTAAACACCCCCCCTCCCTCTTCAGGGAGCGATCAGGGAGTGTGGGTAGGGAGTTGGCCATACGAAACTTGGAAAATTCGGCGGCTATGGTGGCCACCCACCACCGAGCCCAACAAGGGGACGCTACAAGGTTGAAAAAACACATAAAAACACCAGCCATGCATCGCCCCTTTAACAAAATATAACTATCCGAGGTTGGATAACTACACAAGGTTAACCCTCGCCGCCTGGAAAAATTGGAAGTAAACGGAAGAGGGGAGATGACAGGAGAGATTTAAAGCAGGAGTGAAAGACGAAGATGTAGGTAGAGAAGGACAGGAAAAGGCGACCGCCGATTTCCCCTGGGTGGGTCAGCCCAGGGGTGCCGTCTACGTGAAGCCGGGACCAAAGGGGTGTGTTGCCTCTGTAGGGGGGCCTTAAGGTCCAATCACCCGGCGTCGGCTCAACCCCCAGGATCCCCTTTTCCCCGGACACGGCTGAGCCACGCACGGCTAGGCGCGGGAGGGGGTCGAAACCCCCCCGTTAGCTCGGGACCGTGGTGCCGCCACACAGCACACGCCTGCAGAAGCAGACGCCCCTGCGGGGTCGATAATGACGAGGCAACTGCGCGTTCGCGATGAAATGTTCGTAATGTATCGCGTTCGTATCTAGAATATTGAAGTTTAAGTTTCTAAGTTGAAGTCTAGCGTTTGTGCTGGACTCCTGTGTGTAAATCGTCGCCTTGACACGTAAAACTCCAGACATTATTCAATCTTATGGGGTCTCAGTTGCGATGTCCCCTCGTCCACTTGATGCAGCCGCGGCATAAGGGCCTACATCAATCGACTTCCGCTTGCACTTAGCGTAGACGCCATTTACACCTACCCCTTTTATATTAAAGAAAAGCAAGTGCACGACAATGCGATATCTGTGCTTCCATTAGCAAGCCCCCGCGAAATTGTAAAAGCGCCCAGCTGTCGCGAGACACTTTACGGTGTAGCGGCCAGGCGTCAAAGGTAGAGGCGCGCTTTGGAAGACGTGTTTGCGAGCTTGAGAGCTGCGAAATGGCGTTTCCCGCGGCCAGAACCGGTCCCGAAAACCGCGGCAACGTGATCGCGAGTAGTGCACCGCGGGGGTGCTATGCAGTTTGCTACATTGTAGGAAACGGCACACGACAAACCAAGGCCGGTGAGAAATCGATAGCGACTTCTGTTTTAATCCTTGTCTGTTCTCCTATCTTGATCGTACTTGAGTCTTGCATCTTCATTCCTCAGAATCCCTCGGGCAGCTGCCTCGACCAGTAGCGGTAACTGTTTTCCGCACAACCATCGAGAGGTCGGCAGGCGCCTAAGTGAGCCCGGTTTCGCTGCCTTTGCTTTGATTTTATGGGCATATGAGTGCGTATCGTACCGGTGATTCTTGGTTGGCACGATGCTCCTCGCACAGCCATTAGTCGTAGCGGATTGGAATGAAGTCTCCCAGAATGCTAAGTGCTAGCAGGGAAAGCAAATGCAAACAACCCAAAACGATAAACGTACTAGAGGTCGTTTCCCTTCGTAAGCTGGGATTTTATCAGACGTGATGCGCAAAGCGCGTTTAATAGCAGAGCGAGGACTTGGGTCAAGGTCGCGTTTTGGGATGAAGCCCGCGCAGGCATAGTATTTTTTTCTCATGGCAGAGATAGAGCGTGACCATTGAAGCTGAAGTATAGTAACACCTTGCGTGCGATCTCCAGCCCTACATAGCAGTTATGTAAGTTACAGCTTGACTGTGTGTACCTTTGTTGGTTACATGCATTTGTGACAATTTTAACGTGTGAACCATTATAGCTGGGACTCGTATTTTATTGCCTTTATGATGTATTAATGCGGGCGATCCTTAAAATCCGGAATTCACCCCGTGTACTTACAACTACACATAAAGGAGCTTTTGGTTTCGCTTGATGTGTAGATTTTGCTTTGAGGTTTCGGTGCTTGACGGTGCGCCTGTTTTATTATGGAATCCGATAAGTTAAAATGCTTGGTTTTGGGAAATTACGTAGGCCTTGGTTATCAAAGCAGGCTACCACCTCAACAAATGGAACTGCATCATAACTTGAGGCACTCTAGTATTCTAGTGCAAAATCCACTAACGCATCGAAGATTGAAGAAATCAAATTGCTGCGGGAAACATAATCTAAATGCCACTTGTGCACAGGAAGAACTTATTTACCATTCATGCATTACATTAATCGCTTTTATCTCTTTTGCATGCGGTATAATTCAATGAAACATTTCGTGAATCACTGTCCCTCTAAATAAGTGAAACTAATCCGATCGGGACTGGAAGCCGCGACCTCTTAATCAGGAACGCACAGGAGTGTATCCGCTGTACAAAAGGGACGAAACGGCGCAAATAGACCATCACATAGACCAAAGAACACCACACACTCGCGCTCGTGTCTGTGGTGGGTCTATGTCGACGTCTATTTGCACAGTTCCTCCCTTTTTGTTAATATTCACCAACTCGCCTGACAAGAGGACAACAGGACGAAAGAACAACAGCATGAACGAAGAACACAGACACGTCTGTGCTCTTCCTTCCTCCTGCTATTCATAACTGTTTTTGTGTTAACCAACCAGCCCAAATGCGTACCCTCCTAGTGTTCTTGCCATGTTTTAGGAATAAGCCAAGGCGGCCACATTTCGATAGCGAAAATTCGCAAGAACACTCGTGCGCCTAGACTTAGCAGAGCTTGGAAATTATCCACGAATTACGGCGACCGTCGCCTTCTTATCCTCGTCCTGGCTCGAAAAACTTGGGAATTTATCGCTTGATGTTTACGGAGATGTTCTCGCAAGGAGAATGTAAAGCGAGCGTGCATGTGCAAGCGATCAAGGGGCTTAGAAGGATAGCGGAGCATAACTCAAGCAAATATATTCTGTGCACATAAAAAGAATATCGTGATATCGGTTTAATTGCGGCTTTAAATGTAGGTTTAACTTCGGTGGCATCAGAAGGTAAATTTTAGTGTTCTGCAATGGCTTCCTAGACCACGAACGACGCGAAAACGAGTGTCGACGGGTTACGCCAGGTGAGTTAGGATTTGCCAGGCTGTCAATTTTTCTTCAATTAAGTAACTGTCTACCTGTTAATCCGAGCAAGTGCCTTATAATTTATATACTTTTCTGGGCGATTCCTTTGTGATCACCACGGATCCTCCAAGGTGAACACTGAGAAACTGGCGTTTTATGAAAGGCGACAATTTACAGCCCGAATGAACTAAGGGGGGGTGCCCGACTTGAAGTACCAATTCGAAAACCGAAAGACTAAGCTCATCCACATTACAAAGCATTACAAAAATGCAGAGGTTGATTAAGCCTCCACGTCATGAAGAACTAAGAAAAATACAGTCTTCTCAGGGTAGTTAGAAATCAAAGCATCCAATAACCCTGCAATTTTGCATTTCACACATCGACATTTACAAGATGGGTACATGTAAGTCTTGTGAACCAAAGGCTACCAAGGTTCATATAGAAATGCAAGGGTTCAGTAATCCAGACTAGAAGATCAGGGGAAGATGGAGGCTTGAATTGATGAACAGATCGCTAAAGACGATTGGGAACAAGGAATGTCCCAGGCTTCTGCTGCATTCCCTGTTCTCAATCGTTTTTGGGGATCTGTGCATCGAAGTGTTTAATAAATCAGAAGGGGGATGCGACCACCAGCAAGAGCCTTCGCGCTTGTTGGGCGGCAGCGTTGCTCAGCTCCTCCAGTGAAGGCGAGCCCTGGGCAATCCAGCGGGTACACTGAGCCACCAGAAGACAAGAAAGACCTTCTGAGCTCAGCCAAGACGGCATCTTGTGTCCGTCACACTAAGAGCAAGAATAAATGATAACGTTCTCCCTCTGCCCGCACTAAAAAGAATCTTTGTTGGATCGTTGCGCTTGTCCTCGTGCGTCTCTCTCTCTCAGTTGTAGCTAGCCAGTGCTATGGCGGTCGCCATGACCTGCCAACTAGCCCAAGCGTGCTTAGTTTACGCTAGACGTATCGGTTAGAGTTCGCTTTCTACCAGCGACTAAATGCTGGAGGCGTAGCCCCGATGTTTCACGTTTATACTTAAGTAAGGCCATATTCAAGGGCGACATCTTGCTCGTAATGGGTCTCGACGTGGAGGCTACTCGAAATCAATGCACGTGCTTTGTAGCAGAGAAAAACGGTGGAACCGTGATGCTTTAACCCAGAACTCGTGAGTCATTTCGAGCAGGTCGAAAAGGTGGAGGGAACGGGGCATGCGCGCTCCTTCGTGTTTTGATCCTCTGCTTAACGCTTATCTTGTTTATTTGTCGCGTGTGCGGGAACAGCTATCAAGAGTTTTTAAGACGAGTATCTTAAGTAGAAGCGTTTCTCACATATCGGTGAGCGTGACCCGTGACCACTTAGTCGCCGCACTTGGCCAGAAGGTAAAAAAGTCCACGCATGTCCACGGAGTGAATGATGATGAGTGGGCGAAGCTCCGGATGTTCATCGGTAAAAACCGTGAATCTTCCGTGAATCTTGCCCAGTACATCATCAAAGACGTGACAAACACTGTGTGTCGCCATCTAGCGCTCTCCTATCACGCTAGAGCACGATGGATGGATGGATATTAGGAGCGTCCCCTTTATAACGGGGCGGTAGCCGGGCCACCAAGCTCTAGCTTTATTTCTGTTTCCTCTACAAACAATTCTTTTCCTGAATCACACATATTTTCACAACTAATTTTTCTCCTCGTCTATTTATTTTATCTATTATCGTTCCGCTGTGATGTAACAATCTTACCCGAACTACCTTTCGCTTTTGTTTGCTCCATACTTTTGCGCCACCAATGCTCTAAGCGCCTTTTACTTATCTCTATCGCCGGCATGTTCAGCTTTCCCTTGTTACTCCTGAAACCCATGGCCTCCTGCAGGGTAGTGTCCACAGCTACACCTGGGTGGACATCTGTACATTCAATCAAAATATGATCTGTCGTTTCCCTAGCTTTTCAACAGCACGTACATGTGTCCCCTTCTTTATTGAATTTCGCGCTGTAACTTCGGG
Source organism: Hyalomma asiaticum (assembly GCA_013339685.2). Classification (NCBI taxonomy): domain Eukaryota; kingdom Metazoa; phylum Arthropoda; class Arachnida; order Ixodida; family Ixodidae; genus Hyalomma; species Hyalomma asiaticum. The sequence continues at coordinate 91,317,322 of CM023488.1, read as the reverse complement.
TTCTCAGGCAACCGGACCTTGCCTCAAACAGTAAAGCGCTTCCCTTTGAATTATCGTAAATTTTTTCTCTCTTGATTTCGTCTTTCCCTTTTCTGTAGTTGTTCAATGTCGGCTTCTTTCATTTCTGCTATCCAATCCGAGATCTCCGCCGCTCTGACCATGCTCTTAAGGCTCTTTTTCGTCTCATCCGTTTCGTTACTGGCTGTATATTTACTGGTAAGCCTCCTAGTTCTCTTCCTCCATTGTGAGTCAACGTTCTTCCTATACAAATACCTGAATACTTTCGCTACCCATCTACTTTCTTTCATATTCCTTAATCCCTGTTCGTACGTAATTTTACTCTGAGCTTCCCTTCCCTCAAAGTCAGACCATCCCATATCCCCCTTAACAGCCTCATTTGTGGTCTTCCCATAGGCGCCCAATGCGAGAAGTCCGACCGTCCTCTGATCCACGTCCAGCCCTGATTGTACCTCTGACCTCATGCACACCACTGAGTTTCCGAATGTAAGTGCTGGCACCATTACACCTTTCCACAAACCTCGAATTACCTCGTACCTGTTGTAACCCCACAGAGCTCTATGCTTCATTATTGCGGAGTTCCTCTTTCCTTTAACTATCATAGCTTTCTCTTGTACTTCTATCTATCTATTCCCATCATTTATCCATATCCCGAGGTATTTGTACTCTCGTACTCTGGGTATCTCCTCGCCATGTATTGATATCACCGTATCACCGTAACACCGTAACAACATGGTCTGATCGTTGCTGTCATTGAATATCATCCAGCTGCATTTTGTCACACTAAATTTTAGCCCTAAATCTTCACTTTCCCGACCACATATATTAACCAGACCCTGCAAATCTGTTCGACTGTCTGCGAATAGCACAATATCGCCTGCATAAAAAAACCCGGGGAACTTTTGTTCTGTCACTATACCTGCCTGTCTGTGCGACAGCTTAAAACCAATATTGCTCATCTCCAATGCCTTCTCCATTCTCCTCACGCAGCGAGCGCCACCGCGCCATCTAGTGAGCACTTCACGAACTAGGGGTGGCAACTACAAGCGGAGGATGGACAGACCCACGGCATTAGGAGCTTCACCCCTAAAGCGTTTTCTGACGGCTGGTGCGCACAGCAATGAGAGCCGCAGATATCTTAATTGATTGATTGGAAACGTACTTATCAGCCGGAAATGCTGTCGCCGTTCAGACTGGTGGTGGAAAAGTAGTCTGCGAATTGCTTACTACGTTTCCGTGTTGGAGGCAGCGTCCGATGAGGCAGATGCATGATGCGTGCTAGCGTTCAAAAGCAGCGAAGCTCCTAAAGCTACCCAGAGTTTGTCCTATCACAAAATTTCTGTCCCCTGTCCCAAATTGTGACCTTGAAATGACGTAGCCTAGCAACCAAGCGACTCTACATGCTCCAGCATAAGCTTGTATGGCCTCTACATTATGCTGTAACACGTTGTATGATGTCAACGACACGTGACCGGAAGATGATGGAGATGGTGATAATGATGAAGCCGGAGATGAGGATGAAGAAGATGATGATGCAAAGTCGTAGATGAGGACAAAGAGAATCATGGAGGTGAAGAAGAAGAAGAAGATGATGACGGTGATGATGATGGTGATGATGATCGGCCAGCTTTTCTGTGATCTGGCCTTGCACGACCTAGAGGAAGCTGCGCACATTTTTTTATTGCGAGTGTATATTAGCTCTAGGCTGTAAATCCCCCTTCACGGCAATGCATTTGAATACGAACATAAATATCAACAGCACATGCGCAAAAGCGGCAGTGTTTAGTAAAGCATACGCACGTGTAGCTACGTTAGCACCATGCATAAGGAAAACATACAGAAATGCGTGCTGCTCTATTTAGTACGCACTAATCGTTCAAAATAAGCGTCTCACGAAGGCCTCAACTACATGGTGGATATGCTGCGCTGATACCTTGAACATTGTCTGTTTCAGTGGCTGAGACAAAACAAACCGTCGCCCGTATATCAGGGTTGCCTAGAATATATTGCGCTTTGCTAAAGAAACAAATGTTATTAAAAGCCAACTGTGGAATGTTTTCTGGCACATATATCCACATGCACACAGCATAAAATAAATAAAGTTCGATGACCGCTCGGTGAAAGATAGTTGTTTGCGTCTTTTCTTCATGTTAACATCAATATTTTCTCACAAAACAAGAAACACCGCTGTAAATGAAGAAATACTGTTGATCCCCGCCCTCTTTTTTCCCTTTTAGCTTTTTAATTTTTAAGTTATTGTCGTGTGCATCTGTTTCTCTTGTTTTTGTTATATTATCTGCAGCTCCCGTTATACTTAGTGGCACGGGAAGGGGCGATATTTTTATGATAGTTAAGTTTATCTCTGCTTTTGCGATTACCCCGCTTTAACGTAAGCATCGGAGGTGTCACCTCTAGTGCCAGTAATCGATACGTTGCTCTGACAGCTGGCCTTGGTACTGCTGGGTAATCGGTCTAAGCAAACAAACATCTTTACACGTTATATTATACAAGAGCAGGTACTGCTCAAGCTATGGAACGGCGCATTTGGGCACTACTCGTCACTACTTTTTCTTTTCCTGCCTTACTTTTCAAGTCCGATTATTCTTTTGTTTCTGCGTGACCAAACACACCATGCCCAAGCAAGCAACACATTGTGGTTTATTCCTGCGAATACATTGCCTGTATGTATATGACACAGTCCAAGAGTGAGTGTTAGCTATTTTGACTTGTCCGCCTGACGCAACCCCTGAGACTCAGTTGCCGCCTCCTGTTTATACAGTGAACTCCTTTCTCTATCAGCCGACACGCCCACAGCATCTATTGCTGGCCCTGCAAGTGACGCAATCTCACACAGGAGCCGCTTCAGAAAGAACATAGCCATATATCCTGGCACTCTCAAACACCATGTCTCCAAAGAACGCTTGACGCAAAGTGAACACAGCCTGCAGGGAAACGCTCGCTTCTTCATTCAACGTACGAAGAAGGACATGGGGAGGCGTGACCATCGTACACACCTCGTACGGCACCGACAAACGGGGACCACCTCGCTTGCCTCGGTGATTCACCACGCCGCTACCGAAAACATTAAATTTCGGCAACGCTTCCGTGGCTGAAAGATCAAGCAGCTACAACGAGCACCCCTCCTCGAAGATTGGCACCAATTTGTACGGCATGCCACTTGATACTCGCCCCTCGCGGCCACTCCTTGCAGACTTTCCCGAGAAAATTGAGATTTCGGTGGCCGGCCATGAAAGAATGCATTGTATCTCCTGTCGAACCATGCCAGTCCCGTGTGCAGACATCAACGCGGGAATCCTGAAAAACATTTTTACGAGGCGTTTCCCTGCAATAAAGTGAACATGTAAGCAATTCTCCTGAACAGAGATCGGGAAAAAAAATGTGCACCGTAGCCCTCGAGGTATCGCAAATTGACTTCCCTTCACATGCAACCAAAAGAATCACACCGCTCACTGCTTCGAGACATGTAGCTTTGAAGATGGATACACTGTAAAAATTATTCAAGGAAGCCGAGCGAGCATGGGAATCGTGCTCCGCTTGTCAATTGGATGCTCATGCAGTTTAGTTTCCTGTGGTCACATTATTTCCGAACTTGTTTTGCTGCGGCCTCTGCTGGTACGGGGCAAAGAAGCTCCATTAATCACGAGAACACCCCCCGGGTGGTCTCCGACGATTGGCATGCCACCCTGACGCTATTCGCGGGCACCTACCTTCGAGCTCCTTCTCCAGCTCTATCTGGACGCGGCGCTGCAGAATTCTTTGATGCCGTACTCACTCTGTATATTTGTCTCGGACTGCGCCTCGTGATGTGCAGTTTTGAAACGGCCTAGTTAAGGATTGCCAAACTATACATCAGGCGTAGCTAATGGCACATTTTCTTGTTTCTCTCGAGAGGCAAGCACTTCAGGAGGCTGTGACAGTTTCTCAAACGAAGACGAAATAAAGAAAATGAAAAGGGGAGGGTTCTGTTAAAACTATGTCCGAGAATATTTACATGCAAAGGTCGTTATTCACATCGCCTACTCCTTATGATGCTGGTGAGTTCAAGACCTTTCCCGCGAAAGCTATTTGTTTTCAATGTTCCGCGCAGCGTGACTTTACGCGCGGTATCTCACGCTGCCTTAGCGACACATGAACGGAACGGCGGTCTTCCAAGTCGGTAAAGACAGTGTTGTCCACGGGGCGTTGACACTGCGCTCATTGATTACCATGGAGCGCACCGGTAATGGTCCATAATGACCGTGAGTAACTGTGAGACTGGCGGTATACGCAATGGGCTTCTGAGAGGAAGTGCGATAGCGAATCGCCATGGATTGTTGCATTCATGCCTGCACACATGGTGGTCCGAGCGTTTTGTTTCTCTTCGAGATTGGAACAGTTTTCCATCGCCCGTTGTATACATTACAGAAAATGGTGCCTTTTACCACACATTGCAATAACTTCTTGTATTTTGTAGGGCCTGTAACCATATCTGCTGCAATGCCTGCTGTAATGCCCTACAGGGCGATGCAGGTAACTAATAAATAAAAATAAATAAATAAATGTATCTTTATTTGAGGGCACCACTGTTCATCTTTTGTCAATGATGAGTTTGCGTGGTATCTCATTCACATGGAATTTTCCAGCCGCGCAAAGGATAATACGAATTGGAGGACATATAGTCACGGTTCGCTTGAACGCAGTTCCCACGCTCCTGCAATTTTCATGATTGCGAGATCCATGGACAACGAAATTGCTGATTTACAAAGCAGTAAAAGTCAGCACTGTAGACAGCACTAAAAGAATGGGTGGCATATCGGTAATGGCAAGTTTAATCCACAACGTAATCAAGCAACCTTTGTATATAAGATCTGATTGCTCTTAGTAGTAATCTGCTTAATATTTTTCAATGCGTTTCTGGCAGCTTCACACAATTTGATGCAACATCGAGTCCCTAGGACTTAATAGTAATTATTCAGCAATTTAGCTTTTTTAACACGGCATTATACGTGAAGGGCACTCCAGATAAGTGGCATGCCCAGAACTTCATAGTTGCTGGGTTTTGCACGCCAAACGCCCGATTCCAGTATGGACACGTGGCTGTGCAAGGCTCAAGGAATTTCGACCACTTGGAGTTCTTTGACGTGCACCTAAATGTAACTGTCACGGCCCTGTATCGCTTCGGCTCCTTGAGAATGCCACCGCCGCGACCGAGATCGAACCCGTGTCTCTTGGGTCAGCAGGGGCAACCGTAACCCCATTGTACAACCCCGGTGCGACCACAAGAGCGCATGCTTAGAACCACGTTCAATTCTGTAAAACAGTATACATTAACCAATACGGCAGGAATCCTTTTATAGGTGCACAAAGCGTACTGTGAGTTACGGCTTCGTTATGACATATCCGGTTCATGCAATTTCGACATCCCATCGACGAAGAAAATTAGATAACACGTGGCAGTAATTGGTGATATCGCGCCCATTTATTTCTGCCCGCGTGTCTGATGCGCTGTGACTAAGACAGGTGGGGGCCATTCCTGATGGTGAGCAGGATAATATGCAATGTCAATGGGGCCAAATTACTGCCGTCATTAAATCCACACGAATAATAGACCTTTAATGAGTGTACACATATAGCTTGGTCGATCGAGCTAGCCCGTTATTTGGCTGTTAAAATATGGTAGCGAATCAACGTTGATGCCGAATAAACAACTACTTACAACGGGTTTATCCTGCAGCGAGTCTGCTTTTTCTAATCTTGCAAACGCACTGCTCAAGTAGTTTGACAATGAAACACCGCGTTTAACGCCTCGCGATTGTATCCAATTCCACTGATGAAGAGAATACTTGGAGTTTAGGACTGAAGTGCTTAACTTGCACAATAATAAGCGATGTGTTCTTAAGTGCCAAAATCGCGATATGTTTATGAGGCGCGCTGTAGTGAAGCACTCCGGAAATGTTGACCACCTAGCCCTCCCCTTCGCGGGTACAGATACATAGCCACTTCTTCCCGGACGTGGAGCCGAATCCTACAGACTGCGACACTCAGGATTGCTCGTTAGAATATATACACTCTGGCATTTTCCTGCGTTGCACAACGTAGACTTCAACAAATAATAACATTAGGAGAACGCCCTTGAAAGCGGCGTTCTCTCAGAACACTTATGGCCCGTCCAGGGGGCCTGCGAAATGGCAAAGAGTCAACGATTCTGTGTTCCTGAATGGGCGCGGCCCGCGACTTCCCAAGACTGAACGGGGCGGTCTTAACGTAGCTCTGCAGTACCGAATAAAGCTATTTTTTTCTCTCTGTCTGGGGTTGCGTGCACTTATAGCGCAGAGTACAGGGGCCACTACCATTTTCCCCTCCATGGAAAATACGACCGTAGCGGCTGAGATAGACTCTACGCCTTTCTGGTCGGCAGTCAAGCATCATAACAGCCGTAACCGATAGACCACAGCAGCGGATCATGCTTTGAATCGCAATTGCATGGAACTACTCCCATTTGCCAAAGTAATTTAGTTACGAATGGATGGACATCCGGGGACATAAGATGACGTTTCGAAAGTCTGCAATCGTTGATCCCAGGACTAGGAATCTTTGGGTGACAGTGGGTGCGTGGCGCATGTACAGAATGGCCAAGACGCAGAGGCGCTTCAACATGTTTGTGCCACGCCCAACATTAAAATCGCGGGGGAGGAGGGGGGGACGCATAAGCTACGATTTGAAGAGCTCAATGTGAGAGGGTTATCGCGCCCCGCTCACACTAATTGATTGGCGTCATGGCACAATATTTATTAGTTCAAACTCTGTCTCTGTCTTTGACGCCCTCCGTCGGGGCCGGGTACAAATGGACGTAGACGCCCTGTCAGTACACGCCGATGAGCGAGGCTCCGAGAGCGTCCGTCACGACAACGCGGTACCGAAACCATCACACGGATGTGAAAAGCGAGCAGGCGCTGAGGCGCATTTTGCCCCAGAGCTGACATCATAGCTCCATGTGTCGGCATGCGCGAGTTCCATGTGTCGGCAAGCGCCCCTGTGTAGTTTCCACGTGCATACGCGCCATGTTGTTGCCTTTTCCATAAAGTCTTGGAATTGCTTTAGTTTCGTCGTAACGTAATTAGGTTTGCTCGTAGTAGAATTACAGACCGAGCTTTCATGTGTGTAGCTGGTAGCGAAATCGTAGTTTATAGTGTTTTCGCGCGAATTTCGAGAAATTGACTTTTATACACTGAAAGGGCGACTCGGGAGATGTGGCAGTGTCCCCGCATTTCACTGAATTTTTCAAGATATGATATTCTCGGTACAGCAATAATATATGCCAAGCCAGGCAGTTCAAAGTCATTTAATCTTCCCCTCAATATCGATTTTCGTTTTTAGTAGATTCTCACGCAGGCCATCCTGTGTTTTTGTCGTAATTACCTTCAACGCTGCGTACCCGAGCAGGCGGATGGTCAAGAGCCAAACGGTGACACTTTAGCTTCCCAAACTGTCGGTGTGAAGTTCAGAAAAGTTGGCATATGACACAATAAATCGTCGGACCACAACGCCACATTGATTATTCTGGCAACAGGTACATGTTTCTAATGGCCAGGAGACTGTGACCTCGTGGCATAACCTCATGGCAACGCCCTGAGGAAGTAATTCCCGCACTCGGTATGAGTTTCCAAGCACAAGTCGAACGCATGTTAAGCACCGGTTATCCTAAGGCCCTGTTAGCTGCTGTAGCTGAAAAGCTTCTGAAGCAGTTCAGGCAGGGTGCGCAAGACCGACCTCAGGACGCGGCTGCCCTTATAACCGTGTTGCAGTGCTCCCTTATTTGCACAACGTGTCGCATAGGCTCGAGAAAATCGGGCAACGCGCTGGCGTCAAGGTGGCTTTTTCCGCTCCGCAGAAGGTTTCCATGCTTTGTAAGCTTGTGAACTGTCCTCCTTCCAGTCGACCTGAATGCCCCGTTCAGCACAGAGACCCGTTTGTCTCCTGCACCACAACCATTCCGCTATCTTGCGGCAAAAGGTGCACAGTGCCCAAAGGAACGTTTAATGGAGCACAATAAAAATGTGCATGGCGCGGTTCAGGGCCACCTTGGAATACACTGCCGTCACTGCGGATGTGTGCCTTTCTTTAGGTGTTGCTCATTGCTGAGTAAGCACCGATCGCACCTGATACGTGAAATTATCGAAGAGTACCCCATAACTATTACGCAGCTCGCGTGTGAGTTCCCCTTCAGTAGCACTATCATGGAAATGAAATTGCATACTTGAATGGTTGTAATTAAATGCGTCGTCTTCGTTTCCACTGCATCAGCACCTTACTAATGAATTGTCATCCCTTTTTTACCGACAGGGGTCGACAATCGCCCCTTCCACGCATGTCGCCTCTCTACATATGCATGCGAGCCCTGTGCGCGGGTGCTAGGGAGGAGGAAGCGGCCGCTCGAGCCCGCACGCATCGGAGCAAAGGAAAGAAAGAAAGAAAGAAGAAGAAGAATAAAACACACGGACCTCGGAACGCGCGGGGCCGGAGTCGATGCAGTTCGGCGAAAAGAAGCAGCCTGTGGCCGGCATACAGCTATGACCGTGCACCACGCTCGCCCCGCCGTTCGCGACCGGGTGTCAAGTGTCAGCTCCTCGCTGGCCGCGAAATGGCGCGAAAGCGCGAAATAAAGGAGAGCGACTTTGGAAGCGGTGGAGAAAGGACGTGCGGAGCTCGTTATCCGTCTTGGGTGAGGCACCACCTCTGCTACGCTCCGAGCCACGGTCGTCTCATCGTCCCTCCGGCTACGCTCCGAAGGCCCCAACGGAGACCTCGCATCGTTCCGACTGCTCCCAAGACTCTCCACATTTCAAGTGGTATTTGAACATTAGATAAGAAACGGTTTAATAGGTCAATTTGTTAGGGCATGCTCCACTTCATTGGTTTGTTTGTTTGTTTGTTTGTTGGTATGACTAGTATTTTGCAGATTGGTTAGTTTGTACATTGCTCTTATACGAGTATTAAAAGTGTTTGTGCTTATGAAACGGTCGTGCATCTCTCTGGTCTAATTCACATTACTGAACACAACAAAAAAAGGTGACAATGGGTCATGTTTCCGCAAATAAAGGTCGTTGGAAGTCATCGCTGTGTGTGTGTGTGTGTGTGTGTGTGTGTCGTCCTCTTTTGTCCTTGTTTCTTGCGCGCTGTAGTTACATTAGTTGTGATTCACCAACAAGCCCAAATCTACAGAGTAAATGTGTGTCACTGTCCGAGTGCTTGTACTCATTGACTTTGATGAACTGTTCAAACCTCTGTGACGAAAACCACCCTGTAAGAGAAGAGTAGCCGGCGCCGCCCATGGGCTCCTACCTCTCCTTAATTTAGATTTATTTAAAAAATACAGCTAAAGCATCTCTAGAGATGTTTTTCCCGGACATTAAATCTCCAATGCAAGTTCTGCATTGGATCTTGTAACTTCATTTGTTGAAAAAGGAGCTGGCGACTTCTAGCCGTATTTGTAATCAAATTGCGAATTCCATGTTGCGTGCTGTTTAATAATTTCGCTCAAAACTTCACCCCAGCTTCCATAACTGATCGGTGCCGTTCTGTGGCTATGTTTTAAAAAATGTTGCAGGGTACTTCTAAGTTGTAATTCTGACAACCCATCTGGCGACTTCCTTTTACGGGCAGTTACTAGAAATGTTATTGTGCAGCAAGGCTTACCCCGAGAAATGACAGTATAGTTGTTCTCGTATTCAGCTCTGTAGCGATGTCCTTTCCGCAGCTTGCCTAGAGGTTGAAAATACGCTTCACAAAATCGTTCTTGATTGCACGACAGCTATATGTAGGCGCTGGTAGAACACACCCAGGGCGCTTTTCTCTCCTTTGTAGAACCACTGAGTGGCGAGAGTAATGCTCCGAATTCGGGTGCGGATTCCACCTCGACTCGAGTCGTTTATCACGTGGTTGTCGTTACCACAATCGGCTTTTGGAGGCGAGCGCCACCCGCAAAATACTTCGCGTCAGGCAAATTAAACTTTTTTTTCTCAAGTACGAGTGTCGGGTTTCGTCCTCCCAACGTCGCCCCGTGCCGATTTCCTATGCCTTCAAAAGAAAATAAAAAAAAGAGAAACGGAAAGACACGTATGCTTCCTCCCAACTACGTGCGAAATCGGAAGTTACGCGACCACCTCGAGCGTTTTGCACTTAGCCAGAGCTCGTTACTGTTTGCAAGAGTCTCTTTTTCTGACACCCGAAGTCTCAATCCGACGCATCACGGTGACCTCCCTCCTCGCCCATCACGTCGTTCGCTCGCTTGCCAAATCTTCTGTACTTTTTTAAACTCGCCGAATCGACTTCCCGAGTGATTTATTACCCATCGTCGCACTTGGCCGGTTCCCGGTGTAACCCGAGAAGACTCCATTGGTCTCCAGCAGCGCGTTCAGGGCACTTGCGCGCTGCGGCTGTACGATGCCTGTTGCCCTACATTGTGATGCCGTATACGGGAACCTTTCCTGCGGAAGAAGGCTCCTAGTCGGAACTTATAAATAAAGAAATTGAAGTTAGTAAGAGCGATAGTAACTACATACATCGCGTTAGTCTACCTTCTAGTTTGTTACGAATACATACGTACTTCTGACGTCAGCTTGTAAGGCAGTGTATCTGTCAGCGTTGAGGTTTGCTTTGATATATGTTAAACCGTTCTATTTTGTGCCGCATACTACGGCTTATTAGTCCTAAGATTCGTCGACATATTGTTACGCGCTATTCCGCGCAGTTAGCGGCGCATCCTGCCGAGCCTGGAGGAATGCACCAAGAAGATGAAGATGACGATCAGAGCAGCGCTCGTGCTGATGCTCTGCCATCTTGTCTGCTGCTCTTGCCTTGTATATATTGTGTAAATATAATTTCTACACTCCTCTGGTTATTCTTATCCCCGTGGCATTTTTGGTGGAGGTGCTGGGTAGCCCATACGGTGCAACGGAGCTTCGCAGCGGCCGACGCTTGGCTTTCTGCACAATGGCGGAAGAGGAACCGGCGCCCACCGACGCGGCTGCAAGAACAACAGTCGTCCTTGCTCAGCTGAAAGACCCAGGCACATTCTGCGGTACTGACGATGTCGACATTGAAGACTGGCTGCCCATGTACGAGCGTGCAAGTAGGAACAATCATTGGGACGCGACTATCATGTTGGCGAATATCTTATTTTACCTCAAGGGAACAGCGAAGGTGTGGTTTGAGAATAACGAAGACGAAATTGGGAGCTGGGATGTATGCAAAGAAAAGATGCGTGCCCTGTTTGGCAAGTCCGCAGGCAGAAAGGCATCGGCAAAGAAGGAGTTGGCATCCCGAGCACAAACGTCGGCAGAGTCATACCTGACTTATATACAAGACGTGCTCGCCCTTTGTCGCAAAGCCGACGACGGCATGGCGGAGTCTGAGAAAGTGGGTCATGTGTTAAAAGGCATAGCAGATGACGCCTTCAATCTGCTAGTCTGCAAAGACTGCGACACGATCGATGCCATCATCCAGGAGTGCGTAACAATATTCTTCATTTGGTCCAAAGCTTTCGTGGGTAAGCTGGTCATATGCTGTTAGCATGCTTACTGGTAAACCTCGAAGGCGGCGTTGCAGTGCATACGGTCAGCTCTTAGGCGCGGATGCCACGAGCAGCTGACGTACGATGTAATCGTGCTTCACCACCACCTCCGAGAAAATGGCCACGAGATTGACTTTCAGTGGGTGCCCAGTCACTGCGGAATCAGCGGCAACGAGTCCGCAGATGGCGCAGCTCGCACTTCACATCAAGAAGCGAACATTATTTCAATTCCACTCTCAAGGACAGATGCTGCAATGCAGCTTCGACACCTGGCACGTCGTCTCTCACTGGTTGAGTGGAACTCACCAAACATCACAAGAACGCGACTGTACCAGCTAAACCCTTCCCTGCATCTCCGCCCTCCATCAGGACTTCCTCGACATGAGGCCTCACTTCTTTGTCGACTTTGGCTGGGAGTTGCCTTCACAAAGGCATACTCCGCATTAATTGGAGCGATCGACAGTGCAACCTGCGAGATGTGCGACACCGACGAAACCCTGGACCATCTGCTGTGCCACTGTCAGCGATTCGTCGAGGAAAGGAAAATCCTTGCTGAGACGCTACACCACCTTGACGATCGGCCACTGTCCTTACAGATGCTACTGGAACACCGCCCTCATCGCTCGTCGGCCCACAAGGCACTAAAAGCACTTTTACGCTTTCTCAAGACGACTGGTTTGGGTGAACGCCTTTGACAGTTGGACTTGTCCGACAACGTCTTTTTCATTATTCCCCTTCCTTCTCTCTCTCCCATCTTTCTATTCCCCCTTCCCACTCCCCAGTGTAGGGTAGCCAACCGGACGCCCTTCTGGTTAACCTCCCGGCCTTTCTGTTTTCCCCTTCCTCCTCCTCCTCCTCGTGCGTTCTCTGGTGATACTACAAACACTTCAGCAACACCAGCAGCAGCCATCCAACGACCACAGCAAGGCAAAGACCTCCCAAGGGTTTTCGAAAAATTAGTAAGTGATTAGATATCACAGCATAATTTTACTAACAAGCGTTTGTCACAGCACTTTTTAAACGATTTAGCATAAGAGCCCGATCGTTGTGTGAACTGCGCGTTCCTCTCCTTTATGATTTGCTGCAGGTATTCGCCTATGCGCAGTTACCCAAAACAATGGTATTTGGTTCCTTTGGCCAGTGTGACAATTATACACCGTGTATTGAGGGTGTAGTGGAAAGCCAATGTGCTTCAGCTGGCTGAATTAAAAGGGTGTAATTACACCTTATCAAGGGCTTCTTAAAAACGAATACAGTGTTGATCTGTAGTGAGTAATGATAATACGCTCGTGTTAGGTATGTTTACTGCGCATTTCAATTGCCAACGGGCCACTCATTACAGAGAGTGCTTCTTCTAGTCAGCAGTGTTTCTATAGTTATACTGTCGCCAACTTCCATTACTAAATAACTATATTCATCATAGTTGCAGGGAGGAATGACCTGGATGTTAGCAAGTAAAACAGACTGGATGTTACAGACTGACTGTTAGCAGGTGAAACAGGCTCTAGCTCATATAGGCGCTGACAAGTCGTGATGATGTCAGCGACGGCAGCCCGATTCTTGGCGACGAGGGCACTGAAGGTGACTGTAACAATTCGTTTGTGAATGTGGCGCACCCCGTCCGATTCTGGCATTGACGAATCCATACGTGGGGGGATGGGGTAGGGGAACGTCCTCGTTGTACGAGGTGTACGAGTTGCCCTACTGTTGTTTGCGACCATCGAGGCTTTTCTTTTTGACCAGCTTACAGCTCTTGTTCCGGTTTTGTTGACCAGTTCAGTGGTGACAGACCGGTTCTTGTTGGGGCTTTTCTTGTCGAGGGGATGACCAAGAAGCCGATGTGCCCAACCGTTTGCGAAGCTGCTTCGTGAAGCGAGCCAAGTCGGTAAAATCGATCATCAGTCCGATGAAACCAGACATGGCAGAGCTTACTGGGTTATATCATTGAGTCAGTCTTCTATATCCTCCCCACGAAGACCGGCGAAGAGATGGGTTCTCGCTGGTGGACATTTATGATGTTGACGGCGGTGGCGGAATGCTTGCAGTAGGGGTGTCTGGCTGCTAGTCTTGCGGCATGACTACTGGGAGCGGATGCAACGTGCCACATGAACAAAGTTCCAGGGTAGATCGTGCAAGCAGAGTACATAGGATCGCGGAGTAGGGAGGACGTATGTTAGGTCTGGGAGCTTGGCAGCTAACCTGTGTAGCACATACGCGATCCTACCACAGCTTCGGGCGACGAACAGATCAGCAAAGGTGTGAATAGAATGACGACTGACGATACAACGATGAGGAATATGTGAGTAATAAACAACCATAATATTTTGGTAAGACACGCCGCTGTTGGGCCATGCTGATAATTTGGGCCTATTCTGGGGTTTTCTAACTTGCGCGTAATCCTAAGCAAACCAACATTCCTAGTACTTGTCCCAGTCAGTCTACAGGGCCGAGGGAAGGATTGAACCCTCTTCTTCAGGAGCAGAACACCGCACATACTCGTATGTCGCAGGATGTAAAAGCGAAAGAAAGGAATTATTAGATTAACCCTGCCTTGGGTTATGCATTGCTTTCGAGAACCATGTCGGAGACGCCGTTTACAGTGAGGAATGTTTGGCATGGACGAGAACCTGGACGTGAAAGCTATGGAGTGCGCACCCTGTCAAATGTAGGAGCACCCCCTGCGCCTCCTCTCAATGAAAGACTAAATGAAGAAATGGTATGTTAAGCCGTGTGAATTTCAAAACCAAAAATTTGGTAATGCGGCGGCTGGAACACCTCGAGTTTAAGTCATTGCAATGGTAAGTGTAGAAGTCATTCAAAACACACACACACATACACACACACACACACACACACACACACACACACACACACACACACATATATATATATATATATATATATATATATATATATATATATATATATATATATATATATAGGTCACGTCGTTTATGAGTTCACACTCCATATATTCTTGAGTGTGTCGCAGGATGCGTCTACGGGGGACACTCAAAACCCCCCCGCACGGCGAAATGAACACAAAGAATGGCCCCGAATGCGTGGAAAGGGCCCGGATCGAGGCTCTCCCCTTCGGAAGTCGACAATGAAGCTGAAGGCGACGCGAAATCGAAACCGCACGTTGCTGCAGTTCGCTATACGAAGCTGGGAGGAGGCGTCACACACCGTTATACCTACATCCATTCCATTGAATGCAAACAGAGGGAACGGAATAGGAGGCGTCCGGAGCAGCGGATATGTAACCGCAAGACACGCTTTATAATAGCTGTCGTCCTCTGTATTCGTCGCGTGCCCTCTCTATGTCTGAATGCTCGTTTCAGTGGGATCTCTACCTCTGAGTATGTGTCGACTGCTTTTTAAAAAGCACCGAGCCTGTCATCTGCGTGCCGTGCCATATATTAAATCGGTCCCAGTCGTCGTACCTTAAATGGAGCAACGCGTTCCGCCTTCTCCTTTATTTTGCTCTCGCGTGGCTTCTTTCATTTCTTTTGGGATATGTTATGTATACGCTGATTTCCGTTTCCATCTGAAAGCGATGTAATACGCTGTCACAAGAGTTGATTTATGCGTTTCCGCGCTCTTACAGCCGCCTCAGCCGAACGCGCATCCGCTGTGAATGGAATGAGGTCTTTAGACATCGCTTTACCGGGTTCCACAACCAGCCTTTGAATGTTTCGAGAACCGTACAGGTTCTGGTGACACATAAACACATTACACATCATTTGTCTTCCAGCTTTTCGAAGCCTTCGGCGTCAATGTTTCTCGTTGTAGAGAAACACATACGGATTATCACCTCAATAACCTACCTTCAATATGTGCTGGGGATTTACGCTCCAAAACAAACGACCTCATTACGACGTACGCCGTAGAGAAGGGCTCAGCAAATTTCAACCAACTCAGGCTCTTGAACATGCAGTGACATAGCACGGAAAGTGGGCTTCCAGCATATTAGCCTCCACGAAAAATGCGAGCAGTGCGGCCGGGATCGAACCCGCGACCTTCTGGTCACAGGGCAAGGACCGTAACCAACCCACCATCCTCATGGACAACGACGCATTTGTGTTACCTTGCGGCGAAATAAGGCGCTCTATTCAGCAGATAGAAAGGCAGTAGCTGAAATTTGAGGAAGCTGCTGTTTATGTACGATTCCTGCACCGCTTCCAAGCCCTGCTGAGTGGTAAGATGCCCTTTGTCATTGCAGCAAATTTCTATTGCTTGCTACGTCTACATTTCAATTGAAAGGTAAAACTGCATGTGTTTCCCTGGTTTAACCGACGGATACTACGTATTCATCGAATTCCCAATGCCTATTTTGGTGGGCAGTTGATTTACATAGGCTGTAATGGTAGCAATAAATAACTAGTGGCCGATACTCGCATACCCTGGACCAAGCACTCAGGAAATTAGCCACGTGTAATTGTACTATCGTTAGTCGTCACATGCATAATGAATGTAATATTGTAGCGATGTCGAGATGTATGGATGAAGTTCTAGTCATTCATGGCTTACCATTCTTACTGTGGTATCAGGACAGCGCCGAGAGGTAGATAGATAGATAGATAGATAGATAGATAGATAGATAGATAGATAGATAGATAGATAGATAGATAGATAGATAGATGCGGACGAAGAAGCTGAAGTGCGTCAAGACATGCATCGCAATAATATATACATCCGTCTATTTTGAGACAACTGTGTATCTCTCAATATATATATATATATATATATATATATATATGTCCCCTACATACATTCCAAACCGGGAAGTCTATAAGAAGTGTAGAGGGGGCGTACCGAGGAGTTGCTCGCCTATTTTTACATCGCCGCCATAATACGAATCCATTTCGTTGGCACCTCAGAAGGAACGACCACACAATCTAGGTATCAGATTAGAAAGAAAAAGGCAATCAGCTCCGCGCGCTACAGGGATGTGCGATTGAAGGAAGTCGTTCTGCAAGAAATGATGTAGCCCTAATTGCTCTTATTCTCCTCGGTTTAAAATAAGCAGTCAACTGAGCAATGGATGGCATGCCGGGTGGGTTTTTCGAAGCGCAAACTGTAATGCGCAGTCGAACTTGTCTTGTGACAAGTTGAATTGATTGATTTGTGGGGTTTAACGTCCCAAAACCAGCTCTGATTATGAGGGCCGCCGTAGTGGAGGTCCCCGGCAATTTCCACCACCTGCGATTCTTTGACGCGCACTGACATCGCACAGCACACGGGCCTCCACATTTCGCCTCCATCGAAATGCAGCCGCCACGGCCGGACAAGTTGAATTGCGGAACGTCTTAATTACAGGGGATCTGAAATGGAGACTCTTTCTTCGCGTTTGTATATTTATGGAAATCGTAAAGTGTCTATAAAATTTTTTCTCAGTGCATGCTTATGTGGTTTAGAACATGATTACGGCTGAAACATTAAATGACTGGAGGCTAAACATAACAATATCAGTCTTACAATTAGCGCTACATATCTCTCGATGTTGTCACTGCTCTACATTCCCAGATATATTTGCAGAATTATTTCTAGGACATACATAATCTACAGGCCATACGACAAAAGGAAAGTCTTTGTATTCGACCGCTACCCCGTAATATGCATCCCGATCGAAACCGCGAACGACGGAAGGCCAGGGCAGCAACCCTTCATAAAGCGTATGGCGATGACCCGGATGCCATTTGGGTGGATGCTGCAAGCGATAAGCACGGATCAATAGCGGTGGCTTACACATCGCACGGTCCTCCTCTGACAAAGAAATTAGCTCAGGGAACAAGCCAAGAAGAAGCCGAAGAAAGAGCTATAGCGCTAGCGCTCGGCAGTTCCAATGCCTCTTACATTACTAAGCGATTCAAAAACAGCAATTTTAAATTATTCTATGGGCAGAGTTCACCCTACCACCTCCCAAATACTGACCCAAAACCCGCTCCCCTCCCGCAGCGCTGAGCTCATCTGTGTGCCCGCACATTCCGGGGACCCCGGCAATGAGGCCGCCGATTCTTTAGCCCGAGGGTCAAGGAACCGGGCACAGGCGGACCTCATGGGGTGTTTATCCAAGGAGCGTGCGTGTACCTTTGCTGAGTTCACCGCAAATGCTCGAGCTGCAAGGCAAATATACCCACCCCCTCACTCTTCCCTCACTACCAGGGAACAGCACCTATGGCGCCGTCTGCAAACGCGAACGTTACTTACCCCTTCCCTCCTTTCCCACTACCGACCCATCCCACGTACCTTGCTGCCCTCTGTGCAATCCATCGAGGGCAAACCTAATGCACATCCTCCTGGCCTGTCCGTCTTCTCCGCCCGGTGGGCCGGTGCTACTCGAAACCTGGGAGGACTGGGAGACCACACTACGCTCCACGGACCCGGTAAGACAGAAGATCGCCGCCAGCCGGGATGCCAGCGTCATGGACCTTTTAGGCATGAACGTTTGAGTGTGGTGGGGTCGTGTGGGGACCCAGGGGATCTGCGAGGTCCTGAAAGCCCTGACAATAATTTTTTTCCTCCTCCTCCTCCTCCCCCTCCAACCCCTCTGTTCTACCTATGCCTTTGTGCATAGCTTCGCGCCATGAGAGAACGCATGCTCTCGGGGTGCGAAGCTATAATGAAACGCATAGCTTTGTGAGACCCTCGGCAGCGGACAAATCGTCGCGCGCTGTCTTTGCCTTCTTTTGCTTCTGCTTGAACGCACTTGCCTGCTAGCCGCGGTTTTGCCAGTGCAGTAGTGGACTGAGGTGATGTGCGTGAGAGCACAAAGAAGCACTCGTGCAAGCGCCGCACATTGGGCATTGCATAGAAGAAATGCACAATATCGACCTGAAGTAATGATGATGATCCTTATCTGGCACATAGTATAAACTTTATGAGGAGCTGGAATGCCTCGCACTTAAAAAAAATGCAGCGAAGAAACGCGCGCGTCGCTGTCGCCTCGGTTTCCACCGTGCGCGCGCGTCTCATACGTGCGACCCAAGTGTCCAATGTCAGCGATACTGAGCCGTCCGACGAGAGCTACGTAGCGCCCTCTGGTCAGTAGACGGAGCCCATGCATCCCATTAACGAAACGGCAGTATAACGCCAGGACCATGGCATGTAATTCATGTCGGTCATGACACGCGTGTCATGATTATAATGTTATGACCTGTCATTTACGTTCGTCATGCTGTCGTGTTGGGCCATAGCAATTTTGGTATACGTCCCATTAACGAAACGCCTGGCATGTAAATCGTGCCGCCCATGACATGCATGTTATGCTTTTCATGTTATGACCTGTCATTTATGTTCGTCATGCAGTCATATTGTTGCATACCAATTTTCCTACACATCCCACCAACGCAACGGCCGAGAGAGCACCAAGACCGTGGCATGTAAATCATGTCGCTCATGACATGCATGTCATGATTTTCATGTTATGACCTGTCATTTACGTTCACGATGCAGTCATCTTGTGGCATACCAATTTTCGAATACATACCGTTAACGAAACGCGTGGCATGTAAATCATGTCGCCCATGAGATGCATATCATGATTTTCATGTTGCGACCTGTCAGTCATGTTCGCCATGCAGTCATGTCGTGGCATACCAATTTTCGTATACATCCCATTAATGAAACGGCCAGGAGAGCACCAAGGCCGTCGCATGTAAATCATGTCACTCATGACATGCATGTCATGAATTTCGTGTTATGACCTGTCATTTATGTTTGTGATGCAGTCATGTTGTGGCATGCCAATTTGCGTATACGTCCCATTAAAGAAACGCGTGACATGTAAATCATGTCATTCATGACACGCACGTCATGATTTTTATGTTATGACCTGTCATTTATGTTCGCCATGCAGTCATATTGTGGCATACCAATTTTTGTATACATCCCAATAACGAGGCGACCAGGAGAGCACCAAGACTGGGACATGTAAATCATGCTGCTCATGACACGCATGACATGATTAACATGTTATGACCTGCCATTTATGTTCGTCAGGCAGTCATGTTGTGCCATACCAATTTTCGCATACATCCCATTAGCGAAACGGCTAGGAGAGCACTAAGACCGCGGCATGTAAATCATGCCACTCATGACATGCATATCATGATTTTCATGTTACGACCTGCCATTTATGTTCGTCAGGCAGTCATGTTGTGCCATACCGATTTTCGCATACATCCCATTAGCGAAACGGCCAGGAGAGCCCTAAGACCGTGGAATGTAAATCATGCCGCTCATAACATGCATATCATGATTTTCATGTTATGACCTGCCATTTACATTCGTCAGGCAGTCACGTTGTGCCATACCGATTTTCGCATATATCACATTAGCGAAACGGCCAGGAGAGCCCTAAGACCGTGGCACGTAAATCATGCCGCTCATGACATGCATATCATGATTTTCATGTTGTGACCTGTCATTTATGTTCGTCATGTAGTCATGATGTGGGATACCAATTTTCGTAAACATCCGATTAGCGAAACGGCCAGGAAGGCACAAAATCGTAGGCGGCTAGATAGATAGATAGATAGATACGCTCAAACTCGCCGAAGTTCGCTAAGAAATGCTTCCCATTTAAATAGCGCATCCCACGTGGAGTGGGAATCAAGGAAATGGGAAGCACGCATCAGGAACGTAAAACGGATCTGCATTGTTGTCTCGCTGTACCGATTTTCGGTACATATGAAGTTAACGAAACGGCCGCGAGAGCACCAAGAGTGTAGCACGTAGATCATGACACGCACGTCAAGATTCTCATGTTATGACCTGTGATTTACGTTCCCCATGCAGTCGTGTTGTGCCATAGCAAATTTGGTATACATCATATTAACAAAACACGTGGCATGTAAATCATGCCGCTCACGACGTGCACATCAAAATTTTGCTGTTCTTAGGAAGTGTCACTCATGGCCGTAATACATTGTCTCGCCATACCAATTTTGCGACATATCAAGTTAACAAAGCAGCGGCAAGAGCACCAAGACCGTGGCACATAAATCATGCCGCTCATGACATGCATGTCATGATTTTTGTGTTATGACGTGCCATTTATGTTCCTCAGGCAGTTATGTAGTGCCACGCCAATTTTAGCATACATCGCATTAACGAAACGGCCTGGAGAGCACCAAGACTGTGACCATCATGCCACTCACGCCATGCAAATCATGCCAGTCACGACATGCATGTCATGAGTTTCATGTTATGGTCAGTCATTTATGTTCGTCGTGCAGCCATGTTGTGGCATACCAATTTTCGTATACATCGCATTACCGAAACGGCAAGAGGAGCACAAAGTCGTAGATAGATAGATAGATAGATAGATAGATAGATAGATAGATAGATAGATAGATAGATAGATAGATAGATAGATAGATAGATAGATACGCTCAAAGTCGCCGAAGTTCGCTAAGAAATGGTTCGCATTTAATAACGGTGAACCTAACCGGAAGGTTACATCATTGGAGTCGACGTCCTCGTATCGAGCACTAAGGGGGACCGTGAGAAAAGGCTAGCGGCGATCGTTACATTGCATATTGCGATACGTTATTTGACAGCTGCACGAGCGCTGCCGAACGCCTATGATTAGGGCTCACACGATCCGGAGTCTCAAAGCGGTTCCTTCTGTAGAAAGTTCTATTAAGCGCCTGTTTCAGCGCACATTAACAGCAAACTGTAAAACAGGTGGTCCACGAGGTATCTAGGGCAAGCGTGTGCAGTTAATCGTGTTTGACAACCATTAGTGCATACTCTAAAGACTACCATTTGGCAATGGTAATGACGCTTTGCCGTGATCGCCTGCTGTCCGGCGACGCGTTGACGATAGATTGATGGTTTCAAACGAAAGTGAGGCCGTTTGGAAGGTGAAAATGAGCGGAAACATCTTGTGGGACTTGGAGAGTTCACGGGCGACGAACCATAGTTATGACAGGCATAGAAGGCTACCTGTGAGGGCGTTGCCTGGCGGAAGAAATGCTTTCAGCAAGCGTTTACCCTTCTGGCGAAGAAAATAAATGACCTTCCGGCTGAGCTTCAAAACTCTTGTTGCTGTTGTTTTCTGTTGCTTTACGTGCCAAAACCACCTATGATTAAGAGAGAGACCGTAGTGGAGGGCTGGTGAAATTTCAGACCCGTGGGATCCTTTAACGTGCACTGACATCGCCCAGTACACGGGCCTCAACATTTCGCCTCATCGAAATGCAGCCGCAACTGTCGGGATTGGGTCCCGCGACCCTCGGATCAGCAGCCGAGTACCATAGCCACTACACCGCTGTGGCGGGGCAACTTCACAATTCGCGTACAGATTTTCGAATTGGTCGGTCCCGCTTAATAACAAATACCGTGTAACCGCTTTACAAAATAAGCTAAGAGAGCGTCGTGTCTTTCGTACACATGGTAAGCCCTGCGACTAGGCGCAATGATTGGGCAACTATAGCCCATGTCTTAATGAAGCGAGCTTCCGTTTACGGGCCTTCGTCCAGGTACCTTTCCCCGAAATGAATAGAACATTCAGGGGCACTTTTGTTCGCATTCATAGAGTCCGTGCGCAGGGAAAATATTCCTGCACATTTATTTATTCGGTCATAGCTGCATGATTTCTTATAAAAGAACTTATCTGGTTTATATTTCAGTGCAATAAATTCCATGGGAGGCAATGACATGCCAAAAATTCTTACGAAGCACAATCCTCTTAGTCGCACAGCAAACAGAGACCTAAGCAGGACACTTGATGCGAAGAAGAGAGAGCCGACGGACATCGAGAGCGACTGAACGGATACAGACAAAGGGAAAACTCAAGAGAGCCAGGAAACAGGTTGAATTCGAAGGCACAAAGTCAAATAAACTTGTGCCTTGCTCCTGTAGTGCACTTGTAATGCCCTTATTATTACTACTATTATTATTAGTTTCATCACTCGGTCCATTAGTCTAGACACAATCCCCAAGGAGAAGCAAAGAATTCAAGCTTTACAGAAAAAGTCAAGGTTCTTACTTTACATATGTAACCTCCCTTCTAATATTTCATCGAAAATTCGCTTATATGCAGACGACTGTGTCATATATCGTGTGATTAAATGCAAATGAGACCATGTTGCTCGTAAAAGATGCTTTGAAGCGTTTTGCTCCTGGTGCAAGCAGTGGCAGATGACCATCAGCTTCACTAAAACTGCCCTCATGTAATTTTCAATAGCCGGTATATATTTCATTTCACATAATCGTACAGCAACCAACCTCTAAACATTTTATCCAATACAAATAGTTTAGACGGTTTTTTCTACGCACGTTATGTGATGTTCCCTTCATATTGAAACAATATGCAAAAAATTCTTTGACGCCTATGTTACCTACAGCGCAGGCTGCACTCCGCGCCACAACACTAAGATCTGTTAACTGATACAACCCTGATACGGCCACTATTGGAGTGCGCGTCCGTTGCATGGAACCCCCATCATAAAAAAGTACGTAAATTATTAGTGCCAGTAGAAGGAGAAAGCTGTTCGATGTATTTGCGGTCGTTATGACAGATATTTCTCACATTCTTCAAACCTCTCAAGCTTCATCTAATACCATTTCAGAAACGTCGCCACCTCGATTGCCTCAAATACCTGTAAAATTATCTAATTTCACCTTGTTGCTATTTACAGGACTACGTTTCATTTTCAGCTTCGTCATATACTCGACCTTATCACGCTTTTAATGCTATTCCTTTGTTATTCTCATTGAATTTGCTTTTGTGCAGTATTTTCACTCATACGATTCAGTCTTGGAAAGCTTTACGAGGGCATGTGCGCGATCCCCCTTTAGATAAATTTCTTAGCAGCATTGATCTGTTGAGACGTGTATATGAAGAAGAACATTTTCTATTTCCACTTCTGCTATAGCCAAATGTTTCGCTGCAGTATTTCTAAATAAAGTAAATAAAGTAAATAAATAGTCCTTGCCCACGTTATCGCCACGCTCGTTTATTTCATGAGTAAAAAAATTACCCCGCTGTCGGAATCGCAGCTTACCGTTGTCCCTGAAGAGGAAACTATATGAGAGCTGCAACTTGCCGGCACTTACTTAATGGGCAGAACCTTGGGGGCTCACTATAAGTGCTAAACTTAAATTGAGGACGAGGTAATCAGCAATGGAACATAAAATGACAGGTGTAACTTCAAGGGACAGGAAGAGAGTGGAGTTGGTCAGGGAACAAACGGATCTTAAGGGCATCTTAATCGAAATCAAGAAGAACAAGAAATGTGCGTGGCCAGGACGTTTAATGCGAAGGCTAGACAACCGTTGGTCATAAATGGTAACAGAGTGGATCGCTGGAGAAGACAAGTGTGGCACAGTGCGGCAAAAAAAGATTAGGTAGGCAGATGAGATTGAGAAGTTTGCGGGAATAAATTGTGGACAGAAGCACAGGAGAGGGATAATTGGAGATCTATGGGAGAAGCCTTTGCCCTGCAGAGGGCGTAGAACGGATGATGATGATGATCATTGTGGAGAGCAGACGAAGACAGAAATACAAAGAATCCTAGAATCGATGAACAAATCGCAAAGTACGATTTAGAACAGGGAATGTCGCGGGAGCCAACGTTTCGACAAGCGGACTTGTCTTCGGACTATATATAGTTTCCTCTTCAGGGACAAGTCCGATTCAGACAAAGAATCCTAGAGCGACATGACGCTCTATCTATAGCGCGTTGCTCCACGGGTGTCGTTTTAGTATGGTGGCTATAGTTCTAGCGTCTTGACAACATGCTTTGTAAATTCTGAAACTACCGTTGTAGATAATGACATTGCTATACGCATCAAAAATGGGATTATGTAGCTCGAACTAATGACAGTAGCAGAGATTCTCATGGTTAAAATCCGCAGCCATCGTTCCTGTTTTTTTTTGTGTGTGTATATGTTCTGAAAGCTTCCAGAACGAGTAGATTACCATTCAGTTTTCATGGTAATCATCGCATTATCAACATTGAGATGTGCTGCTCAACGGCATACCGGCATAGAACAGGCTTCTGACTCACAGAGGCGGCAGAATAATAGGAACCGGTCTTCATGTCTGCTTCTTCGGACCCAGCTTGTGTAGAAAAGGGAAGTACTTTTCCCGACTAAAGACATCACCTTGAGCCTTGAGCACGGGTAACACCAGCGCTCTGGAACAGCCGGACTCTCGCTCGCCTGCTCCTCTTCGCTGCCATCCAACGCCAGCTCACTGTAAGCTACCCGCTCACGGTCCTGCGTCCTGTGTTCTCAAGGCTGCCGCTTCTTCGTAGCTGACCTGTCCTGGTCGTTCAACCGTGCTTTGGCACATCCTTCTGGGGGCTGCGGCCAAACTGGGCAGTGCTGATCTAGGCTCCTTAGCCTGATTTCTGTTTCGTCTCCCGGCGAGGCGAACCCTGCGTGGTCGGCTTCCCTTGCACCTAATGATTTGCCAATCGATCTGTTTCTGCGGAGCGGTCTGAACAACGTTCCTGTGGCCCTGGTACCGACCAATGGAGAGAAGATTCGGATGAAAAATCCTAAACTCATTCAGGAGGAGCTCCGGAGGTCTACTCCCCATTACCAGCAGATCACTGACGTGCGACAGTTCGGACGTGGAGGAATTCTTTGCTGTTCGCCAGACCAGGCCTGTATATCTGGCTTACTAAACTGCACAATTTTCACATCCCATCCGGTGAATTGTATCGTACCAACCCACTTAGCATGCGTAAAGGGGCTGGTTCGGTGGACTCGAGCCTTACACCATCAGAGGTATTGGATATGGTTTCAGTGGCAGGAGCTATTTCAGTTTACCGATGCTGCCGCTCCGCCGACAACAGTAAGTTCCCCACGGAATCAGTTACTGTCACATTTGCCGTCACTACTCGCCCTACAGAAATCAAGGCGTGGCCTCTCATTTACCGGGTTGAATCGCTGTCTCATCGCCCTGTACAGTGTGTTAAAGGTTGGAGATATGGGCATAGCGTTAAGGGCTGCAGATCAGGCGTGAGATGTAGAGCCTGTAGAGAAGCGCATGACTTTAACGTTTGTTCAACGCAGGAAGTGCGTTGTTTTCTATGCAGTGGAGCCCACGCGGCCAATAATGGAGACTGCTCTGCGAGAGCGCACGAACTTCCAAGTTCTAGAAGTTATTGATCAGAAGCGATGTTCACGACGCGAAGCGCGAGCTGTCCTTGCTGAGCGACCTCGTGGGTATGCTAGTGCTGCTAATCGTTTCTCACAGGGTCTAGACTCATCAACGTCAGATGCTATTGCCTCAGCGGTAGAGAAGACAATTAAGTAGCTGATGGAGAACCTTTTTGTGAGTTTGACGGAATCATTAGTGCAAGTAGTAAATGCACAGATGAGTCAACTTCTGCAGACCATTACTCGGCCGACAGAGGCGATCCCACTTACGACAGCTTTACCACCTTAAGATGCCAGCCATAGAGAGCTAGCACAACCTGGCCCATCAAAAACCAATCTAAAGAAAATATTCCCGGTATAACGGGAACAATGTTCCCGTGCTCAGACTCCGGATATCTTGATTCGCAAATGGACTTTGACTTGAGAACCATGAAGCGCTGAATCTCAGGGTCTTTCAGTGAGGCTCAAGCCAAAAACCAAATAATGCCAAAAAGAAACCACTTCGAAGAAATCTTTCTTGAAAGACAGCATATTGGAGAAGGCAGTTATTTCTGCTGGTATCTCAGCAAAGTAGATCTAAAATTATTACAGTGGAACTCCCGTTCAATATTTTCAGCAGCTTCTGATCTATTCTAGCTTTGTGCTCAACATTGCCCTGATATTATAATCTTAAAAGAAACATGGCTCTCAAGAGACAGGAGTTTTAGACTAAAAATTTACGGCACATTTCATTTAGACCGTCCCTCTCGCGGTGGCTGAAATTATATATCAAATGACTACCCCAGACAGTGAAATACTAGCTGTAGACATTTCACTCCCGCGATATCAACCGTTCTTGTCAATTAACGTGTATTTCCCATCAGGTGTTCATAATAGTAATGCGCTCACATTGCAGGAAGGATGTGCTACCGGCTGAGATTTCAACGCTCATCATATTTCGTGGGCTACAGAACAAATATGAGCGGGAAACGGTTGTGGGATTGGGCTGCGAAGAATAATATATCATGTGTTAACTCAAGAACACCAACTTTTATTGGGAACCGGACATTGTCAGCGATTGACCTTACGTTCTGCAGTGCCGGTCTCTCTATATCATCGTTGAGTTCTGTCAATTCAGGCACCAGTAGCGATCATCTGCCTATAATTTTTGAACTAGTTGCCCTCAGAACTCGTTGACTAGACGCATAGTCACTCACGTCAATATAAATGTCTTTGAAAAGTTTTTATGCAGTGCTCTAACTAATCAGTTAGATGACGATGAGGAGCAGACCGCATTAAACCTCAATTCAGTGGTGAAAGATTCCTTAAATAAATCCACATTTTCCGTTCAGGTCTCGAAAGTGGACTATGCTAACCCTTGGTGGACTCCTGAATGCTCACGGAATTACAGATTAAGAAAAGCAGCCTTGAGAAAATAGCTTTATAACCAATGCCTTCGGAATTAGAATGATTACAAATACGCGGCTGGAACGTTCAGGTGTACAGTCGCCAGGGCGAAGGATAACCACGATAGTCAGCGATTTGAATTCTTCTCAAAGCCTGACAACAGAAAAGAGCTTTTTAAATTCCTTAGAACTAAGAAAGCAATTCCGGCTTTGATTAATGTCGATTAATTTGTACAGACGCCAAAAGAGTTGGCCAATCTGCTCGAAGAAATAGATAAAGGGCGTGAAACCCGTTTTCCTTCTACTTTGACTAATCACGCCCAGGTTCCTGCCCACAGTGACGACTTTGATGAAGTCACAGCTCCGCAAATTTGCTGGTTTAGTAAGAGTGTTGCCCAATTCTGCGCCAGGACCTGATGGCATGACTACATCATTAATAAAAACTATATATAAAGTACTACCACAGGGCACTCGATTAGGAATTCATGGATCCCTCCTGACTAGAGAGTTGCTAAAATAATTTCATTATTAAAAAAACGGGGTGCTGGAAATGCATTAGATAACACCAGACCAATAGCACTTACATCTAATATAGTGAAACTCATCGAACGAATGCTTTACAACCGAATAAATAATTTGTTAATGGTTCACACGATCTTGAGCCCGTGTCAAATTGGCTTTAGGCGTGGCTGCTCCATTTAGTGTGCCGATGCATGTAAACCTAGAAAGCCGAATACAACTTGCTCGATATCACAAACAATATGCCGCTCTTGTGACTCTCGATATCACAGAAGCTTATGACAGTGTAGAACGCACCAACCTAATCAGTTCACTTGATAACCCAGGACTACCATGGTATTTTATATCATGGACATACGCTTTCTTAGAGTGCAGATAATTTTACTGCTCGCAACAAGGTTTGTCGTCTTTAAGATATAAACAATCTAGAGGCCTCCCCAAAGGGTCGGTGTTGTCTCCATTACCTTTTAATATATTCTTGCGCTCAATCTCTATCCAAGAGGATGTACACGTATACGTATATGCTGACGACATCGCATTTTTTGAGGCAGCAAAAGATATACGTACACTGTATCAAACTCTACAGGCGTATATGAACAGGCTTGAGACGTGGCTGGAAGGAATTAACTTATCCCTAAACATCGGGAAAAGTGCGCTCATAGTTTTTCACCAAAGCGTTCCGGTGCATATCGGGTTTGCGTATCAACAAGACGCTATTCCGCAAGTTGACTCGTTAATTTCTTTAGGGGTCACTTACAATGAAAACTGAACTAGAGTCAGCACATCGAAATTATATCAGCTAAGGGAGCTCATGCGTCGGGGATGCTTCGTCAGCTCAGGTCCATTCGTTCCGGGCTTCGCCGTTACTGCATGTACTTCATGCCTAACCGCGATACATGCAGTAACGGTACCTAATGATTTGCCAATCGAGCCCATATCATGTCTAAGGTTCAATATCCCACGGAAAAGATTTCTGGAAGTACCCTTGCGAGACATGGGCTTAAATTTGTCTCTTCCGGTAGCGCTTTCTCTTGGTGCGACTACTCTCGGATTTAGTCACAGGAACGTTTGCAAGGCCGTATGCGATTTTCTTCGTGAGACAAAAAGAATTCAGCGTTGGTCAGCTGAGCTTTGTGTTTTATATCTTTTTTAATTATTATCACAGTACGTGAGAACCAATCTCCGTAGTGTTCACTTCTCCTTTTTTATAATTATATGCCTTCAGTCTTCGCAGAAAACTATTCCTTTAACCTAAATTTCATTATCAAATTTCTAATACAATTTTCTGTATTTTTTATTAGTAGTCCTCCGCCACAAAAATCTCTTTTTCGGTTCGTGGCCGATCCCCCGGAGTGGGTTGCGCCAAGGTATCCATGGACCAACCAACCAACCACCCTTGAGCTATTCTAGGTGTTAAAGCCGCTCTTTGCCTCATCTTTTCTTCTTATGTGTATGTTCACGCCAGACTCACCGCAAGGACTCAGACGCCACAATCAGCGGTTTTCCACAACTTCAGCCCGCCGATGGGGCTGGAACCCGCTGTCCACTTAACGTCTGACGGGGACAGGCGCCCGCCTGTCTAACGACTGAAGAGATTAAGAAGAACTTGACGCGTGCTTGTACGGTTCCCCTGACAGCCCTGACACGCGATGTCCGGAAACGGTGGTCAGTCGTCAGCCGGAGACCGCTATGCCGCCGTTCCGAGCAACGCCCCTGACGCCTTCCAGCGCCTCTCCGCATCTTCGTTCGAAATTTGAGCGTTGTGGTGAAAGCGTCGGGACAGCCCCGACAGAGCCTACGTAGGACCCTTTCATCTTTTCCGGCAACCGCTGCGTGTCACGATGGCCTCGGAGTAAGGGTGAATCGACACGTGTTCTTACCTGGACTAAAGTATACCTCCTCAGTCGTAGCTTAAACATAGTGTCGTACCTTGCTCTTGATACTCCCCAATGGACAAGTGCGGAGCATATCTTGTTGCCCCAGCTCGGCTGCCCCCCTTCCCTTGTTTTCTTTTGCTTTTCACTAGAACCTAACACCTTCTAAACATGTTTCTGGAAGGCCTTTCGCACAGATGAACATGTTTGAAATGAAACAGTAGCAGCCTGAGAGGGCGCCTTGTCATAGTAATCACACTTGGTGTATCTGACGTCTATTATGTGATGTTCAACGATGAAACGCTGGGAATGGTTCTTGTGCTCTTATTTTATTTTTTTTCCAATACTGCGAGCTGCATGTTGGTCGAAAAACAGGAGCGGAGGACATACATGAATGCGCACGCATATGAAGTTAGCGCCGTCGTCAAATAAATGAGCGAAATAAATAAAGCTTTACCAAAAATTAAAGTTACAAACGAACCTTGCAACTAGTATGAAGGTGCACTTGCATAACGCAATTCACCAACCTTGCCAAGTTCTTCAGCACATCCAAAACACGGCGCTGCTTGACCCTTATAGCGAAAACGCTCTTGCAACTGTAGATCTTCACATCTGTGGTTTGTCCCGGGGCGACGACCTCCATGCGCAAAAATATAGCTTGATGATTGAGCCGGTTGAGGCTATCAGGAGCAGTCAGCGGCACAAATAAGATTGAGTGAACCGAGGCCTCGCGCATCTTACTTAATGAACATGGCATGAGAAGTCTTTGATTTACTTCACGCCTCGTGACGGGCACAAAGTCGCTGTCGCACGGGCTTTCTTCACTGGCGGTAGAGCATATCAGCCTGTCTTCGCTGTCCGCTTGACTTGGATGGCTGGAATGCTTTTTCGTACCCGCTGCAGGCTTCGAGTGTGTGCCATCGGCTGTAGAAGTGTGCATGTACAGCAGCCATTGTCATCGTAGCCCGTGATCACCCACAGCTTAGTATCGATGACCTACAAGTGCACAGAAGGCATTTTGCCCGAACCCCATTCCACCACGTCGCCTCGCTTGCCACTTCTAGTCGAGATCGTGAGTTCAGCGGTATTATTGCAGTCCTATACCGTCGAGCTTCCCGCCTGCAGTAAGACTACCATTCCGGTGCCTCCATGCGCTCCAAGCGCTCTTGACCATTCCTGGAATTAAAAAGAAATAGCACTTGTCATTTTTGGGTTTCCATCAAGACAACCTAATGTTCCTCCACGAGAAATAGAGTGGACGCCTTCCTGCTTATATAAATGTGTCCGTTTATTCTACGAGCGCCAGAGGAGCAGTACCCATTCTAGCGAGATCTCGCACTATAAGATTTAAGGACATCGATTGCTGAAGGACATCGTTTGCTGAAGAACTCGCTGTCGTTCATGCTAGGGTAGAGCTCACAATTGAAGAACTTTCCCAGGTTTGGCCAGTGTTCAGAGCCTTCAAGGCAGCTCTTCAGTGTCTCACGTCGCTATTTCGTCATGGACCTCACGAACACCTACTCGCTGACATGAGACTCCTTTATCAACATGAGTTGAGAAAGGACACAACACTGCTTGTCAGTGTATACCGGGTCATTGTGGGACCAACGGTAATGACGTTGCCGATAATGCAGTGTTGTACACTTTCCACTAAAACAGGATCGAAACCTCGTTACTCGTTTCTGCCCAGTTTTGTAACGAGTTCCCCTTACAAGTTCCTTTACTCAGGACGGAACGTGTTCCAGTTACATTTCGAAAATAGGAACGTGTAATTACATTAACGTGTATTTGATTTTTAGCGATCGAAAAATGCGTCGAACGAGCCGGAATGGAAGTGCGCTCATTAAAAATCGCCTCAAACTATGTACATTGCGCGGACTTGAACATCTCCAGCAGCAGGTTATCTGGAGAAAAAAAAAGAATACCAAAGAAAACGCTTCTAGACATATATTTGCAGGGGGCACCGAACCTACTTCCGGCGTGTCTACTGCAACTTTGAAGTTCACACGAGTTCATGCAAGCATGTATTTACCACTAAAAGCTTGAAAATACCTTTCGATTGACATTAGCATATAATAGTCTGTGCTTGACCCACGCCATTAAATACTGGAACAAGATTGCGCGATAGGTCGTCAGCATTCCTTGGCCTAAACATTTTTGCTCTGTCAATAGGCGTTGTAGTGTTTTAGTAGTCTAATTGAAATATCTGAATGTATTGCTCTTACTTAGCTCTCATATTTAAAGCATTTCCGCTAACCGGTTTTGTTGTTATTTATGGCGACACGCAATGTATGTCGGCGTGAGTATTCAAACTACATGGCCATCTGCCGATTTCACCGAAGAGTTACATAACGCGGGACTATTTTCTTTTTCTTCGTGATATATTGGCAATAAGCTTGACTAAATTTGTCTCTTCACTTTGTATAGCAACGGCCCTCCTCTCTTCCTTCACGTAATGCCAAAATTCAATTGTGGTGTAGAGAATAAATAAATAAATAAATAAATAAATAAAGCGCCTCATATCCATCAATGCATCGAACACCATCCAAAAATGACATATCCCACGCGAGAAAGAAATTCGCAGCAGCACAACAACACAAAGTTGCAATAGCGTGTGCGCGTGCCATGAGAGGGGGTTTAGTTCTTAGGAGCTCAGACCATGGTAAACACAATATGTAACGTGAATAACAAAGTAATATTTATATTTAGAATGCACAACTCCCTTTTCGTTATGTGAATAAGAAATAACAATGAATAAACCCTATACCTGCACGTCCTTCTTCAAGTTTCCCGCCGATGTCTTAAACACTCCACTCGTATTATTTGATGCAGCACACGCGAAAATTGGACTAGTCATAAGCATGGGATGCTTCATTTTGTGAAGTGAAAGTTCTCTATAGTCTGTCCGCCCACCAGAACTACCCTAGGTTTTTGACTGTTCATACTGGCTCTGACAAAGCGAACGAAAAACTGCTATCCCTGCTCACGTCGTGGTCTCGCTCCGCGCGCTTCTCTGTGCCCCTAGCGGGCGCCTTGAAAAAAAAAAAAAAACTAGGATTTCTCTATGAGGTAACGGCAAACGGTATTCTATTGAAGCTATTCCGAATGTAACTAGCCTCTTTAGTGTAACATCTTGTGTGGTTCGCTTGCTTTTCCGCGCGGTCTCCAGCGTAAACTATGCCAGTGACACCGAAGTCCACACTTGGAACCCGTAACTGCATTCTCAGAACCAATGCGCTGAGCGAGGATAGTAACTCTTGCGTTGACAGTGTCTTAGTTCGAACGGAGCCTTGGCGGCGGGATCTGAAGGGAGGAATGGAATTTCGATGTTGGCGGTGGTTCGACCTGCTTGCATTGCCGTACAAGGCTGGCTGCCGACTGGAAACTTACCTGCAGCGGCCTCATGGAGCGGCCATCGCGTGGGAGTAATGGGATACTCCTACGCAGTGTGCACCGTATTAGTGAAAGGGAACCTCCGCCCTCGTCGAAGTGTCGAAAGCACAGAGAGGAAATAGTGGCGTTCAGCGTGTAGTTTCCTTTCAGAGCAGGGGAGCCTGGCGACAGGAAAGCGGGGACTCGATGCTCGTCGTCGGCGGGTTTCAGCCCGGGCTATCCGCCCTACATGATGTGCGGCGGTCATGTAATCATCTGTTAAATGCGGTGGAACGTTTACAGACGGAACGTTGTTCCCTATGCCCTTCCCTAATAAATGGAAAGCGTTACCGTTACACTTCCACGAACCCTTAGAGGAACGATGTCGTTTCTCATTTCCTCCAAAAAGGAATAATTTCCTTGAGTGCCGTTCCTTGGAACGACGTTCCTTAGAACATTGAAGAAAGGGTAGCCTAGCATGAGTCCCTTTCGACGTAAGACTAGTAGCACAGGCGGTGCCTTCAAAAGTTTCGAAAGTACTGTACGCAATCAGGTATATGCAGGCGCGCAGCGGGGCATTTTCTACGCCCCTAATTGAGCAAGTAATCCTCCAGCCGCTCAAATGACAAACACAGCCGATCACGCCCGAGTACGATCGCACTTTACCCGGCAGTTCTGACTGACACCCTGACTCCGGCCGCCGCTGCTCTTGTGAGCGTGCGTACGGAGCAACGCCGAACGTTCGCGTATGAACTCTGCCCTGACTCGCCTAATTAGCGGCATTTGCGAGGCCACCGTTCACGCTGAGCACCGTGTTCGCACTGCGGTAACGCCGGAGTCGTGATTTCTGGGGTCACGCCGATCGGGGTTGTTCGCCAGGAGCGGGCGGCCTTCTTTTGTTTTAGCGTGGGACATGAAAGGAACCGCCGGTCGCATAGTGCTCCTGCGCACATGATGTGGTCTCCCTCCCTACGCTTTTTTCTTCCTCTATTTTTTTTTTACTTTTTGCGTATGTGGTACTTCTGCTTGTTGCTGGAGTCCTTTTTTTTTTCCTCGGGATTTTCACACGAGTCTTGGACGTTCACCCCGAGGTATACTGCTCCAGCAGCACGGAATTTCGGCGGGTGTACCGTATTTTCTGTCGTTTAGCGTATACGGTGCTAATGCGGCTTCTGAAATGGTACTAATATTGGTCGCTTCCCTATTATAATTAATAACAAAGGAAGTTGGCGGCGCTGCATATAAAAGACAATTTGGAGGTGGTCAACATGCGTTATGTGATCATGTTGAACTCCACTGTGTGGACGCTACTAATGAGTGAACATTTATAATCAGTGAGTCTCTCATTTAGTGGACAGTTATTCCGGAATAGTGACTCTGCAGTATATGTCCATGTACGTGTCCGAGTGCTTATTCATTCGCTTTGGTGAACTCTTCATAACTTTCTGACGACGGCCACCCCTTAACATCTTCTTAAATTACATATAATATGATAAAAAGAAGGTTCACGCCTATGCGGCCGCGCCACCCACTTCTTCTTCGAACTATAAAAACATACTAGCAAAACAAATCAAGACGCCACCAGTATAGTAGAGAGTATGGCATATCATATATGACAATAAAATCTCCAAGTCCATCCCCCTGAAAGTTTTGTATGCGCATACCTATAAATTCTGCCGCCTTTGTCGTTGTTATGGTGCCCTATACACACAATATGAACAGATCGTGCAGGCATACGTATTACATAACGCT
Source organism: Hyalomma asiaticum (assembly GCA_013339685.2). NCBI lineage: Eukaryota > Metazoa > Arthropoda > Arachnida > Ixodida > Ixodidae > Hyalomma > Hyalomma asiaticum. The sequence goes on along the minus strand of CM023488.1, from coordinate 91,282,709 downwards.
GCACACGGCAGCTCCGGCATCACGGCGTCCGCGCCGCTACGATTTTCGCTAATTAAATTAAACGGGCTGACGTGATCCGTGCATCAAGACCGAGACAAAGAAAAAAGTGCCTCTCGGCGCCCATATCCGCCTTCCGAGGAACCGAAGGTCGCGACCCACGACCTCCAAGTTTCTTATTTTCCCTTTCCTTTCACACCCGCATCTTCTTCTTTTTTTTTTCATAGCCCACAGAGTTAGCGGTGATTTGTCCATCGTGACGTGAGCTCCATTGTGAACGGTCAATTCCTGATCGGTTTCCACGGGGAATCCCCGGCCGAGGGCTTTCTCAGGGGTGACGCGCAGTTCCGTTTGATGTGGCGGGCCTCCTTGATAGAGGATGATATTCAGACTTTGAAAGGCGACCGCGCAGTAATTTTAGCGGCACGAGCACCTAGTGATCCACTCTTGCTTGTTGTTGTTGTTGTTGGTGGTGGTGGAGGTGGACGTGGTGGTGGTGCTGTTATTGTTTCCTGTGCTTCTTGTCCAGTATTTCCGATTACTTTCCTCAGACTACTCATTACAGAATAAATAAAGGAGGCTTAAGATAAATCAAGCTGACAAAAGAAATAAATAACTATAAAAACTATGAGGGGTTACATGTCACAGCATAAGCCATTTATATTTAAACGCATTTAATCCTCGAAGGAAATAATCAAAAGACATTAATGCATTTCCGCGTCCAATTACAATTTCTTTTGGCTCATATATGCCTTTGATATGCGGCTACGAGCTATACGTAAGAAAGAAAGAGAGAAATAAAGCAAGAAATTGCGCACATATGGCTCGTACCGGCATTGGGACTTCGGGAAAACTACTCGTTCGCATCTACGCCTACGAGCGACTGGCACGGTGAGACACGTAAGAGTATGATTAGCGTCGCCTGCTACTTTTTTATTTCTTAAATGCGAAACATTTCTTCGTGGAACTTCAGAAACTTTAACCGTATCTATCTATCTATCTATCTATCTATCTATCTATCTATCTATCTATCTATCTATCTATCTATCTATCTATCTATCTATCTATCTATCTATCTATCTATCTATCTATCTATGGCTACACCTTGGTGCTCTCCTGGTTGTCTCGTTCTGTCGGTGTACACCAAAATGGGCAGCGTAAAATGTCAAGCCGACGTGGATGAGTGGTAGAGCGCTTTCTCGGCATCTCGAGGACCCGGGTTCGACTCCTACACATCTGTAGCGTTGATTTCGGGTAGTTATGTCAGAGTTGTCTGTCTCTGCCTGCTTGTTATGTCAACAGTTCCCCACGGTGTACAAGAAAAGGTTTGTATGTCTCTTGTTTAACCCAAGCAATGTGTGTTGTGATTCAATCTCTATTTCACTTGCCATTCGTTGACACCAACTGTTATGTTAACATTCAGGCACTTGGGACGCATAGCAATACCAATCCACGCAATGCGGTTAAGGGCCACAGCTCGCATTGTCGTTAATCGTGGCTCGCATGACATGCACCCATGTTAGGCGTGTCAAAATCAATAATTCTTGTGTGTCGTTCGTTCGTACCCTACCATTGCAATTTCGGTGCGTACCAAATGAACGAAACAACCATAAGCGCACCGACACGTAGCCGGCTAGATAGATAGGTGGGGGTTAGTCAGGGTTAACTAAATTAATCCAAAACTTGGCACGATCTACGACGTGGGAGCGCAGGAATGTCATAAAGACAAGCAGCATATATGAAAACGGATGTTTAAATATACAGACGCCTTGTCACTCATTTACATGCATGAGTGGGCAATGTCACGGGTGATTTACTGTAACACAGAACGAACCCCAGCTTCGCCCACTCGTCATGGTTCACTTCGTGGAGATGCGTTGAGTCTGTTTGTTTGTTTATTTATTTATTTATTTACATATTTATTTATTTTTTTCCATTCACACACATAAGCGCATGCCAAATTAAATGAAATCATATTTCTTAAGGACCACAGAAGGCACTTCCAGTAGATTGACAGGTTGCGCTACACCGTGATACCGAAGGCACATGGCGTGGAAGAAAGAGGATATCGATGTGCATTTAAGGTATATGCTGTGCAAGCAGCAAGATCAGGAGTGTGGATAAAACGCGCTTTTTCTTTTCATTCTTTGTATGCCTGTCAAGTCTGGGCCTTTCGTTCGCATAACTCAAGCGGTGCTCAAGTCTCACCGGAAGCGAAAACTGGCCCCGCACTTCCGCCAAGTGGTCAGCGTTTAATCGGTTACCGGACGCCTCCCTCGCATAGCCTTTCTCGAAATAAGCAGGGGGACGTTTGATTTGACGCGTCAACAGGACAATCGCAGTAGTAGCCGCCAGCCCGCCGTCGTTGCGGGGTCCAGTCTGCAGTTCAGTGAGCTTCTCTTCTTTTGCTTTATCTTTTTACGGTCCTCGGTGTTACATCCGGCCTGTCTCTCGGCGTCTCATATTTTCCCCCACAGCGAAAGAAAAGGAAGGTGGAGATGAAGGATTCCGAAAGTTTAGCCGTGCGGGTGAGCGTGTAGAACAAATTCTTTTAAATCAGAGCAGAAAATTCCGAGGAGTTCCAGAGGAGAACGCCGAAGAGGAGGTGTGCTTTCAACGCTCTTCGCAGTCTTCAACGGGCGACCGCACGACGCCTTACTCGCAGCACTGTCGCCGCCATATTGTTGATTCGTTACGCCAATCACACCTGCCAACGAGGGTCGCGTCAACTCTCCGTGGTGGGGCCGTGTCAGTTTCTTTTTCACGGGCATGCCTCTCTTCCTACCTCAGCAGTGTCCTGAACGGGGTCGTCCGCAATGCGGAAGCACAACTGCAGAATATCGCACGAGTCCGCTGGTAACATCTGTGGCCTTCCACGTTTCGCGTGGTTGTGCGGTGTCCGAAATTATAAACAGAAAAAAATAAAGAAATCAATCCCATAAAGTATGAACAATGTTCACAGCAACAATAACGATAAAGGCCTTTCCTGCGTCTAACAGAGAGCCATGGTGGTGGGGACGAGCTTTTGTTGGCGTTTGAATGACCAGCATTGTGTTTGTCGAACAGGCTCGACGCGCACGCCTCTAGTGGATGCAGGTTTGATTGACAGGCCAGTGCTTGCTGTCCCCCGCCTGGCAGTGACGGAGACACGCCGGAGTAATATGGTTTGCCCTGTGACTGGACTTTGTCCTGCATAAACTAAGGCCGCTTTGAATGGAGCCTGTTTCTTTCTTTGCAGTTGTAAGATATGTGTAGGTTTTACCCGGATATCGTTTTTTTTTATTTCCTTTGTCGAATACCTTTTTCCGTAGAACCGCGGTTTTCTTCTGATGGTTGACTGCGTGGCTGTTTGCTACATGTAATGTCCGAATGCACCAGGGAGCACATTGTGGCGAGGACACTAAGGCAAGGGTTATAACGCATGCTGAAAGCAGTGTGTGCCTGGACAGACGTTCGGAAAGTCGACAAGCGCTTTATGAAGAGACTGACACGGAAACATTCAACAATAGTACCGAAACATTATGCACAACTCCAGCTACCGTCATATGTGCACATCAATCGAGTATATTTATGGCCAGTATCTTGCGTGAAGCAAAATCGGAATATTCACAAGAACTTGCGGAATTTAGGGTGCAGAATCTTGCGGGTGCAGATTTGAGGGTGCAGAATTGAGGATGCAGAATCTTGCGGAACTGAGGGTGCAGGTGACGTGCTTTATACTCGTCCTCCTCGAAACGCATGGCCGTGCACATCAATTGAATGCGCCCTACCTGCACACTGAACTACACACTAGGAGCAGCAAGCATGGTTAAAGTAGTTTGCGCATATTAAGATGCGTGGGGCCAGTGGAGAAGTACAAATGTACGTACACCTGACAGTAGAGGACAACGCCGGTCATAAGGCCATGTTTTTGAACAGAGAGCCTACGCACGCAGACCCCTAAAGGACGTTAACATGTAAAGCGTTCCCCAGAATTACCTCCGCCAAAGCTTCTACTTTTGCGCCTAAGTCCTATCTCTACCAAATCCTGAGGCCGGCAATATGGTCACGTGAACAAAAGTGAGCACAAAAACGTTTATTTATGTACAGCGTCCCCATTAAAAAAAATCGAACGCAGCAAAATAAAAAGGCCTGTGCACTCACAAGCTCGCCGAGGCGGTACTCGTAGCGATCCCATGGTGCATATAAATCGTGCGTGAAGCATTCAATAGATTAAACTTGGCTTCTTGCACTTTTAGAAATAGTACTACCACAGGGATGTGCTTAGTTATATTGCACAGTACTCGGCATTGTTCAGAATAGATTTACATGGAGCGTTCTCCATAACAATCCACGACAGTCCTGATATGCGCACAAGAAAGAATGGATGACAACACCTGTATAAGATGGATGTTGATGCAGAGGTAAGTTAGCCTTGTAGTGTCGGTTAACCGCGTTAGGTCGTAGCGCAGAATTCCACATAGTGCTGGAAGTCAGACAAATCTACCATGAATTAGAGAAACCAAGCTATGATATCATATTTCGGTAGTTCCAGGCCGCTGCAGCATCATGGGCAATGAATATGCCAATGCTGCTGCTAAGAATGCACATGAAAATAGCGTGCTGGAAGCCATTCCTATTTCGCGAACTGGCACAGCGACAAAGATCCGTTCGGTCGCATGCCCTATCGCAGAGTCGACGTGGAACACGCCTGGATACCAACACACCCGTAGTCACCGCCTAGATACGTCACACGGAAGTCAGATGCCTTCAAGACTTCCGCGATTCGAGACGACCGTTCAGTGCCGCTCGTGGATTGGAGTACGCTTGAGAAAAGGTTTATCGGAACGGCAGATGGTGCTGCCTGTGAGATTGCGACAGAGAGGAATCTATCGCACACATCCTCTGTGACTATCCTCTGTACAGTTCCCAGAGGCAGTCCCTCGCAGTAGAACTCTCTGCATCCTCTGCTGTCCTAGCAATCAGCTTCAAGTCGGAAAGCTACATGGCGCGGCTGAATGGTTCCTTTGAGAAAAAAGGTCTGCCGAGTTTCTGTGTGCATGTGTGTGTGTGTCTGTGTGTGTGTATGCCTTCTCTCTCTCTCTCTCTCTTTTCTTTTAACTTTCCTATCGCCTCTTACCCAGTGCAAGGTAGCAAACTGGAAGTTCTCTGGTAAACTGGTTAACCTCCCTACCTTCCGCACAATTCTTATCGCTCTCTGTCTCTCTTTGTACAAGTACAGAAAGCAGGAAGCTAAATTTGTGCGTTTGAGAAATGCAGTGAACGAGTGTTGATCTTCATGTAGAACCACTTGTGTTTTAGGTTGATGTCAGAATAAAAGAAAAAAAAACAGCAGCTCTTCCTCTTTCTAGAAAGTGAGGGACAGGAAGCTGGGCGTCTGCATGTCTGAGCTACAACATTTCTTTCTTATTTCCGCCTTCTTTTCTTTCTTTCTTTCTTTGTTTCCTTCTTTCTTTCCTTTTTTTTTCTTTGCTACTGCTGTGCGTTGTTCTTCGAAAGTCGTAAGCCCGGTAGTAAAATACTGGTCCCCTTCTGTGGTGTGGGCCCCTCCGGTTCCACTGCATTCCCCTTGAAGGCCACCGTCGGCATGAGGCGACTGGCTTACTACGTAGAAACATTTATCTACAGGATATATGCAGGGCAGACATTTCTAGCATTTGGAGTGAAAAGGAACAGCAATACCGGGGCCTAGCCGGCGAAACGAGGGAGCTCCTTCCCTAGATTAAGGTAGGCACCTCCATGAGACAATAAGGCTGGCCCCTAATGTACTCTGCACGAAAAAAAAAATTGTGCTGACTCTTAAGTTCATGCGCTTGCCATGCTCGTGAGCCACATAACTGCATTGGTGTCATGGCACAAAATTTCTGTATTACAGTAGTTTATACGAGTACGAATCGACATTCCGAAATGATCATTATTTCCGGTTACGACTCAATGAATAAGGATGAAACTATTACAGCGGCTAATAGTATAGCAAAGCAAATAACCAGGTTTCTAGAAGTAGAAGTAGAAGAGATTTCTAGAAGTACCCCTACGAAATATGGGTCTCAATTTATATCTTCCTGTGGTACTCCCTTTTGGCGCCACTGTGCTGGGATTTAGTCACAGAAACGTTTGCAAGGCTGTATGCGATTTTCTTCGTGAAACGAAAAGAATTCGATGCTGATTAGCTTACCTCTCGTTTTATTTCTTTCTTATCCTGATCTCAGTATGTGAAAACCACTTTCCCCAACCTTCGCATCTCCGCTGTTATTTTATTACTATTATTGCTATTATTATTTTATAGCCAGAACATTTGCGAGGAATTACGTTTTTAGCCACACTTTCATTACTAAATTCATATTATGGATTTTTCTTTGTTTTGTCCCCCTTATCAAAACAAACCTCTCGGCTCGGGGCCGATCGGCCTTTGTTGGTTGCGCCAGAGCTTCAAAGGAAGAACCAACCTTAGCAATGATACTAGGAAATTTGCAGGCAAGGCTAGAAATCGGGATGAACCACGCGCGAACGTCCTCGCGAGAGCAGAGATGCTTACCTTTGTGAGGCGTCTTTAAGGCGGCCGAATCACGTCATTTATACACCACTGCCATGGGGGAGCGAGCCCCGCACTCTAAGTTTTAAAGTGAAAGTGACGTTTGAAGGTCACTGCAAGGACACTCATTCGTGATCTTTCATTCATAACTTGAAAAGTGCATGAACTTTTTTATGCGTACGACTCTAACTTCGTGACCGCAAGCTACAGGGCGTAGCGGCTCTATCGGTGAGGTTTGAGGGTAGAGATCATCGACAAAGAGCTTTTCGCTTTGATGCTGCAAGGACGTATCTCGAGTCTGGAGGCGCGAAGTGAATAATCTCGGCTTTCGTTTTTGTGGGAGTACAAAAAAAAACAAAAAACTGCGCCACACTTCTCCGGCTGCTAGCTTCGCTTAATGCGAATACAACCACTTCTCGACAATGGAAAATACTGACCTTCGAGCGGACTCGGCTATTGTTAATGCCCGGCGTCGAGAAAAGAGTGGACCTTATGCGGACGGTGCGCAGACATCATTCAATGGCGAGCTGCAGTTCTTCCACGTGGTTTGGACCGGCCGTATGGGCTCCCTGTGTGTTTCCGGTTCTTCGCCAAACGGAGAGTTCTCGGCGCGTCGGTGATGGATTACGTACATACGAGTTGAAAATGCTTTTTGAAATTATACTCCTGTTGCGATACGTGGTCCATTCACTCACTGTGCCGCTTTTGACAGGGTTTCTAATGGATCGTGTGGCAGAAAATCGTATTGCGTTAACGTATCGCATTATAGCGGCCACCGATTTACAACAGAGATGCTTTGCAGTACTGCACGGGTCCTATACAAGTTTGAGAAATGACGAACTCGGGCCTCACCTTTAGGCGAAGCCTGTAGAAAATAAATTCTGTAATGAACAGCCTCCAAGAAAGGTTTTTCCCGATATAATTGCCTAAGAATTTTCAGGTACTTCTGTTCTGCCTGAATATTTTTCTACAGTTGCAAGTGGAGATAGGAAGATACCGTTTTGGATTGAAGTAGACACTGCGTTTGGACGTATAATTTAATGGGGGATGCACTAAACTCCGCGACTTTCCAATGTAAAAGGGAGGTGGTCACCCTTGAGTCAGGGAAGAATTCGGACAACTAATGCGATCTAAGATAACGCCGTTTTAAAGGTAGTATCTTGGCGCTGATAGCAATCCAAGCCGCAACATGGCGGTTGTCGAACCCGGCAGCACCAGCTGGTTTACACCGAAGCTCTTTCCCGAACGTCACCTGAATCAATGTTAACTCATGCAGTTCCTTTGTGTGTGTCTGCGTGAGGGGAGTCTCTCATTGCTACGATGGATACTCGTCGTCTGTGTTTTCTGTTTATTTTTTTCAACTTTCTGCTTGTCTCACTTGCTTTCACAAAGAACACACGCCAACTAACCAAACTTTTTTTTGTTGTGTATGCACGAGGTATATAGAATTTCGTGCTTTCTGTTCTCACTGTCCAGGTCACTCCTCCTAAGATAGGACTCGAAGCGGCCTCAACAGACGCGCGGCTTTTGTGCACACTCTTAAAATACAACGAGCACCAACACTAAATCAATCGGGCTGGGTCAAAGCAGAACAAGCGAGATTCGTCGAACCTGAAACAATCGTTCCCGCGCACAAAGCTCACCGATCTGTGCTCTCGGCTGTTCTAATTTGTGGCGCCAACCCCTCGCGTTCCTAGTTAACAATAGCCGGAGTCACACTGGCACTGAGCTAACAATGGCTTCAGCTGCGCGGAACGAGATTATGATGGATGAGCGTTGAAGCCAAGTCCCGCCCATTTTCACTGGCGCGTGTGAAGTGCTGAAAACAACGCGGCTCATCAAAGGCGTGTGAACACTCTGTTGCAGAAGTTGAACTGATGTTGGTACATGAGGAGGTAGCACTCGAGGCGACGAAAAACCAAGTGGCAGCGGCGCCTTGCGGTCAGTTTTCCGGCTGTCTAAAGCGGGCCAATTGTTTGTGTTACTAGGGGAAATGAGCGATGATTTTCCTTTGGCTACTCTTTAGTGGAAACCGCACAAACTTCTAGAAGCCAGAGTATGTCCTACTTGGATTATTCACGGTAACCGCACAAAGTTGCCAAGAGGTCTGTGTGCACAGGCTTCACAAAATACGCGCGATCAAGTAGGGGACGGGACGTATGTGGAAAATGTCCCGCACTCATTCTTTTCCTGTTTTGTATACTTTAGTTAGGAGTTCGCTCCCGTCCCGTCTAGTTCCTTTCGTCATTGTTCTATACATCGTGAAGCGCACACATTTGAAAATATGAAAATGTACAGACTCACTGCATCAAAGAAAGTATCTTATGAAGGAATGTGACGAGGTGTAGAGGAAGTATAGAGAAGGAAAAGTCGAAAATTGCTCACATCAACAATGCCGTATTAAGTTATACTTGCAGAGAATATAATGTTCTTCAAGTGGGCGTCGTGCCTGCCGTGGCGAAAAGAAATAGTTTAAGATAAACAACGCTCAAAGCACAGATTTGGCTTCTCAATCCGTTAAAGCTGTGGCAGTGCGGTCGACTACTCAGTAGTTAGCAGCGGATTTCTCAGTTTGTGACCCACTCCATTAGCACGTAGCGATTCCCGTCGCTAACGGTCCGATAAGAGGAAAGAAACTGGGGACAGCATAGAGTTGATAACAAGAACATATAGTAATTAACTGATGCAGTCACATTGTTTCCATAACATCTTTACAAATCATGGTACGCCACCGCTGATCGTGAAACTGTGGCCTTCAGATCTATAATGGCATTCCTCATGCATGGTTTTGACTTGAGACGAGCATATGTGCCAAATAATTTGTAAATATTGAATGTGAAGCTATTTAATTATTTATTTATAGAATACTGCAGGCCCATTTAGCGGCCCAAGCAGGAGTGGTTACATATATAATCAACTTAGAATTATACGTTGTCCACGATTAGATCCGGACAAGAACATAGAAAAAGCTGACAGCCGACAACGCATTGTAACGCAATGAAAATGTAGAATATATATATATATATATATATATATATATATACAGAAGTTATAATAAACAGTAGGTAAGGTAAGGTAAGAGCCAGTGCCTATATATATATATATATATATATATATATATATATATATATATATATATATATATATATATATATATATATATATATATATATATATATATATATGGGTGGCCGGTGAACGGTTCTCCAGCGCGAGCAGTCGGTATTTTTCAATCAAGAAACTCGCTAGAAGATGCTGCCTGCGTCAAGCTTGTCTATCGCGGGTGCGGGCGCGTTCTCCTTCTCTGCGTGCTGGTAGCGCGTTCGTCGAAGAAAGAGCGTTTCCATAATCAACGCGCGCCTTTCGCTCTGTCTCTCTCTCTGTCTCTCACAAGACAGCAGATGGAAGAGTGAGAGTGCTCGCGCGCCTCCCACACGCGCCCTCCTAGTAGCGCGTTCCTAGTAAGTAACGCGCTACTACAACGGACGGACAGAGCCAAAGCTTAAGGAGCTTCGCCCCTAAAAATTGGCAGATTCCATGTGCAGTGGGAATCAAGGAAATGCGAAGCACGCATGAGGAACGTGAAATGGATTTGCATTGTTGTCTCGCTATACCAAGTTTGGTACATATGAAGTTAACGAAACCGCCGCAAGAGCACCATGACTGTGGCAGGTAAACCATACCGCTCATACACGCATGTCACGATTTTCATATTATGACTTGTCATTTACGTTCGACATGCAGTCGTGTTGTGCTATCCCAATTTTCGTATATATCCCACTGACGAAACGGCCGCAAGAGCACCAAGACTGTGGCATGTAAACTATGCTGCTCATGATACGCGTGTCATGATTCTTATGTTATGACCTGTTGTTTACGTTCGTCATGCCGTCATATTGTTACATACCAATTTTCGTATACATCCCGTTAACGAAACTCGTGGCATGTAAATCATGTCTCTCATGACATGCATATCGTGATTTTCATGTTGTGACCTGTCAGTCATGTTCGTCATGCAGTCATGTTGTGGCATATCAATTTTCGTATACATCCCATTAACGAAACGGCCAGGAGAGCTCCAAGACCGTGGCATGTAAATCATGCCGCGCATGACATGCATGTCATGATTTTCATGTTGTGCCCTGACACTTATGTTCGTCAGGCAGTCATGTTGTGCCATACCAATTTTCGTAAACATCCAATTAGTGAAACGGCCAGGAGAGCACAAAATCTTAGGCGGATAGATAGATAGATAGATAGATAGATAGATAGATAGATAGATAGATAGATAGATAGATAGATAGATAGATAGATAGATAGATAGATAGATAGATACGCTCAAGGTCGCCGAAGTTCGTTAAGAAATGCTTCGCATTTAGTAACATGCCCCTCAACTGATTTGTTTAGAACCGAGGCGAAGCGATGTACGACCGAGTCACGAAACTGCGCAGCAAACATGGCTTGTCGCCGTCTTCATCTGTCATCCCGCGCTCGCTCTCTCGAATGTCGCCGTCCGTGTCGCAGTCATTACAGCACGATTCGACCGACGTCCGCTTCTGCAGATTTTGCCGTCATCGCGTCGTCAACGCTCTTCTCCATGGCCGAGATGTCTTTGACGGTCTGCTGCGTCACGTCGTCATCGCTCGTCAGCACAGCCCATTGGCTCTTGCTGCACGAACAGCGGGAGAGCAGTCGCTCACCTACGGTCCTTGGTTGCCCGCTCGCGTGGCTGGTGATGACAAAGTCCCGGCGGTGGTTGCAGAGGCCTCGAGTTAAGGAAGGGGCGACGCGTCTTCTTCCGCGGTCATGGTTCTTCCCGGAACGCAGCCAGGGCCCCATGTTGGGAGCCATTTGTGGGAGATGACCGCGTCTCTCCCGCAATACTCAGTCTACGCTAGCCGGCCAGTCTAGGGCCACCGCGTCCAGCAGCGTCCAGCCGATCTTCGGCCAGGGCTGACCATTGCATGAGGCACGAGCAGCCACACGCACACGTCGTCGTCTTCGCCGCTTGCTGCTCTCTCCAAGATCCCCATAGTTCATAGGTCTGCTTGTTCCTCTATCTCATGTTCCGAGTCCTATGTATGTGCACTGTTCACTGACGCTTTGTTTCATTTGATTTCGGTTTTCAGATCACCGTATCCACTATATCATTAGAGCGGATTCAATGATCTATCAATCTGGTTGTCTGTTTATATAACCCACGGGAGTTAGACAACAGAGGCCAAGCTGTGGAAAGGGAGGAAGCCTCTCCGGGCGACGCCATTCGCGTGCGCGTCGTTAACCAAAAGGCACCGCCGCCAAGGAGGGAGACTCCGTTTGATAGAGTGGCTTCGGCAGATGAAGTCTCCCTGGCGGTGACCCACTCCCGCCCATTCCTTCCTTTGTGGTGCGCAGTTTGCGGTTTACGCGCGATGAGGTGGGTTCGGGTGTACGGAAATCGCACGTGCATACTTTTGCGGTGAATGCCTCCGCGGCTATTATACACGTGGGCTCCCTGCAGGACGACGGTGTTGTTTCACCCAGGTTGCGCTTGAGCTGCCCTGCGCACTGAAAGACTGCTCGACTTTTGTGACGTGCTGAGCACGTCGCCTAGGGAATTAAAGGAGTCGTGAAAAGAATATGGAAATGCCTGGTTGTAATTTCCACTGGTTCAGTACGCATTCCACAAGCGAGTTCCGAAACATTTCGGCGAAATGTTCAGTGTACTTCTAATAACGCCCGTTTGAAACTCCAGCATTCTTGGCTCCTCAAACGACTATGCGACACTTCGGGCTGGCATGGTACTATTCGGTGACGTTTCGGTAAGATATATTTAAGAGTAAAGCTATAGTGAACTCGCGTTTGCTCTAAAAGAAATGATTTACTTGAAAGCTAGGAAGTAAGAAAATACAAAAACCGTGTGGTGCCGTTATTCGGAAGCAAGGCTGCAGCACGATTTGTTGTGCCGTCGCCTCCGAGGGCGCGCCAATCTCGGAGACCTTGTGGCGACTAATGTGACGTCAACTGCAGAGTTGAGGAGAACGCGCGCAAGTGAAACCGAAACCGCGTTTTTCATCGCTCTAAAGCAACCCACACGATCCAACGAAACAATGCATGTTATTGATTGGAGGTTCAGGATCCCGCATACGCACTTATTACAAAATCTTCAGAAAACGTTTCACGACCCCTTTAAGTGAGGTCAATATAGCGCAAAAGCGCGTGCGGAAAATTGCGACAGATTCCACACATCATACACTTTTGTCAGGTTTTGGGCCCTTAGAACACCGTCCCCAGAAGCCAGTGGAAGCAGTTTTTTGCATCCCGAGAACATGGTTTAATCTAGATATTCTAAATCTTTCTCTTAGTCTTCGTTTTGGTATTTCTACACGGGTAGGCTCTAACTTGTTTGCTTAGACTTTCTTGAATACGCAAGCTTGCGCAGAAGTTAGGGTTTTGCTGAGGTCGCCAAAACCGGGCATTCTCCTAGCTCCCAGCCGCTTTGTCACTGTGTCTAACAAAGACACGCAGAACCACAGGCGCGCCCGCGTAGTTAAGGAAAGCCCATCTTCCCCATAGACGTCTCGGCGATAAACATTCCGTGAGGAACCTCGGGAAGCACCTCGAATAGCTTGTAGTATCTAATTCATACCAATGGCATACATACAGCCGTGACACTAACTGCCGTTCTCCCCTCCCACCGGCGACCGCATAACGGTTCGCCGTGCCATCGTAAACTACGTGGTCCATTGCCCTGGTAGTGTCATAAAGGACCCATTCACGTCACTCGTAGATCCCACCTCACAAGAGGCTGACCCGCGTGCTATGTCCTTGCCTACTGTATGTTCTTTTAATCTTGCGTCTTTTCTAGCGTCTTCACGAATGTTTCCATAATAAAGCGAAATGAGAAACGGCGAAAGAACGCCTCGATGCTTGACCCCTAGCTGTGAAAAGTCGGGAAAGTTCATGCGCAACTTTCTCGTTGATCAGAACGGCCCGACTGCATACATACGCGAGCAGTGTGCCAAGGTGGCCGGAGAGCTAGCCTATGGCGAGAGCATTAGAGGTCGGGGGTAGAACTACGTATTTCAAACATCCACTGCACGCACGCGTGAACCTAAAATGACTTCCGCAGTGGGAAACTGCGGTGATATATCGTGCCTCTATTTCATGCCTTCCTCACTCGGTTGCTGGTTGGTGTCTATTAATCTTGCGATATAAGCAAGGGGCAAGTGCGCCTCTATCTTCTGCAATATCAATACCAGCTCATTTCAGATTCCAATGGTTAAGATGAGAAAGCACATGTCCACGCAAAGATATACAAAGCGTTTTTGGGGAAACGAGAAAATTCGAAGACCATTTTTCAGAAAACGAAAGAAGGTGGCAGGGAAGTGTGTAAAAGACTGATGTGTCACACGCAATTTTTTGCGCCTACGAAGCACTTTTCATTACTGCACAAACGTTTCCTATCTCCCCATAATTAACGGCATTAACTGAAAAAGGACATAAAGTTTGACACTGCAGCTGTGTACATTTTTCGCTCTCTAGTTCTAGTCCACAAGCAACTAGCAAATATTAACTTTTACGACGAAGTCTATATCAGCAGCAAAAACGCAGATGCATGCTAGTGCAACTCTCATTACGAGTGATCATGGAACCTTCTTGAAGAAAGAGAGAAAGAAAGAAAGAAAGAAACAAAGAAAAAGAAAGGAAGGTCTCGTTTCCATAGAAGGGAAAAGCGAACCTGCGCTTGCACTTGACTTACCCCCAAACCCTTGTCCCATTTTTAAAATATGTTGTTCAACTAACCAATGTTCCGTGAAAACTGTCCTAGATTAGGTGGCGCAGTTTTCAGGGTGCAGTCAAAATCACGTGGAGCTACCTTAATAGCTCTACGAAAAGAAAAGTATATTTATTGCTACCACGTCGTTAACTTGTCAATCACTTCGCAATAAAAGTGGAAGCATCATAAGAAAAGCACGGTATTTTTTTTTAACTTTGCTTTTGCTATCTCTGATTGTGCTTTTGTGCGAAAACATTAAAATACTGAGGGACAATTCTGGCTACCGACTCTTGAAGAAATTATAGTAGTTTGAAACCGGCACAGAAGTGGTACATTCTTGGGGACGTTAAAATAGACACTTATTCCTTCCCAACCGGAAATCAATGCAGTCGAGCCGATCAGAGACAATGTTTCTTTCCTGCACGGTATTCGCTTCTGCAAACACAAGACGGGAGAAATTTTTCAGAATATGACCGCGTAGTTCCTTCGCCCACTCTAGATTGTGGTGTGGGGTCAATGGTCCGCTTAAAGGCGCTTAACATATTGGAAATCTGGCATTGAAATAACAGTACCCCCACCCCCTTGTCAACTACGAAAAGAAAGAAAAAGATAGGTACGTTATATCACGCGGCTTTCGAGCTTCACCTACGAAAGAGGGGTATGGGGGCGCCCAAAAGAGGGATGCACTTGAAACTAATGGCCTCTTTAACTGGGTCACCGTTCAAAACTCCGGGTTCGCCCTCTCGGCACGGTAACACTGGTACCACGCAATCACCCCGCTGTCGAAGACGCACACCGGATGAACGGGAAGACCACGTCGTGGGTCCCCTGACGTCACAGTTACGCTGTCACCCGAATACGCACACACACAACCAACCGGAAGTTGCACGAACCGTCCCCCGAACGACCGCGGATTCTATGTCCTGCCAAGCATCTTTGTGTGCGTAGTAAGAAGAGAGAATTCCGCTCCAACTGCAAAATGGCATCTCCCAAAGTGGAGCGGGAACTGCGGTGATCCCTCCGCACCGGAAGGACGGTGTATATTGCGCGAAATTCAATACTGGGACGGTATGTGCTTTTTCTTTCTTTGTGCAGTATGGCATTTGCTATCCTCTTTTCTCCAGAATGACAGTTTGGCATCTTAGACTTGCGTGTACCACGTGTGCCTCCCGGACGACGTGATGCTCACCGTTCGGCATTGGGTTTGAGGCATCAGTGTACTTTCGGTTTAGCTTCTGTCCATCGCGCTTGCCGCGGCTCAGTTTGTGCGGCGTAGTTGTCTTTCTTTTCCTTTTTTTGCCAAAACTATGTAACAGGAAGTCTCGTGATTTGTCAACCTTGCGGAAGCCAGAAGAAGCAATGCCAGCCACAAGCTCCTCTGTGTGTCCGGCCTTGAACCATTAGGGTCCAGGTTTTTTTATTATTGCTTTATAGACCTTACTTAGCAGCGTAGCGTGCTAATACAGCTTCAACAAGTGTCACGAGATTGAAATAATCTTTAGTCACAACAATAAGTAACCCTGCGAAATGGTGGGTTCTAGTCATATCGATAAAAGGGCGTACGTCTGTGGTAGTCAAGCCGCGATTGTGTTGCATGACAAGGGCTACACTTTACTTGACACGTGATCACAATGGCAACCGTTAACTGAGATATGTAGCATCACTAGGCTTTTGCTTCTCCTGGTTCTAGTTTCTGCTGGCCTTTTGTTCAACTTATGCACCTGACAAAATCTTCTGTATCTGCCTGAAAACGTTTTTCCGATCAATCAGAATCAGTTTTCAGTGTAAGCGGTGTCCTTTCGACTTTCTTTCTCCATGTCCTCGTGTGCTTCGCGCTCTTCATAGTGCACGAAGCGCACGAGCAATTCACTTTCAGTTGTGCTGAGAATTGACGTCAGCTTGCAGAACACACTTTTTCTGACTGCTTTTGTGTCCGGTTACTTGGCCGAGCGAAATTATCAGGATGCCAGCAATGTAGTTCAGTATCGAGAAAAATGACGAAACCCAATGAATTTCTGCACTTTCGCAGCGCGGTGCTCTACGTGGGAGTAAGCGGTAACCATTAAAGCTCTGAAAGGCAGCCAACGACAAGCGGACGCACCTGACGGAGCAGCGAAGGGAATGCAACTTCGTGGAAAACCAGGGACGTTACTTTGGAAAGCAATATCCAAACAGATAGAGAGAGAGAGAAAGAGGACACGGAGCTTATATTGTCACAATACGGAAACAATAGTAGAATATATATATATATATATATAATATAATATATCTATTATAATAGAATCTATATATATATATCTATATAAATTATATATATATGTGTGTTTCCGATTGTGACAATATAAGCTCGGTCCTATATAATATATATATATAATAGATATATATATATAGGTCACTTGATCCATATGCTGCGACTCCCTATGCCCCCAGGGCTCAGGTATGGCAGCGCGAGGTCAACAGCACAACCTGCTACCCAGCGACTCGGCCCACCAGTTCTTTGTTTGAGGCGCCTGCGGAACCCAGTTCACCAATGCTCGTGTACGTAGTTTGCACCCAGACCTTAAGTTCCGCCTTCCCTCAGGAATACCTCGAGCTGAAGAGACACTTCTTTGTCGCCTGTGGCTTGGCGTTGCCTTCACAAACGCCTACGCATTTCGTATTGGAATGGCAAACGACCCTATGTGCGAGAACTGCGGCTGCGACGAAACGATCTCTCATCTTCTGTGTGAGTGTCCCCGTTTCAGTGGCCCCAGGAGAGAACTTACCGCTGCTCTAGACAGACTTGACAGGCGCCCTTTGTCCGAGCAACGAGTCTTGGGACACTGGCCATGTCCATCGTCAGCACGGAAAGCGCTCAACGCGTTGTTGCGATTTTTACGGACGAGTGGTCTAAGGGACAGACTTTAAGCAGTGTCGCGTTTGTGTGCGTGTGTTTTTTTTTCTCTCTTTTTCTTTTTTCTTGTCGTGTCTCCTTTCTGCTATCTTTCAGTCCCCTTACCCTTCTTCCCCTGCACAGGGTAGCCAGCCGGTCTCAGCACTGGCTAACATCCCTGTCTTTCCTCCTTTCTCTTCCTCCTCCTCCTCCTCCTCCTCCTCCTCCTCCTTCATCTTTGAAAAAGGCTGGCCTCCAGCCGAAACGTCAGAATAAATCCTATGTTTGTCACTGTGTCTTTCTGATAGTATATTTACCCCGATAGCCAGGAAGAACTTTTTTGATATATATATATATATATATATATATATATATATATATATATATATATATGGTAGAAGGCAGATGGCGTTGCACACTCTTCGTTCAACCGCAGTCATGACCGATCAATAGAAATTAGGTGAGCGGAAGATCGGAAAGAAACAAGATGCGTAGGTTTCGGAGTTTCAATACGACGCGCTCGTGGGTTGCATACGAGATTCTTGGCTATGCTAACGCAACTTAAGCAAAATTGCAGATGACGAGCACATTCATATACAACTAGCACAAACGCATTCGGGAGCGAGAGAGACACTCGCCATCTGTAGAACAATGTGCAGAGGAGACTGCCGCCGGCACTGATTCAGCCCGTGCATAAGTGTAGACATTCGGTTAAATGAGAAAAGTAAATAAACGAATAGAAAATAGCCCCAGACGGGACCGAGGCAACAGGTGACAAGAAAAGCAACAAAAAGTAAGCAACACGATATGCTCTGGGCTCGTGCCTCTTAGCACGCGCCCCACACGAGACTTCTTTTCGCCTCTCTGATTGGCCACCATGAATTGGCCAATCAGAGCAGCCTCAACTTGTGACGTGTCCTTGCTGTTCCCACGCTATGGTGAAAAAAAAGCAAAAGCAAATGTATTACGACATCAACATGCAAAGGAAGAATGCATTTGGAGTATTGAATGAGAAATAATCATGACAAAAATAATCAAAGAACCTTGGGCTTCTCTTTGCAAAATGGAAGAGGGAAAAGTGACATGGAGAGGAGGATTGTCTGTAATGCTTACTTCATGTTCGTCTCCCCTTTCTTTTTCGCTCTTGTTACGCGAATGCTGTGTGCGGAGGGTGTTGGGGGGGCAAGGAGGCCGCGTATAGGAAATACGTATCACCTGGAGCAGGTGAGCCGGCATCCTCCGCTCTCTTCGTTGCACGAAAACGTTGCGCTGAAGGAGCAAATGGCTCTCTAAGCGACGCGCCTCCTAGAGAGAATAAAGAAACAATATATACAAGTTCTCTCTGTCCTTCATTTGCACGCGCAAGTGTTCGCCTGCTCGTTCGCCTGTCTTCTCTTCCCGAATGTTGCACTGCACCAGAGCAGGCACGCAACTTTGGCCGCTCGTAAAACTGCCGTAGACGAGCGTGACAGCCAAATAAACTGGGCGGCTTCTGTAAACTGGGCGGCTTCGGCCTGTTCCTGTAGCGCCTCTTCTTTCCGCTTTCGCCTTCAGTTCCCCCCTCTCTTTCTCTCTCTGCTGTACTTCGAAGGACGTCAGGTGTTGTTGCCACTGGTTGTGACGCCCGTGTTTGCCAGCCCACGTGCTCCTGTTAGCCAGTATGTCTGTCTACACGGAAAAGATACTGTTAGGATGCCTTTTGTAAACTCTCGACAAAACTGCCGTGGCACGCGCGCTCTGATGACCCTGCTCGGAAGGGCACCGGTGTGTATACAAACGACGTTGCAGACTGCTTTCATGTCTGGGCCAACTCGATCGACACGTGCCCTTTGTGTTGGCGCAGACGTGCCTCGCCGCCGGTTTGTTCGATCTCCCCCCGTAAGGAACCGGGTCAGTAGACCACCACCGTTTATCCACGACAGAAGGGAGTTCGGGACGCAGGTGACGATGGGGGATCCAAGAGCCATTGTGAACTGCAGTATAAAATGAGGATAGAGTGAGGCGAGAGCCGCATGTCCTACCACTCCATACTTGGGCACCTGGAGTGTAGTTGTGCCTGCGAGCAGTAGTGGCAGCACATGGATTACCGCGTGACCACAATATATATAATCACAAATATAAGGAAACCAACTGGCAGCAAGGTACAATAATACATAACTTTTGCATAGTAATTCACAGAAAACTCATGCGATAGTTAGCGTGTGCAAACACGTGGCCAACGGACGAGAGCTAAACAAGAAAAGTAAACATGCAAAAGATTTGGCAGTCAACCTGACGCGCATCCGGTTATTTATTGTATGCAGGAGAAGTGGGATGTGGGAACATGGAAGAAGTGAACAACACGAATGCCATGACCTTGTTCACTTCTTCCCCTTGTGTCCGCGTCTTGCACGCCTCTTTTTCTGACTATGGATCCTTACCAACTCGCTCAACTTTGTGTCCTTTTGGATATGGCAAGTCAGCACAAGGAAGTCCGTGTGCCACCTTTGGCGTGTAAGAATACCATTATACTAATTAACGCAAACATTACTGCACAACTACGTTACGAGTCCAGGTCTTTGAAAGACAGATTAAAGTTTATACATTGTGGGGCACGAGAGTAATGGTTGCAGGGGTCATTTTTTTTTGCGCTACGAAAGAACGCGATGCCAGCGATTCACAGATTTAGTTTCTGCTTAAAGTGGTAATAGTGGAGTCCCAGTGTCTGGTACAGTCGTTAGTGCCCGTAGCTCGAAAATTTTGCAAACAGCTAACAATGAAAGCAAGGCAGTAAATCAATACCATCACTCTCGCTGCGGAATTGTGCAGAGCAGTATGTAGAGCCAATCGATGTGGGCCGTCTGATTGCAAGCAGTATAACGCATTACGGCGCTCAGAGAGTGAGGCAAGTGGCCTAACTGTTGGAGATTATAAAGTAAGGTTCTAAATGTATCGGTCATATACTTGTTTACGAGGAAGAAAAGTATTCATTGAAGCTCTGAATCGCCTGCCTCTAAAAAACTAGAAGGGATCTCCACCCGGTGCGAATTCTGCTGAAACTACGGAGTTTTGGTCCTCCAGTGCTCTCCCTTGTGGTTGTATATAATCTTTAGTGAACTTTCACTACCACAGAGGCACGATCACAACTTATTTCTCACTCTTTTAAATGCGAAGCATTTCTTAGCGAACTTCGGCGAGTATGAGCGTATCTATCTATCTATCTATCTATCTATCTATCTATCTATCTATCTATCTATCTATCTATCTATCTATCTATCTATCTATCTATCTATCTATCTAGCCGCCTACGATTTTGTGCTCTCCTGGCCGTTTCGCTAATCGGATGTTTACGAAAATTGGTATGCCACATCATGACTACATGACGAACATAAATCGCAGGTCATAACATGAAAATCATGATATTCATGTCATGAGCGGCATGATTTACATCCCACGGTCTTGGTGCTCTCCTGGCCGTTTCGCTAATGGGATGTATGCGAAAATTGGTATGCCACAACATGACTGCATGGCGAACATAAATGGCTGGTCATAACATGAATATCATGATATGCATGTCATGAGTGGCATGATTTACATGCCATAGTCTTAGAGGTCTCCTGGCCGTTTCGCGAAGGGGGTGTATGCGAAAATTGGTATGGCACAACATCACTGCCTGACGAACATAAATGGCAGGTCATAACATGAAAATCATGACATGCGTGTCATGAGCGGCACGATTTACATGTCACAGTCTTGGTGCTCTCCTGTTCGCCTCGTTAATGGGGTGCATACAAAAATTGGTATTCCACAATATGACTGCATGGCGAACATAAATGACAGGTCATAACATGAAAATCAGGACATGCATGTCACGGGTCACATGATTTACATGCGACGGTCTTGGTGCTCTCCTGGCCGTTTCGTTAGTGGGATGTATACGAAAATTGGTATGCCACAACATGACCGCATGGTGAACATGACTGACAGGTCACGACATGAAAATCATGATATGCATGTTATGGTCGACATGATTTACATGCCACGCGTTTTTTTAACGGGATGTACACGAAAATTGGTATGCCACAAGATGACTGCACCACTAATGTAAATGACAGCTAATAACATGAAAATCATGACATGCATGTCATGAGCGACATGATCTACATGCCACGGTCTTGGTGCTCTCTTGGCCGTGTCGCTATTGGGATGTGTAGGAAAATTGGTATGCAACAATATGAGTCCATGACGCACATAAATGACCGGTCATAACATGAAAAGCATAACATGCATGTCATGGGCGGCATGATTTTCATGCCAGGCGTTTCGTTAATGGAACGTATACCAAAATTGCTATGGCACAACACGACAGCATGACGAACGTAAATGACAGGTCATAATATTATAATCATGACACGCGTGTCATGACCGGCATGATTTACATGCCATGGTCTTGGCGCTATACTGCCGTTTCGTTAATGGGATGTATGGGCTCCGTCTACTGACCAGAGGGCGCTACGTAGCTCTCGTCGGACGGCTCAGTATCGCTGGCATTGGCCGCTTGGGTCGCACGTATGAGACGCGCGCGCACGGTGGAAACCGAGGCGACCGCGACGCGGGCGTTTCTTCGCTGCTTTCCGCGCGTGCTGCGAACCACACGAACGCTCGCGGCGTCGCCCTTTGGAACAGTTTGCCGCAGGATTGGAGCGCGCGTCTCAAAGGAAATGAAACAAGGTGGGACGGGTGGTCGCTGCTGCTATATAGTTGGACACGCGCATCGCGTTCGCGTATTTTCCTGTCACAGTCTGCCCAATTTTGCTTCTTCTCTCCGCCAAGCAGTGCATTCTGGCGCTGATGTCGCACATGGAAAACTCGACTACACGGAGCCTATACGAAAATTGGTTTGGCACAACATGACTGCATGACGATCATAAATGACAGGTCATTACATGAAAATCGGGACATGCGTGTCATTAGCGGCATGATCTACATGCCACTCGTTTCCTTAAATGGATATATACCAAAATTGCTATGGCACAACACGACTGCATGACGAACGTAAATGACAAGTCATAACGTTAGAACCATGGCATGAGTGTATGAGCGGCATGGTTTACATGCCACAGTCTTGGTGCTCTTGTGGCCGTTTCGTTAACTTCATATGTACCAAACTCGGCATAGCGAGACAACAATGCAAATCCATTTTACGTTCCTTATGCGTGCTTCGCATTTCCTTGATTCCGACTGCACGTGGGATCTGCCAATTTTACTGTTTTGTTCGTATCACTCTTCTTGTCTCTAATGCATATCACTGTCCTGTAGCAGCGCCTGACGGCAAGCGTGGGTAGTGTGTTTATAGCATGGACGGGAACGTTGCGCACGCAGCGTGACGTATATACGGGCAGCGACAGGCATTGCGAGCTCCTAAACATAATTTACGCAACATAATTCGAGAAAAAAAAGGGAAGAACAAGAAATAGGATGCATTCTTCAGGTGTACATTTGATTATTCAGCATGGGCAATCGCTGCTCCGCAAGACGCCTTTGATAAGGCAGTAAAAAATAATTCCAGCAACAAGCCTGCACAACTCTCATGCAAAAGATTACTGGTGTCTGAAGGCAGAATCATGTCCCTTTGCACGAAAATCAATATTCTGTGGTAACGGAGGCAACACAGGACTGTAAAACGGAGGCGTCGTAAATAACCGATGCGCCGAGGTGGTCCAACGGAACCTCGGTGAGGGGGAACTTCCGTTTGTGTGTTCCTGAGGGCGCCTCTGCTTTTCAGTAGGTCATTTGAAAAACTAATGTGCGGAACGTGCTGCCCAGTACACCTAAAGAGCCGGTCGTTTGTCAGCGATTCGTGCTACACGCCCGAAACTATAGAGTTCTATAATTTTGTAAAAGGCGCCTCCTCGTTGTCAAGCTCTACCGACGCCCTCGTAAACGCAAACGTGGTTCGAACATCTTCATTTCTTACACGCGCTTCTTTCATGTTGCTTTCTCGCCTAAGGAGGCCGCATATTTTTCTTTTTCTATCGGCCTGCCATTTTTATGGCCCGAACCATTATCGTTTACGTTTATGACTTAGTACCCTGCGACGACGATATGCTGCCCGAGGTCTGCTGGCAAAGAGCGAGCCATGATTTACGCGTACGCGCGTGAAATTACAGAGGCTGGCGATATTTCGAGAGGCGGCCACCCTGGCTTACACCTGTGAGTCGCTCCCAAAACAGGGCCTGTCATGCAAGTGAAAACAAGTCATTCGATAGGCTGTTTCGTATATATGCAGTAGCTTACGAGGGTCGATGCTTCGTGTACCCTTGCGCAGTGTTATTAAACTACACCTTACCGGAGTGTTCTGCGTGCGTGTCCTTATACTTTGCCTTAAACCTGATATATTGTACGTTGCTTATGTATGAAAAAAATGCGGTACCTGGTTAGGCGGGAACTCATCTATGCAAGGAAGTATGGCACATGCGAATTTCGCTTCTCTTGGACTTGTTAGCAAGCAAGCTACTGAGCTTCAGTTCATCGCAAACAAAAAAGAGCCTTTTCGAGTTTTAGAACCTGCGTTCGCTGGGTTCGTTGGATAAGCGTAAAGGCGCCACACGTGTTTTAGAGTAACGCTTGCCTCTGCGAAGCCTAGCGCATCGGACTGGCACTCAGCCACCATGTGCTCAACGTAAAGAGTGTATTGCATACGGCTCGGACACGCGCCCTAATAGAGGATTTCAGACTTCCCGTAGACTTTCTTAAGTTTACGGATGCTGGTGCAGCGTAGGAGTTTACGGCAGAAGCAAATCTGCAAGCGACATCTAGGGGCGGATCCGTTAACAACAATGCAGTACTGTTGTCTTTTGAGTCGCATCAGTGCTCTCGTAAAATGAAGTAGTGACAGCACTGTCAGTTAGTGACCATCTCCAGTCAATGCTTTGCATTAGGAGTGAAGTAAAACGTGAAAGCTTCTTTAATATTAGATTTGTGTGCCCCTGGTGAGGCTCCGCATCATCCGCTGTCGTTTCCGGCGCAACCGATCATGTACACTTTTCCGGTAATCCGGTATCCGTACTCGTAAAGAACTTCAAATTAAATCCCTTGTTTCAGAAGTAGCGGTACCGAAACGCTAACTCAAACAGCAGCTAGCGGATGAGGCATGCGCCGTGGCAATAAATGCTAAGAATAGCGTACGCAAAGCTCTGGGTACCCTGTTCTGAAACTAGCCATGGTCATTCCCAACTCGATATTTCTCTCAACCGCATTCCTCTTTTTTTTATCAACCTCGTTAAGTCACCGTTAAACATTACAGGCTCCCAGTGTTTGTAAGTCAGGCACATTTATGTTTTTTAAGGCCCACATTGAAATCAAATAACCAGAGAAAGCACACGTAGATATGTACCTTAGAAACAAAGCAGCTCAACCCGAAGCCGGCACCTTGTACGCTCGGCATCAGGCCGTGGTATTTAATTCAATCTGCTGGCAGAAGGCACTGCTCAGATTTGATTGCGGCAGGAAATAAAGCTAGAATGTTGTGTGCTCTTGTGAGACGATCCCATTTTCACTCTGGAAAAAATGTTTAACCTTCGGAAAACAATTCTGATACTGGACTAGCTATAGCTCTTCGAGTTGCGTCGTCTTCAGCCGTTCACTGCACAAACTTGCATTGGCCTACACGTTACTACGTTCGGTACTACGCTCTCCCTTCCCAACATCGTAAATACGGCACTTATATTCTTCACCTGTGCCTACCCATATACTGTTCTACAGATTTTCCTCTGCAAGAACAAAATCGCACGCTGCCCCACCTATAGGCCATTATCATTACAGCTTGTCTTCGCTGCGGTTTGGGTGTGCGCAACTCTTGTGCGGAGATGGCTATCGCAAAGCTAATTTCTGTGTGATTCGCACAGCTTTATACCTTGCGATGCGCCCACAAGAAAACCAAGCGCTATGGAGGAAAGACGAAAGAATGAGCGCATGCGGCACCGAGGATACGTGGAGGCCGTTGTGTTTTGTTACGCTGGCCACGAGAATTTTACCGATGTCCTTGTGTATGTTGTGGAGGTGTTCATGACCTCTACTGGATCGTGTAATGAGGGGGTTGCAGTGCTTAGTGTGGCTTTCGTACCAGCAAGGGTTTCAGGTGCGCCTCAGTGTATGCTTCCTTCAGTTGTCCAGAAGGATAAGTTGTGGGCATAGAGCAATGGGAGTGGTTACTAACAACGAACATGATGCTATAAATGGTAGAAATGCATCCGCTGTTGGATGATCACGGGTTTGTCAGGAAAATAAAACGCGGAATATTTAGAAATGATTTTTTGTTATAAATGGAATACAAAACGCAAGTTTCCAAGGCCCGTAGCGCTAATGCGTTCACATATAGTTCATTTGTTTACACAATGCTAGTTTTTTTCTTCAGCTGCTTGGCGAAGATACACTTTGGGCGCACGAAGTTCTTAGCCACAGCTTCAGTAACCTTCTCTCTGTACACAGGGTTAGGTAACACTACAAACCCTCCCTCTTTATTAGAAATTAATAAGGCCAGGTCATTTTCCTTCAAGAACGCGACTGAATCACTCACCGCCTGATCAAGAGGATTCCTACGGCAAAGAGAAGGCAAACAATCTACACCGTTTGACACACATCTACTCTCGTGGAGTTTGTCTTATTATTATCGTGCAGTTTGTCTTATTAATGTGCTGTGTCAACTAATTTCTTGCCTGCTGCATCGCATCTTGACCCCCATGCAACCGCACCTGCTTTTGGCTACTCAGAGATGCCGGATGAAAGCGATCATTTTCTAGCAAATGACACATATGGCTGCAAGGTTCACGTTTTTAGGTAGATCCTTGTGAATTACTGGGAACTATAAGAGATCTTTACATTATTTTTCTATAAAAACCAAGGTAACCTAATTCAGTCCTGCAAACAGAACAAATTCTTTTCTGTTTACATACGTATGGTGAAAAGCCAATAACTAACATCATCATCATCAGCTTGTCTGCGCCTGCTGCCGGACAACTGCCTCTGGCATAGATATCTTACTATCCAGGCCCCGTCTTAGCTGCGACCGTGTTATCCCTGCAAACTTCTTGATCTCATCTACCCACCTAACTTTCTGCCTCCCTGTATCATGCTCGCGTCTTCTAGGGATCCACTGTGTTGCCCTTAATCTCCAACGGTTACCTAGCTTTCGCATTACGTGTCCTGCCCACGCTGCTTTCTTGTTCTTGATTTCTACTACAAGATGCCACTAACGCTCATTATTGCCGTCATTTATTAAAGCGTGTGTTGATAACTAGCTCTTCATTTCTCGGTGATTCGCGCGACCTTCTGAAGAGGTCGATGGATTGAGCGCCACCGCAATCATGGTGCCTAGATGTAAACCATTACAGCAATTTGCGTTACTGCCTTGCTCCGTCTACCTTACAGGCGACGTCATAATTGAGAGACTGTCGTTCACATCAGCGCTTGTAAATGACTATATATAAGGTGGGCAATATACACTGCAAGATGTGCTTCCATGCCAACAGATTTCACGGCAGCTAAGGAAAACGAACAGTGTGCCGACTAAAGGCATTGTACGAGTTAATAAACAATTGAGCACGCAGTGACGTTGACGATGAAGTACCACAAGTCTCACTAGCCTTCTTCAGCACTTTGCTGGATGTAGTGCGCAATATCCTCAGATGAGAACATATCCTCAAGACTCCTCACGTAGAATCTTCGGCACTTGGCTCGTAAATCAAAGGATTCCATAAGACACCGAAGAAGCTGCGCTATGTTAACAGTCTTGCGTTATAAAAAGTGTACGAGACAGTGCCATCGTTGTAAAAGTTGGCATTGCTTCTTTGGTTTTGGAAGAAGCACTGAGGCACTTTATGTCACTGAGGCCAGTAATAATTGGAGAAAGACCGCAATAGTGGCTCTACATCAGCGTCCCAGCTAGATTCTCTAGACCAGGATGATATAGTTCCGTAGCGTTCCCACCTTCTCTCACAAACCTTAGGTCTCATGTAGTGAAGGTTCCTGGCAGACCCGTATTTGGATGCTATAGGTGTGCCCTCAAACAACGCCAACGCCTAATATATACTCATCGGCGAAGTGTCCTGTAAAACACTCCCGATAAGCACAGAAAACAGCGCGAATCACACCTTACGAAGAGCCACGGGAACTACCGAACAGCCGCAGATAAGAAATACTCATGTGCAACACTGATTCTGGAACCGCAGTTTTGTCGAACAAATGTTTCTGACTTGTTTTCGCACTGGCATTACCAGCGTTCTATAGCGCGAAAAGCCCGAACATTTATAGGAGTGGGTGTGGCAAGCATACATGCACATAGTCAATGCTTTCCCAGAAACGTATTACGTGCTTCGACCGCAAATTTAAGAGCAGGCGTGACGGCGTTCTTAAATCGAGCGCCTATCGAGGCTTCACCCAGCTACTGCAAACATCAGGTAGCGTCATGCCACTCAAGACAGCGTCGGTATGCGAGACGAATACTGCATTCCACAAACGCGACTATGCAGACACAGCGCTTGCTCTTCTCTTGTATCTTAAGTGCTCGTTCGGTTTTTCTGTAGTGAGCAGACGAATACCGCCTCAATTTACCTTCACCTTTCGAAGTCCTCTAGGATATCGTTCGAATCAAGTCGCTTTTACTCTTCAAGACGCAGTTTCTTTTCTTAATCGTAAGTGGGTTGCCTTCTGTACGGCAGGGAATTCCAGATAGAGGTACCGTTCCGTAAAGGAAAAGCCACAAAGCGGCCTCTTATATATGGACAACTTACGTCAGATGAATGAAAATTTCTCGGCTATCTTGTTTCATTCAAATGGCATGTAATAAAATCTCATTCATATTCCAGCCGTGGCGCACGGAGCGCCTCTGCTCGCAACATTGCAACAATGTATAGCCGCACTGCGATCCGGTATATCTCCCCTTGCATGCAATGGAATGGTGTCTCAGTGAGCACGAGCTTGCGTTTCTCGTAGCATACGTTGCATCGCATTGACGCTTCTTACACGAGTAGCATCCACATTTCGTTCCCTGCCCTATCAGGGGACACTGCGGAAGCTCGCTGCGCTTGGCCATCACGTCATCCTCGCACGTGACGGCCATACTGGCAGCCTCGTGTCGAGCTTGCCGTAGGAAGCGGAGTTTGGGGTGCCGAGCCTGACCAGTTTAAGCTGCTACATTTCATGCTCGCTATCACGGCGTCTTCGGTGCGTGCGCCTTGAGGCAACCCCGGGGCCTCACTTTGACGTTGGAATGTTATCAGCCACCGGTGTAAACGGGCAAGACACAAAGGGCATGCCGACGGGTTCCCTCGCGAATCTGACAGGCAAGTTGTTCGGAAAGATAGCGAGGTCCATATATTACCACAAAACAACGACGAATGAGAGTTTCTCTCGTGGACCAGGGTTAGATGGCAAAGTGTCGCATAAACAAACCGCTCAATGCAAACACGAATGACTGGCGCGAGGCGTACAGCACAACCAATGCGCTCTTGCTGCCCGAATAATCTGTGTGCTCCGAAATGCCTCTCTCTATCTTAAGCTATGCAGTACGAAGCACTGCGACGCCTGCAATGGTGTTCGCAGTAATAATAAAGAAAATGGAAAGTCCAACGCCATGATACCATGCGACAAATTGCACCATAGTTCCCCCTGCAGATTGTTAACGGTTGCTCCAACGAGCTCAATACAGTTCAGTAAGAGGAAGCGAGTCACGAACTGTGTTTTTAGTGCCTGTACAAGAAGGTAAGGATGCAGAAAGCAAAAATGTCTCGGAATAGAGTTCAGCTTCGTTGGAAGCTGCAGTATGCATACCGGCCTTCGCAAGCAGCAGTAGTTCCTTATGCGCGATCTTTCTTTTTTCTTTCTTTCTTTCTTTCTTTCTTTCTTTCTTTCTTTCTTTCTTTCTTTCTTTCTTTCTTTCTTTCTTCGTTTCCTTCCTTCCTTCTTTCTTTCTATTTACCCTTCGCATAATCACTGCCACGTGGTAGGTCTAGAGCGAGATAGAAGGAAAGAAATCTTTATTCAGTCGTATTGGCTATATGTAGGGCCATTTACATCCCCTTGAGGTCGCCAGCAGGTCAAGCCTGCTGGCGACCTGCTGGGGGGTGGGCAGGGGAGGGGTGGGTCCTTTTTGCATCTCCAGAGTAAATGAGTTCTGCGGAAACCCGCAAGGTGGAGTAACGTTTATGAAAGGGAAAATTAGCATCCACCCGTTTTGTAGCACAAGGCTACAAGGAAATCCATACGGATTTCTCAGAAAACAAAGCTTCCTAGTTACCGAAAAATTCGTCCTGGAAAAATTCGTCCTCGCGGCACATTGGCGTGTCATTACGTCACAGCTGGCATTCAAATGCAATGAACATATTAAAATTGTGGCTACAAGGTACTCTGTTTATCATTCCGTTGAAGCCATCCACGAACCATCTGGTATGGTGTAGCAGTGGCATAGTAGTTACATGAAACTTGCCTATCTAATGACGGCGGCATTTACTAGCTTCCAAAATTTCCTGCGTCTAAGATGGCATAGTGTAGGACATATGCATTCATTGAATTATTAGCACCTAATGTTTACATGTTCACTCTTAAAAATAAGGTTACTGAAAAGCCAGTAGCCTTATTTTTAAATGCGCACGTGTAAATGATTCGGAGCTAATTAATTCAGCGAAGGTATGCGCCCTACGTCGCCCTTCCAAGAGCTCTGTTAATGGTTTCAACTGGTATAAACTGGTCTGAAGTAGTTAAAATTGAAGTGGACCGTTATTGGCGCACTGTGCTATATTGGGCCGCCACACGGTGCACGAAATAATTGCGGATGTTTAGGTTGGAGTGAATGCGGATATGTGTTGTATGGGCAGCAAATATTATTCGGTTGTCAGGTAGAAAAACAGGAAAATAATTTTTAGCAGGGCCAGAAAGATATTCGCCGCCTTCTAGCGCGGTTCTTCTCCTTGCCGTTTTGTGGCGCACGCTATTACACCAGCGATCAACAGCCCGATCATACCAGAGATCAACGACCCGAATAAGTACCTATACTGCCTGCACAGTCTAACGAAGCTTTAACAAAACCGAGGGCCTAAAAGTGCATTTGTCATTCGGACCTGTGAGATTTGCCAGTTATATTGTGATCACGTTAGCGATACATTCCCGGTTGCTTTTCCCGATCAGTCCGGAAAGTGTTTTCTTAGGCATAAAAGTAAGTCTTGGAGTCTTCAATCAATATTTATCATAGTAATGCACCGAACGGTTGTAATTGTGCTGCTGTGCGAAGTTTGGAAGACATCGTCTCGGCTGCCGATGCTCGCACAGCCACAAACGGCGCCAGCCAATGGGCGGCATGGCTCTAACGCTTCTTTGAGGTAGGATTATCCACACACTAGACGTTCTTCAAAGCACAGGCAGGAAACAAAATCGAGACGCTAAGCATTTCGGCAGTACACAACGCGATGGACGCCGAATACCTACAGCGACGCCATCGTGGCCATCCGCGAACCCGATGATGACATCACCTTCACTGCCATGACGGTTCGTCCGGCGAGCCATGGTGGGCGGAGCTTCCCTGCGATTTTAATCTCGATTACGATTCCTCTACTTACATTATCGCATTAAAAAACATCTATTTGTGGTTTCAAGTGCATGCGCTTCCGACACACGTCAGCTACGTCTAAAATTACCTCAGCTTCCCTTTAGAAAAAAGTATGACGTTTTTCATTTCAGCCACCCACCCATTCATCAGCTTTCTTGCGAAATCGACCTGTTTGGAAACCGTAGCAATTATCCGTAATGTGAGCGTTAGCGCACAACCAAGCTGTTCATGTAGTATTCTTTTTTTTTAGTACCAAGGCGACCAGTTAATACTTCAGCGTTTGTCTCTGTCCTTCCCTTGTCTTGTGGTAACGTGTTTTTAGGGTGTTTTAAAGGTGAACATGAAACAACTCCGTCCAATTTTGTGCACTAACGCATTTGTGTTGGTGCCGGATGCAGGTCAGCGCATCCTTTGACCCATAAGCGAAGTAAACACTTTAGCACTGACAACGAAGAACACATGCGCCCTCATCTCACCACATGCGCGTTTGAGATACTGAATATAACGTCAAGCACAAGGGCCGGATTTACACAAGCGAACTCATATATGCCATTTGGTCCAGGGAATGCTGTATGCAGCCTCCTGTTAGTCTAACTGATATATTAAAGTGCAATTTATATAGTAAAAACATCTGTAGCAAGAGGTGTTATATTGAACATTTTAAATGCTTTATTTTAGTTCCAGTAACTATTCATTAAGAAGCAGAAACACAATGAATATAGATCCTAGTAGCAGCGAATATTTCCAAGATACTTTCAGTAAATCACATTCACTGCAATAATATTTTCAGGGGTTTTGCGTCCCGAAACCACGATATCATTATGAGAGACTGTAGTGGAGGGCTCCGGAGATCTCGACCACCCGGTGTTTTAGTACACTCTAAAAACAAAGGGAGTGCTGGGTACTCACTTTGGGGGAGTAATTTCCTGTCCCAAATTTAACTCCTTCCAGAGTAAATCAACTCCATTTTATGCGCAGTACAGTAACCCCATGAAGCATGAACTTAGCGCTCCATTTGACAGGGTACGGATACTCTCGCCAAAACATAGTAGGACGCCTCCGAAGGGGATTCGAACACTCTGACGAGAGCTCTACTACCCCACCAAGTGGGGTGCTAGAACTCACCAGAGGGAGTAGCAGAGACGAAAAAGAAAACAAACACTGCGTTTTTCGAGCACACTTCAATCAGCAGGCATTTAATTACATCAGACTGAACATAGAACATGCAAATTGGCATGACACAAACGCACGTAGAGCTAATCACACAACTACAGCAAAGCACACAACCCACAGCACACTCGCGATAAACTGAGGTCCCGTATATATAACACGTACACTCTAAACCAGAATTGGGAAAAAGTGGACTAACTGCATACATTTAGACCACCGGTCGAACGGTTAATCCGAAAGGATGAACCGTTCGACCGGTGCGTGTCGTGCGCAAACGCCCGCCACGAAAAGTACCAATGGGGGGTCTAAAAGCACCCGTTGGTCTGCGCTCGTTCGTCTGCGTCCGCGCTGCCTGGCCGCGCCATGTATATAGTTTGAGTGGTTCAGGGAAAATTTAGACGCTTCTCGTCTGCTCCCCCGAGTCCGTCTGCCGATCGTCGTTCGCATGCTTCTGCCCCGCTGCGCCATTCTTTAGGCCCCCCTTCCTGTCAGAGGCTCAAGCACGTGAGTTGTCAAAAGAGCAACAAAATACAAAAGCAAGCAAACATGCATTCCTCAACAACTGGAGGACACCACTCGCTCGGCTGGGCCTGCGGAGGCTCGCGTAGTGTTACGGCGAGTTTGCTGGCGTAGTGTGTGTGTGCCAGTGCGAGCTTCCAAGCCTACACGCTGTGGATACATTGCTTGAACGCGCCGAATTACAACGGATATTTACATCGCTAACAAAAGTAAGTTGTTTTGATCGTCAGCGGTTGCTTGCCGAGTGCCCGAAGAGTAAATGGCTGCAATTTGTACGCGAAAAGAAACTTCGCATGCCGTCGGCATCGAGCCCGTCGGCGGCCGTCGTGAGCTATCGCCGGCGCAAGGAAAAGTACTTTTTGTTTTCCGGGAAATACTGTCTGTATCGTAGAATAAAGTGTAATTAAAATTGTGTATTTCGCCTCGTGCGACGACCACTGTGGAGCAGCTATCGCGAAGGCGAGCGCTGATACGTGGCTGACCGAACCAACGTGCTGCCGCCGGCGCGCTGCGACTACGCTGCATATCGTGACTGCGAGCCGTCTCGTTCGTTGTGAGTAGGGTAAGTACATCACATCTCAGCCGCGACAGTGACGATGAGACTTGTTCTTCAGTTGTGTGCGGAATAACGACCGTAGAAATAGCACAGGACTGGGTATTTTGTGAGCGCCGGTGATCGTTTGTTCTACAGCCGTGCTCTACGGAAAAGGCCTACGGACGACTTCGGCAAGAAGGTACACCGGCGGGGCAACTGTGCCTCGCGTTTCTTCGCCGCCGCGGGAGAATGCTTGCCGTTACTGTGTTTGTGCGTGCTCAGGGGTGTTTTATGAGCTCGCGCACGGCATTGCGACCGCTCGTTCGCTTCAATCGACGAGGTGCTAGCTACTAATTGGAATTCGTTAATTAAAAACGCGCTCACGATATGGCGGGTTTAGATTAACAGATCTGTGCGGTGATGGGTTATCTAAGAGCCGACGCTAACCGCACGGCTCTTCTGTGAATATATATTTTGTAATTGCGCTGAACAGCAACTTACCACCGGCACTACATGTGGGGCAATATCTGTGAGTATATATACCCGACCGTCGGTGTGCGGTTTGAGTGGTCTATGTGGTGCATTACTTTGATATGCTTGCGTGTAAGCTTCAGTGTCTACGTGTGTGTGATGTTCCTTTGAATTCATTGGAGTCTGTATATGCGATATTAAATGCTGATAAAGTATGCATGTGTGATATAAATGCTGATAGATCGAGTGAAAATGTGATCGCAATGGGAAGCCTCCATTTTTCTTTTTTGCGTTTGGTCTGAACTGGTCCAACAGTTCGTCTGCCTAGAATGGTCCACCGAGGGCAACCGTTAAGCCATCGAGTGGTAACTGCAGGGGACGAAAAACTTGAACCGCTGCTGTTAGTCTTGCAGTTACTCCAAAATTGGTTCAAAATCTGTGGCAGCCCACTTAGTCCCCGAAAGGACGAACAGCATACGCCATTTTCGTCCATTTTGGCTTAGAGTGTATACTTGACGCGCTATGTCGCCAGTGGTAAAATACTGTTCTGCGTAATTAAACAAAAAATTTCGCATAGAACAGGTGTGTATTTAGCGTTGGCTCATAGGCAGCCGTTCACCACACAGATCTGTTAATCTAAACGCGCGGAACATACAAATGTCTTTTAGATCAACGCTCCTATCATGAGCTCACATTCTGTTTTACAGGCAAACGCGCGCTCGCAGTGCTGGTTCGCGAAGATGTAAAATGCAGCTGCGCAAGCAAGCATGAATATTTCAGGGGCTGAATTACATCAACGCCAGCGAAGAAATGCGGTACCCGGGTGCTCCGCTACCACCCGCTTCATTCCGACGGCGTCCCCTTTCGAGTCCGCCGAGCCGCGAACAACCGCTGGCGATGACAAAATACGTACTCCTCATTCCCCGTTACTCTGCACACAAATGAAGTATAGGTCTCTGCCATCAGAAGTGTCTGGGGTGCTATGATGTACTTACCAGACTTGCGAACGGGAAGGATCTCAGTTACGGTACTTTCACCGTCGACGCGCTCAGGGTCGTCATACGGCTCGATACCGAAGTCGTAGCGAAGCCTATTTCTTTACTTGTATATAAGTTATATATCCAGTGAGTCTTCCTAAACCAGCGGTAGACGATCACAACCGCTTACTGTATCGCTGAAAGTGTATTCCTTTTCGTTTCGCACACGTAAGCGAAGAATCCGAGGCGTGTAGGCTGGCGGGTTTCACTAGCACGGGTACGGCCGTTCGATCGGGGAAAAACACAGGAAAGGCAGCTCGCTGTGGTTCCCGTCGGTTGAGGCTCGTAGTTGAGGAAGGCACCGTTCGTTAAACGTACTCTGCACGCGTTTGTACGCGAGAGCTTGTACGCTTGTACGTCGTAGGAAAGCCGCTGCTAGTTGCATCGGAAAACACTTCACAAAGCGGCGGTTGTCTTCTTCAGTCGTCCGCTCCCACCCCCAGCCGCCATGTTTGTGGATGCGAATGCGAGCATCACATGGGTGGAGCAGGAGTGGAATTGCGTTTTACTCTCTTATGCCGCAAGAGATACGGACATTACACTCCATCCGACGTTTTGCTAGAGTAGAATGATGCCCTCAAGAGTAGCCCGGTCGTTTCACTCCTGCGAAACTGGCTTTAGTTTTTAGAGTGTAGGCTGACATCGCACAGTACACGGATCAAAGGCATTTTGCCTTCACCAGAATGCTTCCACGGCCACGCAACCTCTGAACAAGGGGCCGAGGACCATAGCCACTACAGACTACGGCTGTCGGGGCCGTTTAGCGAATTCAATACGACAAAAACTTTCGTATATATGAAGCGTCATTATCAATTTTCTAAAGGAAGTTTGCTCTATTGAAACCAAGCGCCATTATCAATCATTCGTGATTTTTTTAAAGAAATTCATTCTATTCAGATACGTTGATTGATTTGTGGGGTTTAACGTCCCAAAACCAGTTCTGATTATGAGAGACGCCGTAGTGGAGGGCTCCGGAAATTTCGACCACCTGGGGTTCTTTAACGTGCACTGACATCGCACAGCACACGGGCCTCAACATTTCGCCTCCATCGAAATGCAGCCGCCGCGGCCGGGATTCGATCCCGCGACCTTCGGGTCTGCAGCCGAGTGCCATAACCACTAGACCACCGTGGCGGGGTATTCAGATACGTAAAAAGCACTAGATTCCTTCATTGTATTCATCTAACTGCAATTTAAATGGGATGCTAATCAGAGTGCATGACGAAGAGGAGGCAAAGTGGTAACTTGGATTAGTTAAAGTATGTTGGAATTTCATTATGGGCTGACTGAAAAAAAAAACAATACAAGACGACACTCACACGGGCACATAGCGTCCTGTTCACCTGTGTCAGTTGGAGTGCCTTCATTTTTATAATTCTTCCAAACAGCGCCTAACGTTACATTAATTGTGAATAAGATAAGAACTCTCACGCAAGTAGAATATGAAAGGAGGCGCCTACAGCACAGACCTCCTTTGGTAATCGCCTGTCTCCGTACGGGATTTCCCCTCCCATCGACTATATCGACAGCGAATTGAAGGGGCGTGCCAAAGGTCACGGTCATCGGTGATTAGGTAGGAGGCACCCGAGCTCTTACCGCTTGCATGCAGAAGGGGTGTTGTGCGGCACTGAAGCGAGGCAATTATCCAATAAGCTTTGTCACCGCGAAACACGACATAAGCACTAAGTATCACGACACGCACGTCGGCGTTAATGCCTAATCGAGGCACATGCACCATGGTTGCGAAGCTGCCCACACTCAGGGAGTCTGTATTCGTCTGACTGTATTCGTCTGTATTCGTCTGACTCTCCGTGGTGCATCGCTTCGCATCCAAAGGGCGCCTGAAGGTGCTGTATCTTTGTGCTGCGGTTCTCGAACTCTTGGATAAAAGAATAGCGGGAGACGAACATGAGGTTACTTCTGTATGTTTTTGTTTTGTTCTTTATAACTCTGGTTACGCCGTAGGAGGAGGAAGAAACTAGAAAGGCAGGGAGGTTAACCAGAAAGCGTCTGGTTGGCTACCCTGCAATGGGGGATTGGAAAAGGAGAATATAGAAAGATCAAAAAGAGAGGTTACGCCGTAAATCATTAAACAAGGACCAACAGTTAGAGTGAGTCTCGAAGGAGGCGGTGTTGTTGGGTGTGGGTGCTTAAATTTCTCTGAATTGATTGGTTGTACCAACGAGCCCTTTTCATTGGTTATTTTAGTTTTCTTTCCCACTGGGAAAGAGGTCTCAGGACGGTGACTTTCCGCTGTTTGTGAGGACTTTCCGCTGAACATTTTAGAGAGCTCCCATGTTTGTCGGCTAGGTTTGTTATTTTTAATGGTAAGTTGTTTCTGGAGAAACACGGTATTTGTATCGGCATAGTGTCGCTCCACTACTCTGCAGGATTTTTTGGCAACGTTTGATGAGGTATTATGTAACATCCTTAACGATGAACGAAAGGCCTGTGTCTTTAGGCATGAGGATCGCGTTGTAGTTATTTTAACTCTCAAACGGGGTTGTTTTATTGTCAACATCACAGGAGTAGCTTTTGACTAGTCTTCACTTCATGCACGAAGCACCTCTTGATAATTCTACAAGGTTCTTTTTTTTTACTTGACATTAGCCTTTATCCCTCACGGTCAAGTCCTCTGAGTCTATACGCTAAAGACAAAAAAGATATTGTTATCCTACCAGTCATGCCACTCTAAATTAGTGAAGAGAGGTAGTGCCAGTTTGTGCTCGTGAAATGCTGTGTCTAAGTCGTGCTCATCAAGTGCATGAGAGTGTCTTTAGGGAAGGAGGCTGCTGTTTTTAGGCTGCGCTGTTTCCGCAACCACAGCCATGGGTTCTTCACAACGCATGCAGCCGTGATTTTTCGTTCGCCAACTCTCGAAGGGAAGGCCGTGACATCTCAATACACGAACGGTCCTTTCACTGCGTAACAGTCGGCGTAAGTCGAGGTTCCAGATATCTGTGTTGTTACGGAACCCACTTCATCCTTGTTGCCTCCACAGCTTCCGTGCCGGAAGTTCGTAATTTCTTCCGGGTTTAAGACTTCCCTGCATGGCCGGACGTCTGGTTCCCCCAGACAGGGAGCTTACTAGTACGAATGATACTCATTCGACAACCTCACGGAAAGAAGAGAAAAATAGTGCCCTCTCTTACTGAACAGCATCCACAAAAATAAACTGCGTTCTTTGAATAAGTAGTAACGTGGATACAGTGATACAGAAATGTACAAAAAAAAAAAACGGCGTTCGAACCGATCAAGCCTTTTGGTTTTTCTTACTCAAACGCTACGTCCAGACGCTCACGAAAACTTGCGAGTATACAAGGGACAACAATGAGCCGAGTCGGTCTCCCCGTCGCCCATGCTCCCTCGCTTCAGAGCGGCGCCACAGGTAGTCTGTGAATGTAGATGGCCGGTCACTACTGGAAGCAGGCGTACGCAGTAGGGCACGCGTCTTTGCGGCATAGTAAGGTACCGCCACCTCCCTTCTTTATGGACTGCCCCTGAGTTGCTGTATAGCAAAAGAAATTGAAAAGAAAGGAGAAGAGAGAGAAAGCAAGGAGTGTAGGCTTCCGATGCCCGTAAACGAGGTGGCATCCCCACCCCCTTCACACACACACACACACACACACACACACACACACACACACACACACACACACACACACACACACACACACACACACACACACACACACACACACACACACACTCCCTTCTTGAGCTTCTAGTTCTCGTTTCCTCCCACTCACAGTACCAACAGAGGAAAAAAAGGTATGAAAGGTCTGTTCGCTTAGAGAGACCCCGAAGAAAGAGCTAAGCTAGCCTTTCCCGGTTCGCTCACCTTTTCACAGCATGGAGGCCTGGTCAGCAAACCGGCCCTGTAAACAACGAACACCAAACAATTTGTCTGCAAAAACTCTTCCATGCCGGGTCTTAGAGAATAGCCAGGACTTCCAGCGTGTTCCCTTGCCGTTTGGTTGTTGGAGGAAAGGAGGATGCCACGGAATCGAGCGTTTAAGAAAGGTTTTCTTTCCCCTCAGCCCTTTTCTTCGTCACTCCTGGAGCGTGCTTCCCTACTTACCATAGTGCGCAAGCGGTCCGCCGGCCGATGAATGGGAAGATTGCGTTGTACAAGCGGGCAAGTTACGCCGCGTTTATGCAGTTCTGGATTGAGAGGTGCGTATGTCTTTCGCTTACGCTCCGCTGAGAGTCTATGCATCCCGGACTCCGTCCTGCGTGGTTCATTCCGCGCACACGGCGTGATGGACATGGTCACAGGAAATGCCTAGTTCCGACGTGCTTTCTGAACCAATGGCATTGATCTAGGGCCGCTTGGAATGGCAAGCGGTCCTCACATTTCACGACAATCACTGGACGTGAGAACAATGTGTTATTGTTTTTTTCGCATGAATAACGTGCTTCTGTATTTTGCGTGTAGTTAATGTGCTCTACCACAGCGTGGCACGCTCAGGTAACCACTCTCTTATAACCAACTGAGTACAGGCTACTAGGCATATCTACGTTCACCTAGCTGGCGTCATTATTTGAAGCGCCTGATACTAATTTCTATCGCATCTCACAATAAATCAATTTTACGATAATCAAAACCATTTGACACGTATGAAAGCGAGTCATATTTTGTTTACTGAACGGCATTATTGGCGCTGATTTCTTATTTCGCTTAAATTACTACGTAGCTAGCTCACGAGGTTGCCTCGCTGAACTATCTTTTTATTTTTTTTTATTTATTAATACCTCAAATACCCCAGCTTGGGGTTTTACATGAGGGATGGGCTGTTATGTAGTGACAATGATTCGATGAACGACTTGAAGGCTTGCGGGTTGGATTGCAGCACAGCATCTCTGGGTAGTGCGTTCCAGTCTCTTGCTGTGCTTACAAAGAAGGAGCGTAGGTGCGCAGTGGTCTGTGCCGGTGGTGGGTAGACCGCTTTGGTGTGATTCGTGCGGCAGGACGGACGATGAGCAGGCAAGATTAATGAAGTGCTAGAAGAGGAATGGAAAAACTTGTGAAAAAGGCACAACCTAGATCTAAGGCGTCTTAGTTCCAAGTTATCAAGATGTGCTTCGGATTTTAGTTTTGTAACACTACTGTGGAAGAATAATCTGAATAGATGTAGCGAGCTGCGCGGTTTTGTACTGCTTCAAGTGCTTTAGTAAGGTTAGTTTGATGTGGGTCCCAAGCAGAGCATGCGTATTCTAACTTGGGCCGGACGCATGTTTGATAAGCTAACAGTTTGACCAATGGGGAGCAAGGCGCAAGTGCCTTCGAAAGTATCCTAATGTACGGTTAGTTTCGTTAATGATGCTTCTGATATGAGAGGACCAGGAAAGAACTACCTTGGAATATAGGCACCATTGCATAACACATAGCAAACAGCAGACAATATGACACATAGGTTTACTTCCACGTCATGGCTTGATATTTGTATAATGACGTGCATGTTGAGATAGAAGACAAAGAAACAAACCCATCTTCTCTCCTTTGAGTTCTGCTGAGTACCTTGCTATTTTAACGTCATGGCATCTAAGAGGAAGGCACCTGAGGCCTCGTCTGAACTGCCCCCCTCTTTCTTTCTTTCTTTCTTTCTTTCTTTTTTCCTTGAAGTTTGGCTCTTGCCCACTACGGGGGATTGGCCATGAAGCCGGCGGTTAATATAAAGAGGGAAAAAAATTGAGCTAAAACAAAGGAAGAATAAAGAATCGGTAACGTAAGTAAGAATGAAATGTTAGAAAATGATAGACTACTTATAATAGAAATGAACCATAATAAAATAATTTGAGGTTTAATCAACTAGTGGGAGCAATGTCGAGGTACGAAGATTTGGATGGAATGATGATTAGCAATGAAATCAGACTTATAGGAAACTTCGTCCCTTCCGTATCAATCCTTTGATAAAAGCAAAGAAACTCCCGCCTGCCCTGAACTCTAACTTACACGCGCTGTTAAGCGACGTCCGACCACGCGACAGCAA
This sequence comes from Hyalomma asiaticum, assembly GCA_013339685.2. NCBI lineage: Eukaryota > Metazoa > Arthropoda > Arachnida > Ixodida > Ixodidae > Hyalomma > Hyalomma asiaticum. The sequence continues at coordinate 91,242,245 of CM023488.1, read as the reverse complement.
GGAGCACTTCGCCTGTCCTCTGTGAATTGACGGAAGAAGGCAAGCACATTTTCGACATGATAAGTTTGCTGGCGATTGCTACTCGTTTACTGCTGGGCAAGATGGAGACACCGACACCTTCAAGCGTGTTGCAAGTGCTAGATGTAATCAATCCCGTTCCCGCGAGCCTTTAGAAGTGCAGTGCTTGATAACTCAGCATCATGGCGCGTCAACGACAGCAGTATTCGTCGCAGCATAATGTCCAAAACGCCCTCCTACTTAAGCGGGATATAAGAGGCCGGAAGTCACCCAGAAATTTTTGACACTGGCGATTTTCGTGTAGTGGACCTGAACCCCATCGGACTCGGTGATAACACTGAATTCTAGACAATGGTCCTTTATAACTTCGACAGCTTAACGATGACCTATTCTTTTTCTTTCACTCTGTCTCCACTCAAACTTCTTCTTACCTTCCTCCTTCCCCAGTACAAAGTAGCCACACCAGCTCAATCCAGGTTACTCTCTGTGCCTTTCGTTTATGCTTCTCTCTATTCTACCTCGAAAGATGCACGTCATGTTATACGAATTTAGGCGCATAACATGATACCGAAACATTGACGACAGCACCAAGACATAAGAGGCTAGACAGCAGAGAGATAAGCGCAGTCAAAGTCCCTTTGAATCACTACGAAATCCTTCGTATTGAAAGCACAGGATGTAAGAACGAAACCTCAGAAATCCAAAGTGCCCAGACACTGCCATACAGCGTCCTCAGAGTTGCGTCTGAAACCATGCAAGGAAGGACGCCACATTCATTTCGAAGAGCACACAAGAAAATAAAGTTGTCCATTGATCACTATATAGGAGGAAATCAGCAGTTCTTAGAGCCTTGACAGGCAGTTCCTGTTTTTTAGGAGCCGAAGAGAGTACCACATTTCCCATCCCGAGAAGGGGCGGTTATCTAAGTATTTCGGTGGACTGCGAAATGCATCGCGGTGCTCGTCATATGTTGGTACAGAAGTATAGCATTCAATAAGAGATTCATTTGTGTAGCAATGGGTAAACCGGTGGCAACCTTTTCATTGTGAAGTGTGAAAGTAAGATTCACAAGGGGCGGATACAGGATTTTCACGAGTGCGAGGTCAGGTTATGGGACGCTGGTAATTGAGCAAAATATGAGACGCCAACAACTAAAGAAATGGGCACGCGTGCCTTCAGATTTGAGATGTCGCTTGACGCTCTTACTTTTATAAAGAAGTTCTTGGAGCCAGTCCTCTTCTTTCTGCATACGTTACAAAATTATGGAGACGTTACGAACATATCCGCCATCCCCCTCCTGAACCTTCCATCCCCTCTCCTGAAGCATGCTGCCTGTCTTAAGGTATAAAAGCCGTACAAGACTCGTCTAATGTCCGGCAGATTTTGACATTCATACACAATGGCAGATGACATCACTTTTCAAGAACAGTGAAGTATTTACAATAACACGCTCGCAAAACCACATCTTTTGGTATTATTGAGTTCTTAGGCCTCAAGGGAAATGCTTAGAAGCTGACCACGAAAGAACAAGTGTTATTCTTTAAAACTTATGTGCTTGAGAGGAACGTTGTACTACTTTTAAGCGAACGACGCGGCGGTAATGGGGCTGATTAGATTGATTGAATAGCCACCTGACGACGACAAAGGAGGCATGTTGCTTACTGTTTTCTTTTTTCGTTAGATAGTTATGAGTAGAAGAACGAGCTCGCGCGTGCAGGGGCGTCTTGAAGGGGACAGCTTACACCCTGCCAACTCTAACTAATTACGGTGCAAACTGGGAGTTTTGCGCTGACACGCACGATACCGATCTTGATTGAACGTATTGGTTCGCACAGCGCTCCTGTTCTATTTTATCGCATATATCGGCGTGGACTCATTCGAAAAGTTCTCCCTTCTATACACTGCCTTGGCTGCCCCATATTTATAAGGGGAAGATGAGGCACATGCGTTGTAAACATTGCTTTTTTTGCTGAATCACTCTCTCTCCCCTTTCCCTTCCACCTGCTGCCATCCCACCATAGAGCACTGCATACCCCGCGTCCCTTTTCTCACCTCTTCTGCGATCCTCTTTTCAGCGAGTACGACGAGGCGTACTCGATTTATGGCGTTTCGACAACACCCTCAGCGCCGTCGGGTGAGTTATATGGTTTCCCAGACTTCTCAGAGAAGTGCTGACACTGTTAAAAGTGCTCGCCATGTTTCTCTGCTTCCACGCGTACTGTACCTGATGCGCCAGTCGATTTACGGTTGTGGAAAGCCCGCGAGGCAACGTCCTCCTCGAGCTGTTTCCTCCTCCGATAAATCATCACTGAGCATGGCGACTCGCCCCATTGCGGCCTGGTGCTCCGTCCGCAAACACGCACTTTTCATCACATAACTCAGAGATTTATGAGGCTAAAAGTGGGCACACTCAGCTATCCAGAATGCCTTCTTTACTATGTACTGGTTGAACAGACTCGACTTCCTGCTCCGTGCAAGCTGCGTTCGTTGCTTCGGCTGCCAGCACACTACATTGAAATATTGGGGTCGTCGGTTCATCAAAGGACTCGAACATGTGTGAAATCAACTGAGTTTTCTGCATAAACAGTGTGTGTATTACTGTTTCATTGAAACTTAAATGCGAAACAGATCGTGTCCACGACACGACACGCGGGCGAAATTCGCCTGTGCAGAGAATGCAACAAAATTTTTAAAAAATACATGTTTTCTATGCAAGCTTCCTCATCGAAACAAAGAAAACGGAGCCCAACAATTTATGTAGCTCGCCGCATAATTAAGGTGGCCGTTTGATGTGCGTTCACGTGCACATATTTCTTTTTTGCCTTTCTGACACCCTTCATTAAAATATACGCAGCTCTTAAGTATTCTTCCAAGTGTAAAGCAATTAGTGCATTAATGATAAAATACGCTGTTACACAATGCACTTGTCTTCGGAACAAATGAAATAGTGTGGAGCACAGCGTCGAAAAGGCGACAGGGGCTCCGGCATAGATTTCCTTGAGTCTATTTATTTATTTGTTTTTACGGAAAAAGACAGAATGCTCGTATACGTATGTCATATGTTACTAACAGAAAAGTAGCGAGTGTATAGGTCCATAAAAAAGAACTCTACACCTTTTAATGGCAAACATGACGGGGTACAAGAAAGTTCCCGAAGAATGAGGGCACAGAAAATAACTCGATCGCGCGTAGAATATCACAGTTTCTTTGAGTCCCTGCCTGGCTCAGTTCTCTCAATATTTGCGATTTCTGTGTAAATCGTAGTCCTAAACAAAATCGAGAGGGGTGATACACCTCCTGGCACGTGCCTTTTGTTTCGTATTATGAATAAAGAGAGAGAAAAGAATTCTGTGTCGAAAAAAAAAGGCTTATAGCTCGCTGCACAGACATTCTGCACACACGTACACTTTGAGCACCTACAGAGCACCACGAAGGCATCGCCGTCTTAATTACAAGCTGCGAATAACGAGAAGCTGCGAAGACCGCCTAATGAGCACACTAGGCTCAAGCGGCATCTTCTGTGAAGCACCGCCGTATTTGCTTTGCTCCACCTAATCGTCGGGGCGTGTGCCCTGCTGTCGGCACCTCGAGCGCGACTAATGGCACCTGCAACAGGTGCCACCCATGGCAGGCGATATTCTGATGTACTGGTGTGGCACGGGGACCTTTAATTATAACGCACGATGCTAGGCACGTTCATTGATTTTCGTTAGCACCAGGGTGGAACGTGAAGTTTTCAAGGTCTGTTCTGCTGACGTTTAAGGCGCGCGCTTCGGCAAGAAGCATTATCTTGTTTATGAGTGCACGGTAGAAACAAAGCTGGGACAGAAGGAAGCCCGTTGCTGGGTCACAGGTCTGAAAGCGATAGGTTTTCGTAACTCGCCATTGGCTTCAGCTACGGCGGTGTCGTGAGCAGTGGAAGCCATTTTAAACTTTCTTTTTTGTCTACATATCCGCGTAGCGAACACGAGCAGAAATTAACAGCGAAATATTGCAGTTGATTGAATGATTTATGGGGTTTAGCGTCCCAAAACCAGTTCTGATTATGCGAGACGCCGTAGTGGAGGTCTCCGATAATTTCGACCACCTGGGTTCTTTAACGTGCACTGACATCGCACAGCACACGGGCCTCAACATTTCGCCTCCATCGAAATGCAGCCGCCGCGGCCAGGATTCGATCCCGCGACCTTCGGATCTGCAGCCGAGTGCCATAACCACTAGACCACCGTGGCGGGGCAATTCTGGAAAACAGAGGTTCAGAACGTGCCGTAAGCGACATGAACATAGGCGGTGATGGGAGCTACGATCGAAATGCGAAACGTGACTGTTTTACGAAATGTGAAAAATGCGAATGAGAATGGGATAAACCTTGTCATCAAACAAATGAACTGATTAATGAACTCAATAAACAAAAGCTCTTTCGCAAAAGAATCGTGACAATATTTTTCAAAATTGGTTCTCATGACGGGTGTGCCGTGCGTTATAAAGAAGTGTCCTTTGTACTCTGTTATCATAAAAGCATCTCAAGGAAAACAAATACGAAATAAACGCCGCGACGACGGTACAGGAAAGCGCGCTTGGAAAGATTTCTTTATTTGTTTCCTTGTTTATTTTTGTCTTTTCCTTGATAATCATCCACTTCAGTGTGTTCGTGCGACAGTGATGGGTGAGATGACAAACAGTGAACCCTTTCTGCCATCCCCAAGGAAACGAGATTCTGTGCAAGGAGGCAAGGATATGCGTATAGCTACATTCGGTCTCAAAAGAACGCGCATTACGCGAGCGCGTTCCTTTATTGAGTCGGCACCACCTTGTGGCGAGTCGTCTCCTGTCTTGTAAGCGTTGCTTTGGTGTAGAGCCACCAGATAGACGAACATCCCAAAGCAGTGCCACTAACAGCAGACGGATCGCTACTAGACGGCGCCGAAGGCAGTTCCGGCACGGACTCGCGTTGTCCGCGTTATTTTAACCACGAATGGGCCAGCCAATCAATCTATTACAGGGCAGGCTCGAACTCCGGAATTTTACAACGCGAAACCACTTCCTCGGTAAATGACCACGAGTCTGTGAGGCAGAATCAAATGGACTCGCGACAATGTTTAAGCGCATGACTTCTTCGTGCGATGATTATCAAGGGCACAGAGCGAAGTAGTTTAAAGGTGTCTGAAAGAAGCATTTCTATTTCACTCAAAAAATTTAAAACTTCTTGTATCAACTGCATCTCACATTAACCTTAATTGTAAATGCAAGAGGATGCCGGTAAAATTGCACTACGTAAAGCCGGGCGCACTCCTCACATTTTCGCTGAAGCTGCATGCGTACATTGGCTGTTACAGAGGGTGGCTACATGCTGCCTTGGCCCACTAATAGTGATTTTAAGTGCATCAATATGTATCACGTGCTGTTATTGAGGTAGTGTGTGCCCTCTATGTGCGCGTGTGTATGATACTTATTTTGCTTGTTCTTTCTTCCCCCTACCGACATTGTAGTGGCGGTGCCCTTCTTGTTCTATGGTGTAGCATCAGGAAAGGGTAACTGCTGTGATAAACTTAACTTTATTATAAATTTCTCTTCATGCAAGCTCCGTGGTAACGCATGTGCTATCTTCCAACTTACCATTGTATTTTCATACATGACAATCATGTATACCTGAGAGATTATCCAACCACGTCATATCAGCAAAAAGACAGTCGATGTGCTGACATTCATGAGCCGCCAATTTCATGGACAATAAAAAAAAAAGAGAAGACACCGTCACGATGACGCGCTATTTGAAACTTCTTTTTTTTTGACAATCGCACAATGTCTGCGAACCGGCGCATTTTCATAAAGACTGCCGCTCCGACGTCAATGCTGCCGGCGCCAGTTCACGAACGGTCAGTGACCTGGTCACCTCTTGTCAGCTTCCCTCAGCGGTGTGGATGCTCTCGCGCGGACAAAGACTGCTACGAACACGTCCCGAACCGTCAGGCGTCGGTGGTATAGTGGTTAGCATAGCTGCCTTCCAAGCAGTTGACCCGGGTTCGATTCCCGGCCGACGCATGTTTTCAATTTTTTTTCCATTTTATTGCTAATGCTTATCGAGCGCAACAGCCTCTTTCAAGTATCCGTTCGCTCGGAATGCATGGCGGTGCCAGTGACCCAACCTCCCTTTGGTAGTCAGCAAATAACGTCATTTAGCGCACACAAGACAACGAAACAAAAATTCTGCAGATCCCGTGCAATGCAGGAATCTGTGTCACGGAAAGTATTCAGCGAGGAAACTGCATGTAGCGAATTTGTAAACACTGTCGCTGAAGCACAATCGATAGAGCACCAGAGAAATCGTGCAAAAACTGCATGTTATGTATTTATGTCACCGATGTAGGATAACTATACGGAATAAATAACAAAAACACGAAACAGTTGGCGAGGTCACGGTTAATCATTTCTCTTACCGGTGCTTTTTTAATGAGTATGTGACCAGGGGATTATTCCTGGTGGTAAAAATTTCTGGAGACCTCCACTACGGTGTCTCCCATAATCATAGGTTGTTTTGGGACGTAATGCCCCACAAATCAATTAGCCACGCAATTACTCCTTCATCGTCATCAAACGTAGTACGTGGCTGTAATTACGTAGTGGTTATGCGCTACGTTATTCGCATTTGTCACTCTATGTTGTGTTGGTCACTCCGGCACTTACGAACTCATAGTAACGCTATGGTGTAGTCACGCTCATTCAATTACCATTGTTGTCGGGCAACTCATATCACTGAGAAGAAGAGCGATTTGTGTGTTAGTTGTATTCCTACTCAGCCGAATTGCAAATTGTAGAGGCTTCGCGTTCTGCAAAACAGGATGCGTCGATCGAAGTGTCACTTACCTTTGGCTTCCAGCAATGGTCATCACATGTTGACCAATCATGTTTTTTTTTGTTCTTTTTTTAAGGATCTTCGAGAAAGAAAGCAGAACACAGGAGCACGAGAACAGAGCCAAGAGTAGCAATAAAGGATAGCATTCTTCTCTGTGCCACATCTCTCGATCGTGGAAAACGTGCTGAAGCTGTTGCCCCACGGCGAATACCAAGAGAAACGTAAAAACTTTCCTGGCAGCGGTGAAAGCATGTGCCGCATGTAGTGCGTTTCTTAAATGTCTGAGCAAACCTTCTTCCGAAGACAACTGAAAAACGATACAGGCAACTTATCGCACACGACATCTCCCCCTTCATCCGTAAGGAACAACCTCGGCGATTCGCCCTAAACGGCTGTCGTTGCTGCCCAGTTCGGATATCATTCCTCTTTCTGGGCATCGCGGATACATCAGAGGAACCGCTATGTACACACGAACTCATCCACCTCCACTACCGCTCCTGCTGTGGCTGCTAAGCGGTTGTCATTACTCCCTGGATAGACATAACGAAGAGCTACATTGGGCTGTGCGTTCTTCGACCCCGGTGGGAGCAGCGATGACCTTGCGGATAGGCGCCTACCACGCGAACTCACGCTTCGGGTGTGGGACCACCTAGGGAGTGCGGACATCGGCTCTAATGGAGCCTCCGTAATAGCAGCCTTCGCCGATAGGCTTGCGTCCCCATGGGCGCGTCGGTTTCCGATCTTTTCCAAGGCACAAGATTGCTTCCTTTGTTGGAAAGCGCAATGTCATTCCCTGAGAGTAGGTTTGGACAGATACGACGAAGGTGTTGTTGTCCGGTTTTACCATTGAGCAACATTTAAGCTGCGGTGCGGAATATGTTTTTTGGGGATTTGTTTTATTTTCGCAACAGTGCACTTGTTTACAACAGAGCGCGTTGTGTCTGGTGAGGATGGCAGGCAAATTGCTCCATACGTGCTTCTCGTTAAACGCCACTGTCCCTTTCGTATACAGGCAGCAGCATGTGGTAAGTAAACCGCTTCAATGTACATGTGTAAATCAGAATTACCATAGAACCATAACATAGGAGCCCACCCAGTATATCATATCTGCTGCATACGAAGCGAACATTGAAAGACGCCATATTTACAACTCAATTTTAAGACATTACACGCAAGTCTTCATCTGTTGGTTTCAATTTGTACGTATGCCCTCGATTATCCTTCAAGCGACTTCACTATTGAGAATGAGCTAAACTCTTTTCTTTAATTATCATGCGTGCATGTCTCAGCCGTGCGAGGGAAATACAACATGGAAGGAACTGCCGTTGCCGCGTATTATAGCCCTTCCATATTCATTAACTCCTTTTTTTTTCCTCGCTTTTCCGTGGGGCTAAGGCTTTACTTGCGCTGAAGGTAATTGCCTACTTGTACACGTAGAAATACGTAGATAGTTCGCAATACTCACAGCGTAGGGGTACATTTTTTAAGGGTACCTCTTGCACGAACCTGTAAGAGTACTTGATATTATAGAATGCAAAAAAAAAAATGGGTGACGCCACTTCCACGCCATCAAATCCCTCGGATGGCATAGAGACAACTCGTGAGACGCGCACAACAGAGCAGTCGGTCCCCGATCCAAAGAAACATTTGCTTAAACAGTAGCATAGACTAACTGACATCAATGAAACACCTCGCAAGGGAGTGTTGCGTGCGGTTAGCATAGTGACTTCTGTGCGAGATTCTGTTGATGTACGAGGGGCTTGTTATCTTTATGTGTATTTGTGGTTTCTACGAGTACCATTCTTCTTTGAATGAATACCACCAAAAAAGAAAAAAAAAAGAGCGTTGTAGAGTAGTGGTTAAGGCACTTGAAATTGGAGGGCGGGGCCGTAATGCGAACGTTGGCACCAGCAACAAATTTATTTTCTCCCTACTTTTTCCGTTCTTCCTTTTGTTGCACTTTTCTTTCGTTTCTTTCCCTTTTTCTGTCTTTCTTTCTTCCTTTTCTTCTGTCTTTAGCAGAAGGAGGAGGAGGAGGAGGAAGGGGAAAACAGAAAGGCAGGGAGGTTAACCAGAAGGGCGTCCGGTTGGCTACCCTACACTGGGGGAGTGGGAAGGGGGAATAGAAAGATGGGAGAGAGAGAAGGAAGGGGAATAATGAAAAAGACGTTGTCGGACAAGTCCAACTGTCAAAGGCGTTCACGCAAACCAGTCGTCTTGAAAAAGCGTAAAAGTGCTTTTAGTGCCTTGTGGGCCGACGAGCGATGAGGGCGGTGTTCGAGTAGCATCTGTAAGGATAGTGGCCGATCGTCAAGGTGGTGTAGCGTCTCAGCAAGGATTTTCCTTTCCTCGACGAATCGCGGACAGTGGCACAGCAGATGGTCCAGGGTTTCGTCGGTGTCGCACATCTCGCAGGTTGCACTGTCGATCGCTCCAATTAATGCGGAGTAAGCCTTTGTGAAGGCAACTCCCAGCCTAAGTCGACAAAGAAGCGAGGCCTCATGTCGAGGAAGTCCTGATGGAGGGCGGAGATGCAGGGAAGGGTTTAGCTGGTACAGTCGCGTTCGTCTGATGTTTGGTGAGTTCCACTCAACCAGTGAGAGACGGCGTGCCAGGTGTCGAAGCTGCATTGCAGTATCTGTCCTTGAGAGTGGAATTGAAATAATGTTCGCTTCTTGATGTGAAGTGCGAGCTGCGCCATCTGCGGACTCGTTGCCGCTGATTCCGCAGTGACTGGGCACCCACTGAAAGTCAATGTCCTGGCCATTTTCTCGGAGGTGGTGGTGAAGCACGATTACATCATACGTCAGCTGCTCCTGGCATCCGCGCCTAAGAGCTGACCGTATACGCACTGCAACGCCGCCTTCGAGTCTGAAAACACAGCCCATTTCCTCGGCCTCTCAGTACGGATGAATTCTAGCGCACGACGTAGAGCCGTGAGTTCTGCCGCCGTGGACGTCGTGACATGAGACGTCTTTAGTCGAATCGTTATCCCCTGCGTTGGTACGATCATAGCTCCGCCAGAACTGGACGACGTAGTCGATCCATCGGTGTATACGTGTACGTGGTTACCGTACCGTTCGAAAAAAAGGTGTAAGCTGAGTTGCTTTAGCGCAGATACTGGTAGATCTGTCTTCTTCTGTATCCCAGGAATTGTGAGGTGTACTTGTGGGAGACTCAAACACCCCGGAGGGAGCACTCGCTTAGCCGCAGGCGTGTACCCTGGAGTAAACGCCGCACTGTGTGCATTGACATTAGCGCTGAATGAAGTGCGGGGCCTTGCAGCAACGAGGCTCGCCAGATGGTGTGAGGGAGTCCTAGCCACATGCCTGAGGTGAAGTCGCATGGTCTCAACGGCGATGTGCGTCGTGATAGAGTAATCGTGCGCTATGGCAATGGTTTCAGCCGTTGACGCGCTGCGTGGTAAGCCAAGGCATATCTTAAGAGCTTGTGCTTGAATGCTCTGTATCGTGCGCAGGTTAGTCTTGCAGGTGTTGGCGTTAGCAGGTAGGCTGTACCGCAGGAATCCGACGAACAGCACTCTGTACAGCTGTAGCATAGCGTGTATGGACAGGCCCCAGTTTTTCCCTGCGAGGAATCTGAATAAGTGGCAGATAGCAGTCAGCCGTTTCCTCCCGTAGTTCACGTGCGGAGTCCAAGGCAGGTCTCTGTCAATTACCACTCCCAGGAACCTATGACTTCGGCAGTATGGTATTACTTGACCGTTAATGGCGATGTTATATGCAAACATCGGTTTCCTGGTGAATGCCACCATTGCACACTTTTCGCATGAAATGTCTAGTCCTTGTTTCTGAAGGTAACGTGACGTCGTCGTGACTACCTTCTGAAGCCGAGCACGAAGCTGAAGCCGTGTCACAGCGGACGTCCAAACGCAGATGTCATCGGCATAGATGGAAAGTCGTACGGTGCTGGGCAGATGATTTACTAATCCAATAAGGGCTAGGTTAAAAAGCGTTGGACTTAGCACTCCGCCTTGAGGGACTCCACGGCTAACGTGATGCTTTGATGTCGGGCCGTTCTCTGTGTGAACGTAGAACGTCCTCATCTGTAGGTAGCTGCATACCCACGTATACATCTTGCCACCAAGTCCTACAGCGTCTAGTGCGCTCAGAATGGCTTCATGGGTGACATTGTCGTAAGCGCCTTTAACGTCCAGGAACGCAGCGGCAGATAGTCGCTTACAGGCTTTCTGGTGTTGGACATATGTGACCAGATCAACAACGCTGTCTGTTGATGAACGACCGCGTCTGAAACTGGTCATAGCGTCGGGATAAACGTCATAGTACTCCAAGTACCATTCAAGGCGCGTTAAAATCATTCTCTCCATCGTTTTGCCGACACAACTGGCAAGCGCGATCGGACGATATGAGGAGATGTCCAAAGGAGATTTGCCGGCCTTAAGGAGTGGAATTAAACGGCTGCATTTCCATTCCTGCGGTACCGTGCCCGTCTGCCAGTATAGTCGTTGTAAAGGATCAGGAGTGCCTTCCGTGCTTGTTCACCCAGGTTGCACAGGGCGCGATAAGTGATGCCGTCCGGTCCTGGCGCTGAAGAACGCCGGCACACAGCCAGTGCAGCTTCTAGTTCTTCCATGGAAAATGGACATTCCACGCGAGGATCACGTGAGGAGAGAGGGTGGTCGGGCGACCCCACCACCGCTCCATCAGGATTTGCCTCACCAGCAATCCTTTTACAGAAAGACTCGGCGACTTCTATCTCACTGCACTTTAGATGGAGTGCCAGATATTTAAACGGGTGGCGCTGACCGGGTGTTGTACGAAGGCCACGAACAGTTCTCCATATGAGCGACAAAGGCTTTCGCGGATCCAGAGACTCGCAAAAAGATGCCCATCGCCGCGAAGCCAGCTTGTTGATTTGACGCTGTATTTTCTTTTGTGTGCGTCTAGCCAGTCTCAAGTCGTGGATAGACTTCATGCGTCTATACCTTCTTTCCGCACGACGGCGAATCGCACGAAGTTTTTCCAGTTCGATGTCGAAGTCCGTGCGTACGGAACTCTTCCAGAGTGATTGGGTGGTGGATTCCAGGGCGCCCTTTATCGCTTCCTCTATGTTGTTCGATGAACCGTCGCAACAAGAATCTTCCATGATCATTTTGTATTTAGACCAATCAGTGCTCACAACAGCTCTGCAGGATTCAGATCCCGTGAAACCGTCGATCCTCAGATAAGTTGGGATGTGGTCGCTGCCTCGCGCTTCCAAGTCCGTAAACCAATGTACTTTTCTCGCAAATGAACGTGACACGAAAGTAAGGTCCAGGCAGCTACAGTACGCTGCTCCACGTAGATAAGTGGGGCTTCCGTCATTCGAGAGGCAAAGTTGACAGTCAGAGGCAAAGGAAACCAATTGTTTACCTCTTGAGTTGACTTTCGAGCTTCCCCATAGGTAATGATGAGCGTTAAAATCGCCTGTGATTACCCAAGGCTGTGGAATCGATGCCAAAATTCTTCGTAAGCGTTCGCAATCTAGCCGGCTCGTAGGGGATATGTAGGTTCCCAGAAGTGTGAAGGTTACCTTGTTCTTTTTCACGGTTAGGCAAACATATTGGTTTCCTTCGTCAGCTGGCACTAGGTGATGTACGTAAGTCAAGTCACAGCGTATAAAGACAATGACTTTGCTGCACTCTCCGTGGGTTGAGGTCATAAAGCACTCATACCCAGAAAGCCTGATGGGAGCTGACAGGTTGGGTTCGCAGATCACAATAATAGGGAACTGGTTCATGAAGACGAACTATCAGTGACCATAGGCCAATATGCTGTTGTATTATGACTAAAAGTCCCAAAGTACACACTGATATTGCTTCTGGTTTTCAGTGTGTCTCGCAGAAAGCTTTGGATGCCTTTTATTCGGATATCAATAATGTACGTTGGAACCATGTTTATCATTTGACTGATGCAAACGCTGCTTATGATGCTTTTCTAAGTTGCTTCACGGCAGTGTACAAAAAGCACTTCTTTCATAAACGTTCGGAAGGGAAGAAAGGTTGTCGAAAACCATGGATGACACGGGAGCTTTTGCGCAAGATTGACAAAAAAGATCGTTTATTTAAGAAAGTTATGCGTACGCGTAATGAAACTGACCTGGTTGCATTTAAACAGTTTAGAAATGCCCTAGATAAAGAAGTTAAAAAGATGAGAGAAATGTATTACTTTAATCTTTTTTCTTCCTGTTCTAAACAAACAGATGTATTATGGAACAGATTGAACTCACTTATTGGGCGGAACAAGGGAAAAGAATCGGTGACGGAAATTTCACATGCTGGGGAAACTATCACTGGTGATCGCATGGTAAATGTGTTTAACGACTACTTTGTGTACCGGGACTTTGACACCGGACCACGTGCATTTTACACAAGTCTAGATCCTGATAATGTAAAGACACTCTTTTTAGAAGCAACAGTAGAACATGAAGTTCGAGCAGTTTTTCTGGGCCTTAAAAACAGTCGCAGTTGTGATGCGGATGGCCTGCAGATAAGACCTGTCAAATATGTAATAGATAAGATTTCTTCAGTGCTGACATATATATTTAACTTGTGTATTTCAACGGGCGTTTTCCCATCCAAAATGCAAGTTGCTCGTGTAGTGGCGTTATATAAGAAAGGAGATAAAACCGACGTCTCTAATTATAGACCAGTGTCAATATTGCCGATATTTTCCAAAGGTCTTGAGAAAATAATTTATAAACGATTATATTCTTTTTGTAGCAGGTACGTCTTAACGAAATGTCAGTATGGATTTTTAAAACACCGCTCAACAGAACTTGCTCTTCTTGACCAGAAGGAGTTCATATTGGAGAAATTTGACGAAAAACATTTTGTCCTTGGTATTTTCGTCGATTTTACGCAAGCTTTTGACTACATAAATCACGAAATTTTGTTTCATAAACTCAGTCACTACGGCATTCGTGGGCTTCCTCTAATGCTACTAAAAAGCTACCTTTCAGAAAGATGTCAGTTTGTCTCCATGAACGAAACGGTATCAGACAGAAAGAAAATTATCTCAGGAGTGCCGCAGGGCAGTATTCTCGGACCTTTGATTTTTAATTTGTATATAAATGATATAGTCTACACTTCTTCGGATGTCAAATTTGTAATATACGCTGATGACACCAGCATATTTATTTCGTCTCCATCAGATGACTACCTCTTTCACAAAGCTAACCTCGTGTTAGAAGAGTTAAGCACATGGGCAGCCAATAACCAGCTAAAAATAAATACAAAAAAGACAAAGGCCGTGGTTTTTCATTCTATTGGCAAACAGGTTTCTACAAAAGACAACCTTGTTTATCGCGGATCACAGATAGAGCTGGTTGAATCTATTAAGGTACTAGGTGTGTATTTCTCAATATCACTGCAGTGGGATGATCACGTAAATGCAGTATTACAAAAATTAGGTGCGATTACTGGTATTGTGAGTCGAAATCGCTATCTAATTCCGAAACAAGTGAAACTGTTGATTTATAATGCCTTATTCGCCTCGTATTTGAACTACTGCCATTTGGTTTGGGGGACTACTACCGAATCAAACCTCTTGCGGCTATTACTTATGCAAAAAAGATTTTTGAGAATAATTGCAAATGTACCAACTGTACATCCTTCTGAAGAACTGTTTAGAAGATTCAAAATAATTAAAACGCAAGACATATACGTGTACAGATTGCTCCGTGAATACCGAATACATTGCGATCACCAGGATTCTCTTTTCATGAGAATAGTAAATTTGTGTCCGAAAGAAGCACCATACAACATACGAAAAACCGAGACATGGAATGTTCCACATTGTCGGACTAGTTACGGTCGTCAAATGGCTCGTAACAAGCTTCCGCGTTTATTAAATGATTATATGAATAAGCAAATTGATATTCGTGATGTAAAATTGTCTGATTTGTATGATCTGTTCTTAACTTAGGCTCTTTGCATAAAATTGTTTGACTTTATATAGATGCAAAATAAAATGTTACTGTTAATTGTTACAATGTTACAGTAGAAGTTTTAAAAGTGTTAATGTCAGTGTGTTAAAGTGTCATAATGTTAAGAACATGCCTGAAACTGAGCTGCTGTCTTTGTACGGGGGTGAAGGACTTCCTCAAGCCATTCAAATGGCTTTTCCCTTCTCCTCCTATCACATTGTATTGTGATGAAACAATAAAATTCAAATTCAAAATTCAAATTCAACTGCCGAAAATCCGACATGCGTGACTTAAGCCCTCTGGCGTTCCACTGAGGGACGGACGCATCCCTGACTTCCACTTGAAACGACGCCATTTTGCAGGCCGTGGTTTTTATCCTAGAGCCGCAAGCACCGGACTCAGGGTGTCCAGCACCTTTAGCGCGCTCTGCGCCGACGGAGTTTTCATGTTGCACAGCAGAACACGCATGGCGTCCATAAGCGACTTCAACATCATGATGACTTGGCGATCTTCCGTCGTCATCGCTTCAGTGGTTGTTGAAGTCGTCGAGGGCACCGGGATCTGATGTGGCTTCGAGGCAGGTTGTACTTGTGGGAGTGCTGGCCACTCTTGATGAGGTGCAAGCCTTGACCCTTCCTTCTTGTTCACATTGTCCGTCTTCGCGGAGTTCGCTGTTGGCAGAGCAGCCGCACTAACGGAAGGTATGACATCTCTGTCGGTAGCAGCGACTTTATTTGACCCTCTTCGGTGACGACGCCGTCTCCGCCTGATAGTAGCAGCAGCCTCTCTGTGTGTGGAGTTGTCCCGCACCATACGTTTCAGCACAGCGCGCTCGTCCCGTACCCGTGGGCAATCCTTGGATGAGGCCTCATGAGCACCATGGCAGTTGGTGCATTTCAACACGGTAGCACGGCAGGAATCTTTGGGATGACATTCAGCACATCTTGGGCACACGACATTGTTGTCACAGACACCCTTAACGTGTCCTAACTTGAAGCATTTGTAGCATTGCAGAGGCTTGGGTACGTATGGTCGTAGTGGATGGCGTACGTGGCCAACCTTAACGTGTGACGGAAGGCTGTCGCCCTCAAACACAAGCCTCACGCAACGCGTGTTGCCAAGTCTCGTGATGTGCTTGATAAGAGCCCCTTCTGCGGCTGGTTTTATCAATATGGGCAAGTCGTCGGCTTTGATGGCGATGTCTATATCATAAATGACACCAACATTTCCATTGCAGCCTGTAGGAATCGTTGATTTCACTTTGATACTGTCAATTTCCGTGACGTTGCGGAGGCTTTGCAGCGCGCTACGGTGCAGAACGTCTACTGCCAGAACATTCCTTCTTGAATTTATTCTCACGTCTTTTATCTCGTTTGGCGCTACTTGTTCGAGATACACAGACAGAACTTGCCTGTTCAGGAGACGTAGGTTGCACGTGCTGTCCACGGGCGTAAAAAGCACAGCGTGCGGCCATCGCTGCGGCGCGGTCTTCACGGTAGAGACACTCGCCGACGAGGACGTCCGCATCAGTCTTCTTTTCGCTGTTCGGCTCATGACAAGGGCGAAGTCATCGTCCGACGAGTCGTAGCTGTCCGAGTACAGCTCGGTGGCATCGCTGTCGGAGTCGCTTGACGTGTTTCCACGTTTTCTAGACGCGACCTGACGTGACGGTTGCGCGCCAGGGGGGTCCTCGAGTGCTTCGTCATCCATTGCCGCAAGGAGGGAGCGGCAGTTCCCAGATTTTGCAGTAAAACAAGCGAGACTACGGTACAAGCGTTCTATGAAATAAACACTTCTTCGTCGTCGTCCTCCACTCCGTCTTTAGCAGAAAGTTAATGTCGTTCATATAGTGCACATTGACTTTAGCAGAAAGTTAATGTCGTTCATATAGTGCACATACGTGCGACCTTCGTGTCTTTTTTTTTTCTTTCTTTCTTTCTCCGGTAGATAACCTCGGGTGTCCACGTGGTACGCAAAATGAATCCGTGGCTGGGATTGAAGCACACGTGCTTGCAGTTGATTAATAAAAGCGAGAGCACATCACTTGCATGCTTAGCCAATGGACATCTTGCGGACTACTCTTGTTAAAACGCTGACAAGGACACAGGCTCCACTATGAGAGTTTTTTTTTTTTTGTAAAAAAAATATAACACCTCACATTGATCAACATGTCATGTTGATCCATGGACAAAAAAGCCTTAAGCTAAGGCAAGTTTCACGTGCTTCGAGATACCTGGAAATTTTCCCCGGCGACTTTCTTTCTGTTTTCTACATTATGTTTGCACGCCTGCATTCCGACCTTCTCTATTTATTTCCCTTCACCCGTCCCCCACAACGGCTATAGCAAGGAGGATAGTTTCATTCTGACTAACCTCCCTTCTTTTCTCTCATTTGACTCTCTATGTCTCGCCCCTGCGCTGTGAATTGTTAGGTACCCGGTTAGCTCAAGTGGCAGAGCGACCTTGCCGGAACGCACTGGCCCGGGGTTCGAACCCCGGACCAGGACAAATTTCATTTCAGAGAAGTCCGTATAGATTTTCTTCTAGCTTCCTGGTCAATGCTCATTACTCCACCTTGCTGAATTCCGCTGAGCCCATTTGCCAACTGCTGTAACCTCCACCGCAATAGCGTTGTGTGAATGAGATGATTCAGAGAACCACTCTCAATTGTCACACACTTGCACAGATTCCAGCATCTCTGGAATAGTTGCGGAGGACAAGCCTCTGCAGGATATTGTCATGCATGCACGGCGGTGTGAAATTTCACGCATAACGAAAAATACGGGTGCTTATACCGAAACTCAAGATGGCATCACATTATGTTACGAAGGACCTTTTGTTTCGGCGAGAAAATTGGATATTTACACGAAAGTGCTTCAGCTTGCCTTAACCGCGTTTCTGAGCGTTTGATGAAATCTGTGCTTGAAGTACTTTTCACTCACAATGCGTCAGTGCCACATGTAATGAACATAAAGAAACGCTAAATAGAAGATGATTGATTGATTTGTGTGGTTCAACGTCCCAAAACCAGCTCTTATTATGAGAGACGCCGTAGTGGAGGTCTCCGGAAATTTCGACCACCCCGGGGTTCCTTAAAGGCCAACTCCGGTGATTTTTTTCATGTCAACGGGTGCTGATGAAATTCACTGGGTACGTTACTCTGCGTACTTACATCATGCCCTGAGAAAATGAGGCTCGAGAGTTGCACATATTCCTTACAAATGAATTTAATTAATTGACTCGAACGCCCTACCTTACCACCCCTTCAGTTACAGGCCACATTGGGTATGACACTACAAGTGTCCAACGCGGAGAATGCCGGGATAGTGCAGACGACGCCAGCCCGGCAGCGACGAGAACGCGGACAAGAGCACGATTGTGCGCTAGAGCCAGGCGTTATGGCCGGTTCCCACTAGCGGCAAAAACGCGCGCGGCGAGCGCTTCCGCGGCACGCACGCGTCAAGTCCCCACTCGCGTTTTGCGGCAAGCGGCGACGAGGCAGCCAAGAACGACCTTGTGTTGTTCCATTCGAAAGGTCTCGCGAAACGTGAGCTCTAATCAGACGATTTCGTCTTTCGTCGACCATGCATATCTTTCTAGCGCTACTGCTGGTCACGCTATCAAAAAACTGCTCCTGCGAGGATACTTCTTGCCCGGCGTCTCGGTACGGGTAGGCTTAAAGAAAACTGTATATAGGTCTGGGCATGGCCTCTGAGATTTTACGACGCCCATGTAACTTTCAAATCTCAGAGGCTGTGTGTTATGGTTCGACGCTTTACGGATAGATGGCGCCACGCGTCCGCACCACCGTGTAAAAAAAAAGGAGCGGCGGAGAAGTCGGATTGGATAGCAGGAATGGAGAAGAAGCCGGCAGGCACGTAGGCAAGGGGGGGCCCAGGGGGGCCCGGCCCCCCCCCCCCCGAAATTCATCAAGTCATCAATTAATGCAGGGGTATAGAGGCCCAAGTAGAAGTGGCGCCGTGCACATTTAATCAAATGAAAAACAAACGATAGTCAAGGAACTCACTAAGAACAGCTACTCAAGATCCTTTATTCCGAAAGCACTTCCATTCCAAAAGCACGGCTACGCTTGCCGAGAATACAGCGTCCGGCTCCTGAATCAACACCACAACAGGAACAGCACACTCTCCCATATGTCCTAGGCGTTAGCCAAACCATCGCCCCTATTGTCAGAAAAGAAGGCACCCGAGTGACTCAAAAGCCTACGAACACATGTTCTCTACATATTGCCAAAGGCAGTTCACTGAAGGAGAGAGCCCAAGACACTGTATACAAATATCTGATGCGAGCTGCATCGGCGAAACGAAAAACCTCAAAAAAGCGTTTCGACAGCACAGGAATGGCCCCTGCAATTTTGCAACAGATCGCAACCCGATAGCCGAACATTTCCAAGATAGCGACAACCGTATCAATCTTACTGATACAACGGTCATACCAACTGAAACCAATGATCGGAAACAGTTACTGCTTTGTGATTGCGGAAAAAGACAGTAAACTTCTCAACGCAGGACATTTTGATATATGTAAGACAAGCTTGTTGGAAACGATACTCTAAAGGAACTTGTTGTTGGGCTAGTTGGTAGAACATCTCTAAACCTTATTCTGAGCGCAACCACACGACACTTCCACACACACACCCACACACCCAGGCATCCACCACGCACAGCGCTCACTTCCAACTGAATTTATTCAACGCACGAAGGCTGAATATATACATGTGGCACATGCGCGCATACATCATGTGAAGCCAACACACACAATCAACATATACATTTCCTTCTTGCTCTTTCTATCTTATAGTCTTGATCTTATGAACTGCATTTCACTAGGAAACAGAGATAGCGATTTCAAGAAAGTCGCGGGTAGGCACGGTGTACCGATGGTTTTTTCGGCGCCCGAGAAAATCGGGAAGTTGTGCCAACGCATTTGCGTGAGCAAAAAACGCGACTGCGAGAAGAAACATGAGAGGCCTTTTCTCAAAAAGTGTTCCACGGGGGTCGTGTACTCGGTACCCCTATCCTGCGGCCAGGTGTACATCGGTCAAACCGAAAGGTGTGTTAATGACCGGTTAAGGGAACATGCCCGAAAATTAATCAAACGAGATGATAAGTATGCGCACCTGGTTGCGCACTGTATAATGTGTGGCTGTGACGCAGGATTCTCCGAGACTAAGATTATGGGCAGAAGCAAAAGAAAAACTGCACGTGAAGTGTTGGAGGCTTTTTACATTGAAAAAGATAAGGACCACTGTGTAAGCACCCCGTCGCTATCTCTGTTTCCTAGTGAAATGCAGTTCATAAGATCAAGACTATAAGATAGAAAGAGCAAGAAGGAAATGTATATGTTGATTGTGTGTGTTGGCTTCACATGATGTATGCGCGCATGTGCCACATGTATATATTCAGCCTTCGTGCGTTGAATAAATTCAGTTGGAAGTGAGCGCTGTGCGTGGTGGATGCCTGGGTGTGTGGGTGTGTGTGTGTGGAAGTGTCGTGTGGTTGTGCTCAGAATAAGGTTTAGAGTTGTTGGAAACGAAATTACCAGAACGAACAAAATGTTGTCATACGGCTTTGAAACCATAGAAAACGACGTTATCTGCCCGTACTTCGTGCGACTTTTCTTCGTCGCATCAGTTATGTTTAGGAAGGTGTTTGGTTGGTTGTGTCGGGTTTTCTGGGCAAAAGCGACCATGGCTATATTGCGCGAAACGAGGATTCTCATCTACAGTCAGGGCGCTCGGTAGTTGGAATGCTTCAGGGAACAGTGCAAAGAATGACAGGACATACAGAAAAGGATAGCGTTGACTCCACCGGTGGATTCCCTGCGGAAATGTCTTTCTTAACGAGAGGAGCGGTGTCTTTGTAGCTGCAAAGCTAGCAGGCGGTATATTGCGGGCGTCATTTTTACAGTCGCGTAGTGGCGGCAACTTAGGGAGCATTCAGGTGCTTTGTTTAACTGATAGCTGCGCGGCGTGGGAACATGCACGTGTACGGCTTTGCTTCGCCGCAGACGCACTTTTTCCGCGACCGGACGGCGGAAGCTAACCGAAAGCTTTGAAAAGGGGACTCTTGTATGGAAAGCGACGGCTTCGACGAGCCATTAACCCTTTCAATCCCCCTGGCACCTCTGCGAACCCCACCACCCTTTTTCCGCCGAATGCGTTGGGGGGGGGGGGGGGGGGGGGCGGGCAGGCGCCCGCGTCGCGGAAGGAGAAACAAGGGTAAACAAACAGGGTGACCAGGGTCGCTTGTAGTTCTGCGGAAGGGTAATGTGAGCCACGTTCATTCTATAGCTAGATTACCTGAAAGCCTCCCTCAAACGGCGCTTTGCAAACGATCAGAAAACACTGCAAAGTTTGCAATTTGTCTTGAAAAAGCACGCCTGCAAGGGCAAATTTGAATCTGTTCAGCCAGCCTTCGATTTTTACCTCATAGATATAACAGCGCATATCGTTAAGCTAAAAGGTGAACGGGAAATCTGGAAAACTAAATGGCAAGCATTGCAAGAGGAGGAAATTACCCGCTCTGCGACAGACGCTTTAGCTGAATGCGACAAAGCCCTTTTGATGAACGTTCACACACTCAAGATATTGGCGACAATCCCAGTGAGTACACCTGGTGCAGAACGCAGCTTCTCGACACTGAAAATAGTAAAAACGTATTTGAGGAACCGAACAGCTGAAGTGCGGCTTAATGGCCTGGCTCTTACGTCAATTCACCGGATGCAAGTCAGTGTCGACGAAATTATCACTGTGTTTACAGAGAAACCGCAACGCATGAAAATTGGAGCGTGAACCGTTCTCGGCCAAGCTGCATGGTCGTTTTTTTTCTTTCGCATTGACTTTTACTATATTGTAAAACCACTCGCAATGTCATTCTTTATTATTGCTTCCTAAAACGAATGTTAGCGTTCTGCATCTTTTGTGTCATAAAGCATACGTGTTTGGGTTCTTTGTGGTTCATAAAATTGTTTTCGCGGATATATATGTTTTTCCTTTTAAGAATTGCTGCCATAGAGTGCTCACGTTCTTCTCGCACGCCTGTAGTCGAGCAAAGTGTGACAAATTGGGTAGAGAAAGCGTCCGACAAATATTTTTTTTATTTCCTGCACATCCGTAAGTGGGCGCCTCAATTCGCATTGCCTTTTTTTCTTTTTGTCGCTCCTCTTTGCTGCATTCCACTCTGCTCTCTTTCTCGTCTAATAATTAAGCGCCTTCTATATGGCGGGCAAGTTTTTTAGGCACTGTAAAATAATTACCATGCTTTTATTGATGCTTTTAACCCCTCCCCCCCCTTATGTAATACCCTGAATAAATGATGATGATGATGATGCTTTTGGGCCCACCCCGAAAAAAAATCCTGGCTACGTGCCTGGAAGCCGGCATTGAACAACTACAGAAAAGAGAAAGACGAAATCAAGAGAGAAAAATTTTACGATAATTCAAAGGGAAGCGCTTTACTGTTTGAAGCAAGGTCCGGTTGCCTGAGAACCCGAAGTTACAGAGCGAAATTCAATAAAGAAGGGGACACATGTACGCGCTGTGGAAAATCAGTCAGTCAGTCAACGAACTTTATTCACAAATTGTCCTGAGGAGCCGATGCCCTTCAAGAGAAGCTAGGGAAAGGACAGACCATATTTTGATTGAATGTACAGATGTCCACCCAAGTGTAGCTGTGGACACTACCCTACAGGAGGCCATGGGTTTCAGTAGTAGTTCATATCGCAGTAATGCATCATCATTGCTTTATAACTTCAATATACTTCCTATTGCCAGTTTATTTAAGTATCATCTCACCATCACGCTCTTCAAGACATTGATTCATCTTCTACCATCAAGTGTGTTTTGCCATGATGCTCTACGTAACTTTAACCGAACTCGATTTGCCTCAAATGGAAATTTTTTACTACCTGCTATTCGTACTAATTATGGCCGACATACTGGGTATTTTCTTGCTTTGTTCATATGGAATTCATTACCATCCCACATCAAACAGTGTGCCACAATCGGTCTTTTTAAAAAAGAACTGTTTTCTTATTTGCTCAATTACTAAACGCATATTTTCATGATTCATTTGTTTTATCACTTTGTTTAATTATAATTGTCTTATTGTTGTTCCGCTAAATCATTCGTTTTCTTGTTATGTTGCTATTCACTGCTAATTGCGTTCTTTTTCATTTGCAATTTCGGACAGGAGGTCCCCCTGCAGCCTAGTGCTTTCGGACCTCCTTCTGTATAATTATCTTGTGTAATATTTTATGTTCGTAATAATATTTGAAATAAACTTGAAACTTGAAACACGGGAAAGCTGAACATGTCGGCGATAGAGATAAGTAAAAGGCGCTTAGAGTATTGGTGGCGCAAAAGTATGGAGCAAATAGAATCCTAATATCCATCCATCCAACCGTCGGCACGTCTCCGCGTCTCGCTTCTGATTGGTGCTTGTTTCGCGGCGGCCGCGAAAGAATGGGTCTCGACCCATTCGAGCATCTGCCGCGCGTTGCTGCTGCTTTTCACGAATCTCGCCGCGCGCGTTTTTTCCGCTAGTGGGGACCGGCCTTTACAAGTTGCTGCCGTGTGGATCGTATAGTGCTGTCGGGTGGCAAGTGGTGTTGCGTTGTTGGCTGCAGAAACAACTCACAACGCGCAGCAACTAAGGAAAGTTAGTTATCACAACTTTCCTCGCGACGATGCACTTCGCGAGCGGTGGATCAGTGCTATCCGGCGGACGCGCTGAGCGTCTGCTCTCCAGCGCTTTCGAGCTTCGCGCTGTCGCGACCGGCATGCCTTGCGCACCCTCCCACTAGACACTTGGACGTCACTCTTAGGGGCACGGCTTGGCTGCTCGGAGGAGTTTTCGGTTTCGTTTTCACGTTTTCTCGCTTATTTAAAATTATGTTCTAATTCTAGGGGCAATTATGCTGTCATACGGGCGACAGGGGGGTCTCTAGAAGCTAAAAATGCCACTACTTTGACATGGTCAGAAAATCGCCGGAGTTGGCCTTTAACGTGCACTGGCATCGCACAGCACACGGGCCTCAACATTTCGCCTCCATCGAAATGCAGCCGCCGCGGCTGGGATCTAAATAGAAGGTCGATTTTTCTCTTATTAGTAAATTACTCTTTCGCAATACCAACAGCTAGGAGAACACCACGTAAGGAAAGTCATTTTTTTTTGCTTTTTGGCACCACACAGAGGAAGAGAGAAAGCAGAACTGCTTTAATGGTGTCAGAAGAGAAAAGGAAAAATCGCACATTTTATATGTACAATCCTTCGCGAAGTGCTTGAACATGGTAGTTATCCATAAACTTGCAGCATTTAGACTGAAATCATCTCTTCGATAAAGAAATTTTATGTTGCTCCAAGCTTAATGACACATAAAGCAAAACGTTTGTGAAGCCTTAGCGCTTAGCTTTCCTGCCTTTCGGGCCTTACTATGCCGAATAGTAGATACTTGGGACGGTTGATTCTTCTTACTTATGCAACAAGCGAACAGGACGAGGTCTAGTCAACAAGGGACACAACCATGTCAATAAACGTGCTTTATTGGAACTGAGCGTTGTCTCAGGAAGACTTACAACGCATACGCACAACGGCAATATCGGTCACCACGTAACCAGCAGGAATAATAAGGAATCTAGAGGGATATCAACGGTGCGCTCATGCATTTCTCGCCGTATTGCATGACGTAGTACGCCTTCAGGATCTCACGGTCCTCCTTGCCCGTTCCTCTTCCTAAAAATGTATTGATGCCAGGCCGCGTGAGTAATACATTTCCTGGAGCTCAAATGATTGCCGCGACTGCCATGCGTGCCGAAGCCTCCCCTTTTTCAGTAATGTCAGTCTTTTAAGAAGAGGAATGGGTGAAGTGTCAAAGGGCAGCTTGGAATCTTGGAGGCGTGAAACATGATGCAATAGGGCGATAAATGCGTAAGCACTCTGTCGGTACCCCTGCTGGAAAAGGTATTTGATATATTGTGACGATAGCAAAAAACGTGATTGCTAATTTTTTCGCCTGCCGACGTAGTGACTGGTGTTTGCCAGTGCATTGTGAGTCTTCCGGAGACAGCGTCTAGTTTGAACAAAGCAACGTTTTTAGCAGCCCAGCTTCGTGGCTCGGCGCCTTCTTCACTCCCTCGTTCTTTTCGCAGGTTTTAAAAGCAGCTTTATATGGCCTTCATTACGTCATATCTACTTCTGGAATCGTAAATTTCACTAATCGTGGACTTAATTTTCACTTCCTTTAGAGAATCACTCTCATATCACCAAAGGTTGCCATCTTATCTCTTTCATTTGGCAACAACATGGGCGTTGTGCAATTCGGCTGAATGAAATGAATATAATAAAGGAAAGAGTAGAAAAATGTAGCACAATGACTTTTTGATACGTAGTGCGTGTTCCTTCAGGTATTTCCTGCGTCATTTATTTCTATTTTTTTATTCAAAGATGCCCGCGGTGGATGTGGGTGGTCTAAATACAGAGTGCGCTCGGGCTGCTTGTCACGAGCCGTGATAAAACGCAGCTCATTTCACCAAGATTCTTCCCACTCCCATCCCAAACATCCGTTTACAACATAAGCGTTATCTCTTACAGTACTATATCGACTAGCTTTGTTTCTTACAAAAGATGGTGACTGCATTATTGCGCTATTTTTAACCCAGTAAACGGAGTGGATGCGAATAGTGTTTTCCTTTTTAATCATATTTTTGCCTATATTCATCTGTCCTTCTACTTCTCTCTCTGTAATTAGCGAGCAAGAACAGGGTGGCTAATGAGAAATATGCATCTGCCGAACTTCCCTGATCTTCCTATTGATTTCTTCTGTCGCAGATATACATGCTTAAACGTCCCTTGAATTGATGATTTTCATCTATAGAGATCTAACCACGAGATATCTCAAGGACAAGGCGAAAAAAAAAGTGCAGAGGAAAAGATTTACGCATTTGAAAAGAGAAACAGGGCACATTTGAGGCCCACGTGCATGCTGACACAGCAGTATTATCAACACTGTGTGCAGAAAAACGTGCAGCCGGTAAGCCATTGAGAAGTGAATAAACGAGTGCTAAACGAAGGTAGACGCAACCAAGTGCTCCGTGAAGAGCTCCCGAATCGCTTGCACAAACATTTGCCCGACAGCAGCGTTCTTCGGCAACCGAATCTGAACGGTCCGTTAAGTGAAACCTGCTGACGCCTGTCTGTGTTGAAGTCGATGGAAAAAAAAAATACCAGCAACAAATATAAACGATTAATCGGAGTGCATTTTTTATTACCAATTGTCCGTAAACGCGACATGTTAGCACAACGCAAAAAGCGAGGACCTAAGAAAGGACACGTACAGCACAGCGCTGTGCTAATATGTCGATCACCAATTAGCCCAAGCATCCATTTTACCGCAAATGCGGGCGCTGACGTGATACGTGTATATAAGAACAGCAATACAATTGACACAAGGTGGAGACCTGTGCAAAAGGAGTTCTGGACTCATCGTTCGAGCTTCATTTTGATTTTCGTAACCTTTGCTTTCTACCACACAAGCCGCCCTTACTATCCTACAAAGCGAGCAACACGCAGAAGCAGCGTTTTCGCTTCTAGGAAGTGTCCTTCACGTAGCATTCTTAACCATTGGCCAGTAGGGGCTCGATCGGTTCCAGATTCTCCCGAGCAAATAATAAGGAACACAAATTAATCAGCAGCAAAAGAACGACAGGAAGGGGAGGGGGGAATTCCGCTCTCCAACAACACCGTCTTCATCTCTCGCCCTGTGTGGGGCACACACGCGATAAGGAAAGAAGTTTGTTTTTTTTAATTGTTAGTTCTTTCTTTATAATAATCTTTTATTTCATTCTTCTTTGTTCATCTTTTTCTCTCTTTCATGAGTGCGTTAGGCGCGGGTATTTAAAGCGTAACAATTTGGTGATGTGCGTCTTGTGTAAGTGAGAAGTACGGCTGTTGTACTATTGTTGTTATTGCATAAGCGTCAAATGTTTTGTGGATCTATATATATATATATATATATATATATATATATATATATATATATATATATATATATATATAAAAGCCTCCGTCATGCTTATGTACGCCTCTTGCTTCTCCCCCGTTTTTGTGTACTTTTGCAAGAAATAAAGATACTACTACTACTACTACTACTACTACTACTACTACGACTACACGACAGAAAAGAAAGCAAGAAAAAATATCCAAATGAGATGGAAACAAATGTACATGGCATAACTAACAAAGCGGCTTCTTTTTCATGTTTTGGGAAACTCATTTTGTGCATTTTCGACAGGATTATCTTTACTTTCACCGCCCTCAACTCTGAGCCGTCGACTTCCAGCTCACCTAGTGTAGGTGAGACGGAAGGTCAATACTGTTTCCCTTTCCAGCGATTTACTTTTCTCTCGTTTCATATTTTGACGCTGTCGAAGCGACGCTGCCTTATCTGTGGCCGGCCATGGCTGTCCCATACACGCGCCAGTTATGCGAACGCGTTGTTTCGGGCGCAACTTTTGCTTTTCGACTTCCGCTGTGCTTTATTTTGCGAGCTCATTGCCGTTGGCGGTCGCCTCCCTTTTACGGCCGTCGTTTACGGCGCACCGCAGGCCATCGCGTCTTCGAAACAACCTAGCTTCTGCGGTTAGCAGGCCTGTCGTAACGCGCGAACGTTTCTCCTGTGCGACTGCGCAGCGTGTGCGAGCCCGCTGTGACCACTTTTCTTTCTCGCACTTTGATTCCTTTACCGCAGCTAACCTAAGCGAATCAGTATTGATTGTGCTAAGTTAAGCTGTTAGTTGTCATATTTACTTCTCTGAACGGGTTGCACCGCTTGCTTTTCACCGTTCGATGGCTTTGCTTTTTTGAAGTACACGGGCAAATTGCTTATGCCCATGTACTTAAAAGTGTCGATCGATTCTCCCTCGGGCTGGTTTTTACTACCGTCACGGTTAGCTAAACTGATAGGACAACACCGGACAAGCGATGATCTCGGGTTCGAATCGCAGGCCAGGGCGCATTTTTGGCGAGCAGAGGAGCTTTCATTTCTGAGAAATCCGTATGCATTTCCTCATAACTTTCTACTACTAACGGGTCGATGCCAATTTCTCTTTCACAATCGTTACCCCACCGTGCGGAATTCCACAAAACTATTCTGCCACCGTCTGACTGCATTTCCTCCCGCCGTAAACTATATCTCCAGGATCTGCCCACATGTTTCTCGGTCCACGCACTTGCGCACACCCCTCCACTGTAAAAGTCACCACACGATAGAGTCGCAGCCTTCAAGGACATCTTCTGGAGAGCTCGTATAAACAGATGGTGGAGGGACGCCACGAGCGGGAACATTGAAGCTTGGCTCGAGTTGTCCAAACAGGGGGCATAAATTACCCCCTAACAGAGGGGGCATCCTCGACGGGCTCTGAGAGAAAGGACCAAGTGGTGTATAGAAGAGCAGAGATTGCGTAACGGAAGCACGTTCCAGATTCTGACCCCCATGGTGCCGAGGTCGCTCCCCGGCGTCTCTGGAAAGCGGTTAAAGGCGGACGAAGACACGGCAAGGCAAAAAAAAAAAAAGAAAAACAGAGAATAGCATTTGCAAAATGCACCGTACACCTTAACCTCTGCCGCTCCTTAAGCACCGGTGTCGTTCTGTAGTTTTCCAGCGTATTTCCTTGCATCTCTCTCTTTCTCTCTTCCCGCTGTCGCGCGGTAACTTGCTCAAAAAGCGCAGGGAGCTTACCCTATTTTACGCGAAAGGCTGCCTCCTTGGGTTTCGAAGAAGAGGAACCAGCAACTCTATAACCAGTGTAGGGCGGAAAGATAGCGGGAGACGGGGCGGGAGAAGGCTCTGATACCAACGTCAAATAAAAAAGAAGCAAAGATAAGGAGAAGGGTAAGAGGCGGGGGGGAAATAACTTCTTTTTTTTTTCCACGTGAGCAGGGCCTTTTTCAATGGCACGCGATTCTTCTTCACCGCATGGGCTGCGGAAATAGAGCGGACACAGTACCAGTGTCTATAGAAAGAGGAAACTAAAGGAATGGAAAGAACCCAGAAATGGAAATAAGGCGCGAGGGTTGTCACCAGCCCGCAAAGGGAGCCAGTAGAGAGCGACTCCCCTTAACAATTTTTTTTTCAACGTACGAGGGAAAGAAGATACTTGGCGCGCTTGTATATTTTCAGCCCCAGCCCATAAGTTTCCCTACAATGCATTGATTTTTCACGTCACAGCGGTATTTTCGAGGCGGGTTAGGAGGGAAAGAATTAGGGTCACACGGAACGTGCCTCGGGTCATTCGAGCGGCACGGCTCGCAGTAAAAGCTGATATATTTTCGTGCCGTCCCCATCTCTCATACTCAAAAAGTAGAATAATTGAGGAGCCATGGGGAATATTTTCTGCAAATGGTGTCCAATAGGAAAGTTGCATAAGTTTTGGAGAATAGAGGCTGTAACGGACAGAAAGTTGAGCGAGTTGGTAAGGGTCCATAGTCAAAAGAAGAGGCGTGCAAGACACGGACACAAGGGGAGAAGTGAACAACACGAACGCCGAGAGCTTAGAGCTTCCTCGGCTTTAGAGCTTCCTCGGCTTAGAGCTTCCTTTACCTTAGAGCTTCTTCTACATTAGAGCTACCTCGGCTTTAACGGGTCGTAAATGTGGCTAAAGGTGTCGCCTTGTTCAAGATCAGGAAGCGCTCGAGTATTTGCGCCTCTCTCCAACGATTCAGCACATATACGTGCCCCTCTATGGCCGTAAATACCGCACATTTCGCGTTGTCCGAAGGTTATGGGTTCGGTCCCAACCGACGGCTGGTGTGTACTTTTGTCCCTATTATTCAAACTCCATTGATGTCTTAACTACTACACAGCAGCTAATAACTTCCCCTATGCCTTCCTTGGCCTAAATGTGTGTAAGCCCCATTCATGAAGTTGTGTCGAACAGTAAAAAACTAGCCCTTGTTCTTTTCCCAACACCAAATGCACACACACACACACACACACACACACACACACACACACACACACACACACACACACACACACACACACACACACACACACACACATATATATATCATAAGCCTATCTTATGTCCACTGCTGGACGAAGGCCTCTCCCAGTCCTCTCCATCCTTGCCTGTCCTGCACGAGCTGATTCCATTTGATGCCTGCGAATTTCTTGATTTCGTGCCCCCCCGTATCTTACGCTGGTGTAACACGGCCGCTTCGAAGGCCTTCGAACCGACGGAACATCGACTCAAAAGCAAACGGTCGGTTTCGATGGCCGTAGGGTCGATAGTTATCGAGCTCGATAGACTATCGACTCGGCGGCCATCGAAACCGCCCTTGTAGCAGCGCAAACGTGACTTTTGAGTCGATGGACCGTTGGTTCGAAGGGGTTCGAAGCGCCCGTGTGACACCAGTATTACTCTCTGTTGTCCGCGGTTACGCCTACACTCTCTTGGTATTCGTTCCGTCGTTCTAGCTGTCCATCGGTTATCTAGCCTTCTCATCACGTGGCCTGCCCATGTCCATTTTTTCTTCTTAAGATCGGTTATTATGTCGGCGACTCCTGTCCTATGACCCACTCGGCTTCCTTCCCGTCTCTTAATGCAACGCCTATCATTTTTCGTTCCATCGCCCACTGCGCGGTCCTTAACTTCCTCTCGAGCTTGCTTGTAATTCTCCAAGTTTCAGCCTCGTATGTCAGTACTGGCACGATGCAGTAGCTATATAGTTTCCGCTTGAGTGATCGTGGTAGGTTTCCGTTCATGAGTTGGGAGTGCCTCCCATATGCGCGCCATCCCATGTGTTATGTTGCCGCTCATAAGGCGATCGTACAGAAGGGACGGCGTAGCACCGTACGCTATACAAAGCTTCTTTCTCGGCTCTCTCTCTGCATGGTCTTGGACAGCAATTATCAATGGAAAGCAAACTGCTCCCATTGAGCGGCTGGTCTCCCACGCTGGCCCCCAGGGGTTCCTGGTACGAGACCCTTCCCTTTCGCTGAACGTCGCTCGGGGGGGTCGCGGCTGCGCGACCGTACTTGTCCTCTCTGTGGCCGTTTCGGGGAAGAGCAGCTCGGACGCGTAGGAAAAGAATGCATGAGAAGTGCGCCGTCGCTTGAAGCGACAATGCGCTTGGCCCAACCAATTCTTTAACGACCAGCATGCGCTTTCGGCGCGCCGACTGGAACGAAGGGGTGAGTCGCAGCAGTGCACGGTCCGAACTGCGGGAAAGGCGAAGACACGCTGTGTTTCCTGGTACGACAGGGTTCGACTGGATGAGCGTGGGAGATGGCCCGAATGCCGCAGGGCTGCTACGATACCGATATTTCGATTGTGAGAATATCTGAGAGCGTGGGGTAAGGAGAGGGAGAGCCATGATGGGAAAGAATGCCAAAATGCCTGTTTAAACTGCAAAGACGCTGCTGTCAAGATTAGGGACAGCCCACTAGGGAGTGGCTTAATCTGAGGGTAAACAGATTGGATGACAGAAGGTTGAGGTGGACCAGCAGTGGCCACCTCCCCTTTTTCTTTGTTACCGCAAGGTACTAAAGACTGGACGGGATTCGTTTCCCTACAGTCTAGGCTGTAATCACTTAACTGATCGATCAGTAAGATTCCGTACGATGCAACTTCTGTCTGGGCCGTAACCACTCGGTGGTCGAACAGTGAGACTAGGTTCGTTGTATGTAGTAACAGTGTTCTAGGCTCTAACTTAAGAAAAGTTAAGTAGAAGAGTAAGACGCTGTTGATGTCTATGTTATCATCAGTGTGCTTCGGCAAGATGTACATATGACTGTAAATATTTTGCTACAATATACCTTCAAGTTCATTACCTCCAACCTGCCTCCTGCTTCATCGACGTCGATCATCTTCTTGACGGGACTTCAGTCCACATCAAGGAGAAAACGAACAAGAAAAACATAACTGGCGCAGTCGGACAGGGATCGGCGAAGCTCTACAGCACCATACACCGGACCAGTGCCGAGGAGACCGAGGGGCAAGGCATCCGTCAGCCACCAGCGGCAACGTCGAGACGATCCCACAGCAGCCAACTCCGGCACCGTGGAAGAGATCCAGGAACGACAGTGCATACAGCAAAGGGTGAGCAGGATTTCTTGCGTTTTTCTCTAGTTGGCATGGAAATTTATGTGTAGAGCACATGGTGAGAACACGCGGGGGTGCTGAAACAATGGAGTCGAATGGAGATGAAGGTGCGAGTGCGGTAGCAATGGATCGGAGTCGAGAGCCATCAAACCATGGTATTCTAAATTCTGATCAGTCAAATGAGGCGAGAGTGCCTACTCAGAGGCAAGAATCGATGCAGCAGGCATCTCAGATTTTGCCGAATTCAAGTGAAACGAGAACGCTCGAACTTGAAATTCAAAGGCTCAATCTCCAGATTGAGTACGAAAAGCTATTGCAAGATAGAATGAACGCGGAACGTCTCAATGGCACGTTGTCCAACTCTGGGTCGGAGACGGGTGATCGGGGACGACGGTGTTTCGATTCTGTCCAGCAATGTGCAAAAGTGCTGAAAGGGTTCCGCCTGCCGAGTGACGCGGATGTGCCATTATGGTTTGAGGAAGTAGAAAAACTATTTGCTACTTACCAAGTACCGTATGAGAGTCGCGTGCATTTGGTTATACCAGCACTAACTGAACGAGTTCTTTACTTACTGCGTAACCTCAACTCTGAAGAGAGTGCAGATGACGAGGCAGTTAAAGCAGCAGTACTGACAGAACTGAAGCTTTCTCCGGCAGAGTATCTGCAGAGGTTCGAAAGAGCGGTAAAGCGGAAGGAAGAAACGTGGGCGCAGTTCGCGTCCCGCGTGAAAACTTATCTCTCCTACTACCTTCAAGTGAGAGAGGCCGACACAGTAAAAGTGATGGTAGAACTCATGGTTGCTGACCGTATAAAATCGGGCCTTAGCACGGAGGGTCTTGAGTATGTGAGACTAACCGCCGTATTCTGAAACCAAACTTATCCTTATGCTTGTGACTTAAGTAGCCCGTAACCTTAAAGTGACCCTTAACGCGTTTCAAGAACCAACCTTATACTTACATCTGACCTTTTCTTGTACTTATCGCCGCCATAAGTAAGGCTTCCTTAAGGTAGCCCCCGACCTACCTTGACGCTCACTTGTAAGCAAACAAAATGGCAGGCATGGATGACAACGTTGCGGAATTGGTTTAAAATGTGGATAGGCATGAATTATCGAGCTGCGGGCAGCATATGCGTAAGTGCGAATGTCGTGGCGTGCAATCAGAGATCGCCTAAATGCCATGGAGATTGGCGACAAGCGTGGGTACTTGTGCCGCTTCCGCTCCACAACAAGTGCCGTGCTGAAGCTTCATCTATCCCTGCGAAAGGACACCGACGTTCGCGGAGGTACCTTGACGGCTCCTTATCCAACAAGGCTACAACCGCTTCAGCGAGACTCTTCGTTTTGTAAACAAGGCGCAACTAGTCACTTATGGATAACGGCTGTTGCAGCAGAGCATCGAAGGAAAGTGTACGCGATCGCATGTGCCCTATTCCACCGAAACAGCTGGACATGGCTCGTCGGCGGAGCTAGCATACATCAAGGATCACTGGAAACAAAACGTGGTGTTACTAAAGTGAAGTTTTATTGAAAAGGGAATCAAGTGACAGTAGCGAAAAGCGGGAACAGAGCCCAGCGGGACAGAAGAAAAGTACACGCACCAAGCACGAAAGAGTACCAAAGTGAGCCGGAATAATCCATGCGGTAAATGGAAGACCATACACGTTTAATTAGAAAACAGTGATTTTACAGTACCTAGAAAGAGATATCCGCAACAGACTTCGTTCACGCACTGCGCACAGTTCGTTCCTTTAGCACACACTGCCCTTTGGTCTACTTCGTCGTCGCAAACACATCACTGTTTTGCAGTTGCTTGCGTAGGACCACACTGCAGTGCCGACACAAACACGCACACATGAATACAGCGTCCACACCTCGGTGTTCTCCGCACACGCGGAGTGGAGATACAAGCACATGGTCACTCGCAAAAGCACGTACACTGCCGAGAGTCCGGGAAACTGCGTTGACGAGACATACATACCAGCGCACACCCCGTCCGACCAGTCCGACGCCCCCCGAATGACCTCCTCTACCCCCTTTGCTCCCCTCTTTTTTCATTGTCCCGTGCAGCGGTGCGCCCGGTTACAAAAGAAAACACGCAAAAAATGCGCTTAACCTCGCTCCCATGTCACTCACTTACTCGGATAAGGGCGCCTTTCATAAG
The DNA here is from genome assembly GCA_013339685.2 of Hyalomma asiaticum. Lineage (NCBI taxonomy): Eukaryota > Metazoa > Arthropoda > Arachnida > Ixodida > Ixodidae > Hyalomma > Hyalomma asiaticum. The sequence continues at coordinate 91,208,141 of CM023488.1, read as the reverse complement.
GTCGCCTTAAAATCTTGTAAGGTGGGTTTCGGAAAGCCCCTTTACCTTTTCTTAAACTTAAGTTCAAGTTCTCCTTACAAAAGTAACCTTATCGCGATAAGTTAAGTGTGGTTCTAGAATACGGCGGTAAGAGAAGGCGAGGGATGGCTTAGGCCAACTGAGATCGCTAAAGTGCTTCAAACATTCGAACAAGCGAAAGGAAAAGGGCGTGCTTCAAAGCAACCAACTGTAGAAATGGGGCAGAAGCCGGCGACACGAGTAGAGAAAGGGGCTCTTAAGTGCCACTTATGTCACGGCTCAGGCCATTTCGCTAAAGAGTGCCCGAAGTCTAGTGATAAGGAGAGCAACCCGAAGAAGGCTACCGAGCCAAAGCAGAAGGTTCAAAAGGTAACGTTATCCCACGAGACGGAAACTGAAATACCTGATGGAGTACTTAGCGCAAAGGTGAAGTCTCCGAAACACGAGGGTGAAGACACAAATAAACTGCAGTTAATTCCCGTATCATGTGCAGGTATATCCGCAGATGCAATTTTGGATACAGGGAGTGAAATAACTGTCTTTCGGGAGAGTCTGATTCCGAGAAGTTTAGTAGAGCCGTCTGGCAAGGTGAGATTGGTGTCTGCTTTTGGTAAAACTATCGAGGCAAGGCTAGCTACGTTGCCGGTCAAATTAAATAGCCCGCGAGAGGTTACGGAGCCTCAGAGCGTCGACCTACTCTGCGCGTTAACTGATGAGCTCGTCGAGGGCACAGATTGTTTGTTGACCGACGGAGATTGGAAACTTTTGTCGATGGCCAGCAGCCCTCTGGCACCCTGTCGAGCACCGGCCGAGCCTGCTCCCGAAGCAGAACAAGCAGTAGAGAAACCAAAGGTCGTGGCATGCAATCTTACTTTGGAGAAGAAAGACGTTTCCGGCGAAGATGCGCAAATTGATGAAGAAAGGGAGGCATCATTAGGCCAGAGAGAAGAGTTCCGCAAAGTGCAGTTGGGTGACACTACGCTAAAGAAATGTTGGGAAGATGCGCGTAGTGGGAAATCCGGCATGTTCATTTCAGACGCACTGTTATATCACTGCGACTCAATAGCAGGCACTCGAGTGAGTTAGCTAGTTGTCCCCAAAGATAAGCGCACTGAGGTGATGCACTTAGCCCATGAGTCGCTATGCGGGGGGCACCTGGGGCCAAAGAAAACAAGAGCTCGCATTAGGTATAATTTTTTTTGGCCAGGTATGGCGGAGATATTAGGGCATTGTCGTTCGTGCCATGAATGTCAAATTCGGTCAGACAGGCGTCGCACAGATAAAGTGCCTATAACTCCGCTCACTAGACCCGAGCACCCTTTCCAAGTTGTCAATGTAGATGTGATCGGACCCCTCGACACACCGTCGGCGAGAGGGCATAAGTACGCGCTGTGCTTAGTGGACCTTTGCACGAGGTGGCCGGAGGTGGTTCCACTGCGCTCTTTGACCGCTAAGGCGACTTGTGATGCACTGATTGGGATATTCAGTCGCACAGGCGTTCCGGAGATGATCTGCTCCGATCAGGGCACTAATTTCAAATCTCAGCTCACGCAAACGATGATGGAGAAATTAGGTTGCACGCCAAGGTTCTCAACCCCAGAACACCCAGAGAGTAATGGAGTTGTAGAGAGGTGGAACCGAGTACTGAAAAACATGTTGTATCATGTCATTCAGAGAGACTCCAAGAATTGGGACAAATTGATCCCAATGGTTTTATGGGCTTATCGGGAAGTTCCCCATGAGGTAACCGGAGTAGCTCCGTTTCGTCTATTGTATGGAAGGAATCCCACGGGAACGCTTCTAATACTGCAGAGGACGTGGACGGGACAAATGCCGGTGCCCGCAACATTGAGAGAAAGCCCCGCTAAGTATTTACAGCAACTTAAGGAGCAGCTCGAGACGGCCGCTAATATTGCTGAGCTAACTAGTGCAACTCATCAGGAGAGTTACGCCAGTGCCTATAATCGCAGCACCAGGCTCAAAGCTTTTAACGTTGGCGACCAGGTTGTGGTTTTCGACAATGATCGGAATTGTAAGATGTCACCTAAATGGCTAGGCCCATTCACAGTGGTTGGACGTGAGCGCGAACACTCTTACCGCGTTGAAACATCTGAGGGAAAGGTGAAAAGTGTCCACGCCAACAACATTCGACCTTACTATACAAGGGTCAGTCATATTGGGGTAGTCTTCGGTGAGGACCATGATTTTGGGGAGGTGGAATATGCTCCACAACCAACCACTATAAAGCGGGAAGAGCTAGTGCTAACGAGCGAGAAGGTTGCTCACCTTGATGCTGACGCGCAGGCGGAAATACAGGCGGTGTTCCAAAGACATTGCACACTCTTTGACGGCACCCCGGGTATAGCGAAGGTAGACGAACATAGCATAGAAATAGAACCGGGCCACCAGCCAAAAAAGGTGTTTCCTTATCGGGTGCCGGAACTATTAAAGAAGGAAGTCAGCCGGCAAGTTGACGAGCTTTTGATTTGGAAGTTGATCTACCCCACGGAGAGTGAGTTTGCACACCCGGTAGTATGCGTCGGAAAAAAGGATGGGACTATCCGCATGTGTGTGGACTACAGGGCGTTAAATGCCGTCACCAAAGCGGATGCGTTCCCTATGATGAATCCTCAGGAATTGATTTTCCGAGTAGGCAGAGCGAAGTTCATTACGGTAGTGGACCTTAGGCGCGGGTACTGGCAGGTACCGATGGAAGAGAAGTCAGAAATTCACCGCGTTTGTAACGCACGAGGGTCAGTACGCATGGAAAGTGATGCCTTTTGGGCTAAAAAATTCCGCGGCAACCTTTCAAAGAATGGTGAATAAACTCTTGTCGCAACATCAAATGTATGCCACGGCATACCTTGATGATATTGCTATTTTTTCTAGCACTTGGGAGGAGCACCTAAAGCATCTCGACATTATTCTTAAGGTCTTAGAGAAGGCGGGACTGAAAGCCAGTCCGGAGAAGTGTCAGATTGCGCGTTCCCATATACATTACCTGGGGCATATTGTCGGTTCAGGGACACACGCACCAGACCCTGAAAAAATAGCAGCGATTAAGAACCTGGTACCACCGCGCACCAAAAAGGAACTACGCAGCCTGTTAGGACTGTGCGGTTACTATCGTGAGTACGTCCGAGGATATGCAGAGGTGAATAGCCCGCTCACGCTGTTAACAAAGAAAGCGGTACCTAATAAGATACCCTGGCCGGAGGAAGCTCAGGCAGCATTTGAGATGCTCAAACAATCTTTGTGCGAGGCCGTGGCGCTAAACACCCCAGAGCCATCTCAGCCCTACTGGCTTTTCACAGACGCCTCAGCTACGGCGGCGGGAGCATGTTTGGCGCAAATGTCAGCCGAGGGAGAAGAGAGGCCTGTCGCCTTTGCAAGCCACCGCTTCTCACCGACCCAGATGCGTTGGTCGACAATTGAGAGGGAAGCGTTCGCAATAATATGGGCCTTAAAGAAGTTTGACTACTGGCTTTTCGGTGCCATAGTAAACGTCGTTTCCGACCACAATCCGCTGTCGTACCTTACAACTTCTACTCCGCACGGGGCGAAGTTGACAAGATGGGCGCTGGCGTTACAGCGATATCATGTCTCGGTACAACATCGGAAGGGTATATGTAACGGGAATGCGGATGCATTATCGAGGCTCCAGAATAGTTTGTGGAAGCCATCAGAATAACAGTGCCATGCCAACTGAGGGGGGGACGTGAATGTTCCTGCCCACTCGCTGCTGTATATTGTGGACTGTGTGATTGACAATCCAAGAAACAGACACTAGTGATCTTACTGCTTGAAGCAGCAATGGTGTGCTTGATCGTTTAGCATGTATTTGTTTTCGTTTCTTGTATTCTCCTGTCGTGTTGTCTCGCAATTGTGTTTGATGTTTGTGTATACTGTTGTATGCTTAGAAAGTCCAGTGACCTAATCGCGGCAGTGATTTATCGTACCACTGAGCGTAGAACAGCCCAGCGTACTCTTAAGGGGGGACGTGTTATGTTGCCGCTCATAAGGCGATCGTACAGAAGGGACGGCGTAGCACCGTACGCTATACAAAGTTTCTTTCTCGGCTCTCTCTCTGCATGGTCTTGGACAGCAATTATCAATGGAAAGCAAACTGCTCCCATTGAGCGGCTGGTCTTCCACGCTGGCCCCCAGGGGTTCCTGGTACGAGACCCTTCCCTTTCGCTGAACGTCGCTCGGGGGGGTCGCGGCTGCGCGACCGTACTTGTCGTCTCAGTGGCCGTTTCGGGGAAGAGCAGCTCGGACGCGTAGGAAAAGAATGCATGAGAAGTGCGCCGTCGCTTGAAGCGACAATGCGCTTGGCCCAACCAATTCTTTAACGACCAGCATGCGCTTTCGGCGCGCCGACTGGAACGAAGGGGTGAGTCGCAGCAGTGCACGGTCCGAACTGCGGGAAAGGCGAAGACACGCTGTGTTTCCTGGAACGACAGGGTTCGACTGGATGAGCGTGGGAGATGGCCCGAATGCCGCAGGGCTGCTACGATACCGATATTTCGATTGTGAGAATATCTGAGAGCGTGAGATAAGGAGAGGGAGAGCCATGATGGGAAAGAATGCCAAAATGCCTGTTTAAACTGCAAAGACGCTGCTGTCAAGATTAGGGACAGCCCACTAGGGAGTGGCTTAATCTGAGGGTAAACAGATTGGATGACAGAAGGTTGAGGCGGACCAGCAGTGGCCACCTCCCCTTTTTCATTGTTACCGCAAGGTACTAAAGAATGGACGGGATTCGTTTCCCTACAGTCTAGGCTGTAATCACTTAACTGATCGATCAGTAAGACTCCGTACGATGCAACTTCTGTCTGGGCCGTAACCACTCGGTGGTCGAACAGTGAGACTCGGTTCGTTGTATGTAGTAACAGTGTTCTAGGCTCTAACTTAAGAAAAGTTAAGTAGAAGAGTAAGACGCTGTTGATGTCTGTGTTATCATCAGTGTGCTTCGGCAAGATGTACATATGACTGTAAATATTTTGCTACAATATACCTTCAAGTTCATTACCTCCAACAAGCCTCCTGCTTCATCGACGTCGATCATCTTCTTGACGGGACTTCAGTCCACATCAAGGAGAAAACGAACAAGAAAAACATAACTCCATGTTTATTCTACGTTGGATTTTTTTATATGGGTGGGTTCTCCTTTAAGTACCTGTCCTATATATAGGTATTCTACGACTTCTAATGTCCGGTTTTCAATTGTGAAGGATGCCGCCATGATGGTCCAGTGGTTATGGCACTCGACTGCAGATCCGAATCCCTGCCGCGGTGGCTGCATTTCGATGGAGGCGAAATATTGAGGTGCGATGCCTGCACGTTGAAGAACCCCAGGTGGTCGAAATTTCCGGAGACCTCCACTACGGCGTCTGTCATAATCACAGCTGGTTTTGGGACGTTAAACCCCACAAATAAATCAATCAATTGCGAAGGCACGTTGTTTCGCCGTTCCGTTTAGCATTATGTTTGTTTTCTGCATGTTCATCCTTAATCCTACTTTAGAGCTTTCTCGGCTTATCTTCAATCATCTTTTGCAGTTCGTCGCCATCATTGCTAAAGAGTACTATGTCGCCTGCAAATCGTAAGTTACTCAGATATTCGCCGTTAATCCTTAGCCCTGTCTCGTCCTAGTCTAATCTTTTGAAGATTTCTTCCAAACATGCAGTAAATAGCATTACAGAAATTGTATCTCCTTGTCTGATACCTTTCTCTATTGGTATTTTCCTGCTTTTCTTACGGTGAGTAGGCTGGCTGTAGAATCTTTATATATGTTGGCTATGTGTGTTTTACGTAGCTGAGGTCTTACGTTGGAAAACCTTAATATGATTATAAAAGACGCCGCGGTGCAGAACACTGGAGATTTCGACCACTTGGGGTTGTTTAGTCTGCACTGACATCGCACAGTACACGAGGCTCTAGCATTTAGCTTCCATAAAAAATACGGCACCCGGCGCGACGGAGATTCCATCCCGCCACCTTCGAGGAGGACGTTGCAACGACACCTTAGCCATACGGCTGTAGAATCTTGTAAGATTAGAGAGTGACAATAATTTTAATATCGAACCGGTGTGCGCCGTTCCAAAACCGGTCCCTGTGTCGTCTATACTGCGTGTGCTTGACCCGCACCAACATATCAGCCAAGATCAACCTCCCGGCCTTTCTTCTTCCTTTCTCCTCCTCCTCCTCCTTACAGGCATGCGGAGCGCTGTCAACAAGCATCCAGAACTGCGGCAATTCTCCATCGCCACGCGCCAGCCACACGATCTGCTCGCGCCTGCCACGCATACCTCGGTCGTTAGCCATCGCGGCTTGACATCTCGCGCACGATTTCCTGAGGAGGGCGGGTGACTGGTTGCATTGAAAGAACGACAGAAAAAAAAAGCGCGATGTAATAGAATAATGCAGAGCGTAGATATAGATTTCGAGAGAAAAATAAAGCGTAAAGTGAGCGATATGGAGAGAGGGAGCGCTTAACTACATGACCAGGTGCAGCCCATTCGATGGGCGATCACACCAGGCGCCGATCGGTCCGTGACATTGATGGGCTTCAATGCGAGGGCAGGAGACAAACTGGGACCTGCGCTCTCTCTTGGCAGCATCGATGACTTGGCGTGGAACGCGGTTTTACTTTCTTTTCTTTTTACTTGAGATGTTTTCACCTCAACGCAGCGAGGATAAGAACAGATCAGTTTCTCTATTTAGCACTCGAATCGCTTCGGCGATGCTGTATACTGATGTAGACGCACTGTTTCGCGTTGAACGAGGATGTGGAAATAAAACACCGAACTACGCTTCGTCGCGCTCTTCCAGAGGGAGCGTCAGCAACGTAATGGGGGTGAATGCATCCCGCGTATACGTGTATCAAAAAAAAGCAAGCTGCATTTCCCTTTGTTTTGTTTCGAGCAGCAACACTATGGTATGCCGCATGACGTACAAGTGGTCATATATTTACTTTGGGAATTGAGAATTCCCCCTTCACAGTGGGAATTCTAAATTTTCGAAAACACCGAGAAGGGCGGTTATTTCTTGTACTTGTTGCAATAGCTACAAAGCCTGCATATGGACGATTTGCACAAAGACAGCGCTTGTGCTTGCGTGTCATTATGCCCGTCGTCCTGAATATAACCGGACAGCTCTCGCTAGCAAGCTGGGCCAGTCATTACAAATCACTGAATACAAGGGCCCTTGAAGTGAATCTTCTCTGGGGTAGCTCGCGTTGGCGTGTTCCACATGCTGAAACTCAAGTCAGGCGGAAGTAAAGGTTCGCTGCCGGGCTGCGGTTTTGAAGAACCGAGCGCCTTCCTGGCTGCGAGACCAGCACGACTACCTACGTAGCCCCTGTCGATTCTTAAATGCGAAGCATTTCCTAGCGCACTTCGGCGACTTTGAGCGTATCTATCTATCTATCTATCTATCTATCTATCTATCTATCTATCTATCTATCTATCTATCTATCTATCTATCTATCTATCTATCTATCTATCTATCTATCTATCTATTCGCCTATGACTATGTGCTCTCCTGGCCGTTTCGTTAATGGGATGTATGCTAAAATTGGTATGGCACAATATCACTGCATGACGAACCTAAATGACACGCCATAACACAGAAATAATGAATGCATGTCACGAGAGGCATCATTTACGTGCCACGGTCTTGGTTTTCTTGCGGCCGTTCCGATAACTGTATATACCAAAATTGGTATGGCGAGACAATGTGTGACGACCATGAGTGATACGTTCTAAGAACATGAAAATCGTGACATTCATGCTATGAGTGGCATGATTTACATGCCACGCGTTTTCTTAATCGATGTATACAAAAACTGCTATGACACAGCGCGGCTATATGACGAACGTAAATGATGGGTCATAAGGTTACATCATGACATGCGTGCATATGAGCGGAATGGTCTGCATGCCACAGTCTTTGTGCTCTTGCGGCCGTTTCGTTCCCTTCACATGCACGAAATCGGTATAGCAACACAACAATGCAGATATATTTTACGTTCCTGATGCGTCCTTCGCATTTCCTTGATTCCCATTGCACGTGCGATCTGCCATTCATTTTTCTTCACTGTTCAAGGCGGTCACTCGGGCACACGTAGCAATTTCCATACGCGAACAGAATGTTCTTGACCACTGCAACAGGAGCGGTTGTTAGAGCATGTGGAAGGCTGTTTTGTGAATGTTCCTTCATTGTCAATTTAATTTCTCGTCGGCAGCTTCCCTTTTCTTTTCCTTTTCTTTTTTCTTTCTTGGCGTCGTCGCCATTGGCAAGGTTCGGTGACCATGGGGGACAGCAGTCATCATCATGAAAGCAGTATGGTATGGTATGAAAAACTTTATTAGTTCCTGAGGGATCAGTCGGACTGATGCTGGCCGTTCCCACGTCGGAATAGAGAGGCCGAGCCCCTCTGCTACCAGACGGACCCTCTAGACAGCCCTGAGTTGGTCCGCTAGCACCTCACTGTGCAGCATCCCCTGCAGTGCGTGTGCCTTTCTCGCGCGTCGTGTATATAAACGCAAAGCGGGCGCCCGTAACACCTAGCAAAAACATATAGAACATGCTAACGTATGTCTGATCCATATGAATCCCTTCTATTTTCCCCCAGAGGGAACAAATAAACACGAAAATACGGAGCAAAGAGAGGAAGAACGACAGGAAAAGGAAAACAAACAAGAAAAAAATCACGCAGATCCACGGAGTGAATGATGATGAGTGAGCGAAGCTCCGGATGTTCATCGGTAAAAACCGTGAATCTTGCCCAGTACATCATCAAAGACGTGCCAAACACTGTGTGTGTATATATACAAGAAATTGTGCATATATATACAAGAAGCTGGAGATCGTTCTGTGTTCGAAAATCACCCGTGACATTTCCCACTCATGCATGTCACACATGCGATGTCATTAAGCTCCTGGTCTTTATGATATTCCTGCGCTCCCACGTCGTAGATTGTGCCGAGTTCCGGATTAATTTAGTTAACGCACACGTTACGCATCCTTATGGTTGAACTATGTACAAGTGAAATCTCCCACCGGCACTTCATTGCAAGTCGAGATCCAATGCCTATATATATATCAGTGTTGTACGGAACACCGTTACAAGGAACGGCATTCCTGGAACTACTACCTTTTTGGAGGAACAAAGGAACGCCATCGTTCCTTTAAGGGTTGGTGGAACTGTAACGGTAACGCGTTACACTTACGAGTAACGGCAAAGAGGAACGACGTTCCTTGTGTAAACGTTGTACAGGCGTTCTACATGACGTGTGGACAGGCCTGGCTGCAACCACCGAGGCCGAGCCTCGGTTCTCCGCTCTCCTGTTAGCCGTCCCGCTCACTCATAAGAAAACCACACACAAAGCACCATTCCTTTACTCTCTCTCTTCGAGGCTTCGACGAGGGGGAAACTTCCCTTTCGCCACTGCAGTCAATGCAGCCGCTCCCTGTGGCTGGAGAAAGCGCGGATGCGACGTCGTCCTGCAGTGGCTACCCGCACACGTGGGCATCGCGGGAAACGAGGCAGCACTCTGCCGACATCCCGCTGACCGATTGCGCCAGTTCGTACGACTCTGCGCTCATCAATTTTCGTAGGGAACTGGCGCGATCCCACCCTTACTCGCGCATCACCGACGGCTGCCCGCCACGCCCACAACCCGCGACCGGCTTCACTCGGCGCGAGCGTGCGCTTCTCTTCACCCTTCGAACCGGCGCGGCGTGGACAGCCGAACGCCGTCATCGACTTCGTGGTGCCGTCTCTCCCGCGTGCATAGACTGCGGGGAGGTGGAAACCCTCGCGCACCTTCTGTGTGGCTGCCCTGCCTTCGCCTCCGCTCGAGAACAGTTGTGTGCCAGCTACCGTAAGCACGGCCTGTCGTGCTCAACACTACAGGACTTGTTGCACCCAGCTGGTTGCACTGAACTTCGCCGCTCCGCTCTTTCCGCCCTCCTCAACTTTATCGAGGACACGGGGTTTGCCGGGCGGCTATGACAAACTAGCGCGTGTTTTAAGTGTTTAAGTGTCTTTTAAGTGTTTGAAGTGTCGAGCTTGATTTTTACCTGTGTACAGTGTGGTGCCTACGCCCGTGTCTCCCTCTTCTAAGTTCTACTTTATCTTTCTTTCTCTGTTTTAGTCCCCCTCCCCCCCCCCCCCCCCGCACAGGACGGTTGAGGTGTCCTCCTCTACGAGAGACAGTTACTATCCTGTGCTTTTCTCTTCTTTTCAAATAAAGAATCTCTCTCTGGCTGGACAAAAAAAGTCACAGTTTCGCCGCAAGGGCGAAGCAATGAATGCGATAGCAAGGAACTGTAATGCTATATGGAGTGAGGCTCGCAGCTTCAGAAGCAATATTAGTTAAAATACCGCAACGCGAAGAGCATGGAGGCAGCTTGAAATTTTCAGTGCATCCCTCGAGCTCAAAGGAGCCGCTAAATGAAAAAACCGAAGATGAGCGCGAACTATCAAGTGAAGCACGCACGAAACGAAGGCACAGATATACACCGAAAGAGCGCGAATAAGCTGTCACAATGGATTCTCTCAGTTTGAACAGCGCTCCTGTTGCAAAGGCGGCCGAAACAGCGAAGGAAACTAGCGTGCTTCAAGTGTCGAGCTGTGATACTTGATAGTTCGTGCTCATCTTCTGTTTGTTCGTTTAGCGGCGTCCCGTGAGCTCGAGTGACTTTCGTAACACCAACGCGGACATCACGCTGAAAGCTCGAAACATCCCTCTTCCTCTCACCACGAGACAACCGCGCGAGCAGATAGCGGAAGGGCAAGGCTCTCCCTGGGCAAATATTAGAAGAAGCGAGCGAGCTGGCCGACAACTTTTAAATGCACCCGTTGCGCTCCTCGCGCCATCTCGCTGGTAATGAAGGAACGCTTATAAGCGCCTGCCATGTCTGAGTCCTGCCAGCGGTAAAGGGTTTGTATATAAGGCTCGCCGTTAGCTCCCTGAAGGATCTGCTCTTTGTGGCGTAGTGGTTAGCGCCACGCGCTGCGGAGCGAGAGGTTGCTGGTTCGATTCCGCGCTTCGGAAGCATTCATCTGAATGATTTTTCTTTGGGAGTTTTATATATTGTGGGCACTTAAAAGGCCCCTCTTCGTCATCTGTACATAATCATCATCACAAAGGCTTCTTCTTCATCGGGTGTGGATAATCGTCTGTAGTCTGTTCGGTGTTTTGGGCGCGGCCGGTTCGCTGCATCATCGAGGCCTAATAAATACACCGGGACAACCGCATCCTCACAATATATATACATACTTATACGTATACGGTGCGTGACGGCGGCGGCGACGGGGATGGCAAAAACCAGTTGAGACTGCCCATATAATTGCTATCGCAATGAAAATTTCCAGCTCTCAACCAGCCTTGTATGGCAACGCAGGCCGAACCGCAGCGAAGCTTTCGTCCCATCAGATCCCACCGCTACGGCTCCTTTCGAACTATAGACATCCTCAACGCGCGCTTTGCTGTCGCCGCTCAGCGCATTGGTTCTGAGAATGCGGTTACGGCCCCCATGTGTGGGCCTGGGCGTCACTCTCATTTTGTACTCAGGAGACCGCTCTGGAAAGCAAGCGAGCAGTGGCAGATGTTACACTACGGAGGCTAGTTAGACTCGCAGGCTCCCGCAGGGGCGCAGGCAAGCGCGCGAGGGGAGACCGATGACGTGGGGAGGGACAGCAGTCTTTCGCTTTGTCTTATCCAGTCTGAACAGCAAGCGCGGGTTGTTCTGATAGATGGACACTCTCTAGACATCGTTCACTTGACGTTCGAAAATCGTGCATCTTGCCTCCTGTCGCATCTAGATTATGTTGCAATGAAGACATTCAGGTATGGTTTATTTGTTGTTCTTTCTTATGAGGCTAACGAAAAGAGAATTTTGTATTCTAAGTGTACATCGGTCAATTTGTTACATTGCCGTTCACGTTAGATTATGGTTGGACCAGCGCTCAGCATAGTACGCATGCACGTTTTTGCTACTTGGGTTGTTGTGTTGCGCTGCTGTGAACTTATCACGTGCGGGATACGCCATTTTTGGTTGCAGACGTCATTTTTTGGTTGGCACCCGACAAAATGATGCATGTGACGCATTTTATTTATTGATTTATTTATTCCCTACACATCAATGTCATTTTGCCATCGCATGAATGTGGGGCTGCTGTACAAATTGAACACACTATTAATTCGTATTCCATATATGCCATAAGAAACGAGGAAATAGTTCCACGTTATACAATTCGTTGGTATATTCATCAGATAGTCATAGTTAATTTCCCTATAGGTGTTGAACAGTCCATTAAGGGAGCCCCTCGATGTCCCCAGTGCAAGGCGGCAGCGCGAAGGAAGCGCCTTTGGTCGGTGAAGGGGACGTTTTGTTGAAAAGCCAAAGCGTCTGCCCGCGTCCAATCCCGAATCTCCGCTCATTCATTACTGCACAAAACATCACTTCTTGAGCCCTTTGATAAGCAAAGTTACGAGCAAAGCAATAACATACAGGGTCCACACAGCGTGAGCCGATGGCGCCATGACTTTCATTGCGGTATCGGTTCAGAGAACAGAATTCACAACACGCAAGCGAATAGGTTTTACGTGTTATTTCCCATTTCCTTGCATTAGGGCTGGCGTCGCTCTCGATGTCCGCGAACACAGGCCGCCAGGCTCGAACACGTACGTAAACCTTTGTCTGCCTGCCGGATGGCGCGCTTTACATGGCCTTCCAGAATTCGTCACACAAGCTGTTAGAAGATGACCAGCCCGTAGAGCCATGAGTAGCGCCGTTTCAAAGCGCACCGAAAGGAATAGTCAAACGAGGGCCCATCTACCACTAAGCCGTCACGGACATTTTCGTTTCCCAGTGGCGCCGACTGCGACCTTGAAACTAGTTACCCCGAGTGGGTGCTCTTTCGGCGGCAACCACATAGCGGCATTCCTTCCCGTATGAGTACAGTGGCCAGAATACCTCAGAATGAAGTCTATATAGCACGTCCTCCTCCTAACGCAGCCTACCGGCGTTCTCTTGTTTATGAAACCGGCCGGTAAAAAGCTACAACGTTACCCTGCGCTTTTCACTAAGCGCATACAACGATGCACAAGCAGCAATGCCAACCCTGTATGCCTCAGACTGACTGCCATGTAGTTTGAATTCTTCAAATCGACACACATTGCGCGCCATCATAAATACCTACAAAAGAACATTATCACCAATGCTTTGAAATCGTGAGTACTAAGCAAAAATAACGTATTCAGAACTATCAGTCAGACTATTAAAGCACTAAAAAGAATCCGCATTCTGAGTGAAAAAGTTGAGGATTGGAAATGCGGACGACATATCTGGAAATCTTGTTCCAGTATTCATAGGCGTGGGTCAAGCACAAACTATTATATGTGAGTGCAAATCTAAATGTCTATTTATAGCTTCTAGTTTCAACATACTTGATACTCACATGCATTGGGGATTGTTAGTGACTTCCTATTTGCATACTAGGAGAGTGAAGAGGAAAGCATAGGAGAAGAGAGCGAGACGAACGACACGGGAACTGGCAACGGTGATGGTTTAGTGGAAATACATTGTCGCAGCAAGGCAACACGGGCATGCGCACTATTTCCAATAAACCATCGCAGCTGCTAGTAAGCGCCCGAGTCGTTCGTCTTGCTCTCTTGTCCAGTGCTTTGCACTTCACCCTCCTAGTATGCGATACCAACTGGCCCAGAACTCTTCTATTTGCACATTTGAAGCGCACTATTCTGACTGCTGATTGGAAGACCCATTATGTGTTGTACTTGTAATAGACTAGGGTCAAAGTCCCAGTATATATGTCGAGAGTACGTTCCCTGTTCACAGAACGTGCGTCCAGAAGCGTTTATTCTCACATTTTTTATCTCCACATAATCTGCTGCGGTTGAGGTTCGAATTCGCGCCGCTCGACGTCAATTTTAACAGTGTTCACTTAATTTCGCCCCACAATTTTCCGACACTATTTTGATTCTTAAAAATCAAATGTAACGTAAATGTAACGACACGTTCCAATTTTCGAAATGTAACTGGAACGCGTTGCTCTCTGAGTAAAGGAACTTGTAACGGGAACTCGTTGCAAAATTGGGAAGGAACGAGGAACGACGTTTCGTTCCTATTTTGGAGGGACGTGTACAACACTGATATATATATGGGTGGCCGGTGAACGGTTCTCCAGCGCGAGCGGTCGGTATTTTGCAATCAAGAAACTCGCTAGAAGACGCTGCCTACGTCAACGTTTTCTCTCGACGGTGAGGGCGCGTCCTCCTTCTTTGCGAGCTGGTAGAGCGTTCTTCGAAGAAAGAGCGTTTCCATAGTCAACGCGCGTCTTTCGCTCTCTCTCTCTCTCACAAGACAGCAGATGGAAGAGTGAGAGAGCTCGCGCGCCGGGAGGCACGCGCCGAGGGCCAGCGCGAGCCTCCCGGCGCGCCGGACCGCAGCACCGCAGCGCCATCTCGTGATCATTCTGAGACCTAGAGGTGGCTACTACGACAACGACGCCGGACAAGCCTATGCCCTAGGGAGCTTCGCCCCTAAAACAGAAAGAGGGAAAGAAAGAACAAGGAGTACAAGGAAACGGAGATGAACATGCAGATACCTAAAAACGATTAAGAACGGGGAATGTCGCAAGAGCCAACGTTTCGACAAGTGTCCTTCTCTTCGTCCGTCAGTCGGTCGCTGTCCTAACGTCGCTGTCCTAACGTCGCGTCAGTCGCTGTCCTAACGAAGACAAATCCACTTGTCGAAACGTTGGCTCCTGCGACATTCCCCGTTCGTAATCGTTTTTAGCGATCTGTTCATCGATTCAAGCCTCCATCTACCCCTGAGCTTCTGTTCTAGTTTGGATGGAAACAGAGAGAGATATATATATAAGGTTGACACGAAGGGAGGAGACAGAACAAGAGAGAGAGAGAGAATGACGAAAAGTGAAGGAACCCCCCCCCCCCCCCCTCAACATGGCCGGCAGGGGAAGGACTCCTTAATTTTTAAGTATTTTCCATGCAAAGGCTTGGAGTGACGAACGGCCGGCTTTTCTACTACTGTATCATTAACAAAGAAAAACATTTCACAGAATTTGCGACTGACAAAGAAATATGCGTTCCAGTTTTGACTTGTCGAAAGTGAATCCGAATTTATGATCAGACAGCTAATGAGCGACGCACAAAGTCTGCATGAGATTACGACCTCCCCGCGTGGGTCTCAGTAGACTACGGTGGTCGGGAGCTGGAAGGTCGGCATGCATGGGGCGATAAGCCGCCACCTCACTTATCTCTCTCTCTTTATCTCCCCCCACCCTTTTCCTACCTCTTTGCACACACACACACACACACACACACACACACACACACACACACACACACGCACACGCACACACGCACACACGCACGCACGCACTCACGCACACCCTTCTCCCCATAGCCGTGCGGGCGGACAGCCTGTAATTACCGGCAGCGCGAAAGAGCGCCAGGAGTGCGCCACGCGCACTTTCAGTGAGCTCCAAAGTAGCAGTAAAAATAACCGTGAATAAAACGCGAAGAAGAAAGAAAGCAACGAGAGGAACAAAGTAAACGCAGTGCGGCATACTTCTGGTGTGCATTTCGTTTCCGTGATAGACGCGTCGCCCATCCGTCGCTTCACTACCAATGACGACGCCGCTAGTATTTTCCCTATCACATTTCGTCCCTTCACGGCTATAGCCGCTGCATTGTTGGCATATAGAATCTATCTTTTCTTGTGGATAACAACATCCCAATGAAAGCTACGTGTCATTTATTTCAACAAAAGGGTTCGTTCGTAATTTCCGTCGATGAACTGATTTGACGTCCACGTAATATTTCTCACTAGCTCCACCAATGAACGGTGAGGCAGATTCGCCTGGTTTGTTTTCCTGCCGAACGAGCCAGCAACTCGAAGAGGGGCACCGGCCAAAAATGTGTTAACATGATAGCCATACACTATACGCCATCAAGCTTCGCCATCAGGATTCGCCAGGCTACGCCACCGGGCTTCCCAGTATGCGAACTTCACAGCTCCCTGGCGCCGCATGTGACACCTGCAATGAGCGACGCATGCAGGCCATGATTTTGCAATCAGCAGTTTCTTGGAGTACTCGTACAGGAGGGAAAGGCCTGTACACATGGAACGTTTTGCATAGGATTTCCCTTTTTTTTTTCATCAGAGCAGATCTCACGCAACCAGACGGCGAACTACTCTTTTGAAAAATGTGGACATCAATAACTCTTGCTTAAGGGGCGTTATGGCATTAGTCTTGTTTTAGTAAGCGTCACATAGATATAATGTCGGGAGTTGTCTCTGTTGCAACTAAGTTTTTAATTGGATCACTCAGTCACGCTTTTGTTTTGGGCTGCACACATTCCGTCGCGCGCTCTTGGACGGCTTCTGTGTGTCAACCGTTATGAACATCGCGTTATGATCGCGAAAATAGGAGGACAGGTATCGAATTTCTCGTGGTTTCCAAAGCCAAGTCCTCACACGTGCCCTCGGTTGCAGTACCTCATTGTGTAGCTTAACGCAACTATATTTAAAGTTCGTTACCGCACATAAGCAAACTTGATTTTTTTTAATGTTTTCTTTTAACGTCTCCCACGAAGACCATCGGTCAAACGCGCGCAATGCGGCGTGGAATGAGACCGTGTAAACCGTGGAGGTCTAGTGGTTATGGTCCTCGAGCGCGAATCCAAAGGACGCGGGTTCGAACCCGGCCTCGGCGGTCGAATTTTTGATCAAGACCGAAATCATAAACGACAGAAATGAATTCTAAAGCTAAAGGCATTATATTAGTGGTGACTCATGAAGAATTTCCAAAGATCTAGTTAAAGTACGTCATACCAGTTACACCTGCATGCAAGTAATGACACTACATTACTATTACGGTTCAAAAGTAATCAAATTAGTTTTAAATTGCTTAACCAAAAGTTCATCGTTCGGGCAGTGCCTGATTCAGACGTTATTTACAGTACATATGAATTGTAATTGGCACCTCAACCTTCGCGGTGACAACTGAACTGTCTCTGTGCTAAGGACGCGTATCCCTTGCTTGTCGCGAACTGTGTGCGCCGGACTAAGCAATACATATCATTACGTACGCATTACTGCGAAAAGTAATTTAATTAGTGTAATTTCATTACTACCATGTGTAACGAAAATGCTAGAGGCCCGTGTACCGCATGGTGTCAGTGGATGCTAAAGAACCCAAGGTCGGGAAAATATTCGGAGCTCTCCTCTACGGCCGTTTCTTTCCTCTCCTCTCTCTGAGTTCCTTTTCTCTAAGTCCACGCACAATGAGCCGTGCTCTCGCAAGGGCTGATGAAAATACCGCCGTTTCCTTAAGTGAACGACAGTTAATGTGGCCATCACTGGCATGATACGCACCGACAGCGCTCATGGCATCAAAAATCGAAACAGTCACATATCGTTCACTTGGTATGCGCCAAAATTCGCATGGAATGGCAAGAATGTATGGCTAACGAAAATCACATGCAATGACATCAATAACTTGATGTGCTTGGCAGTTATGTGACGATTACGGATAATGAAATCACGTCCGGCCCACATTCTTCGGCCAAGGACTTATGCGGGTGCAGGCCACAGGTGTCTGAATATTGAGCTTTACAGCCTACGACGAACTGCACTGGCGTGACGTCATATGAATTTATAGAAAACTGAATGCTACCCTCGCCAAAAATCTCTACGCCACTGCGGGAGAGCTATCGCTGTGAAGTCTCAGCGTGGGTAAAGGACCGGTCATTTTTTTGTTCCCTCTCTCGCTACCCGCTCTTTCGTATTTCTGTTTTGTTTAATGAAGTTGAGAACAGAACCTGCCGCGGTATCTCGTTTATATCGCAACCCTTCGGCTCCTGTGTTAGCAGCTTTGTAGCACTGCAGCTGTAAAGAACATGGCCCGTGCTTAGAATAATAGTCCATTGCATACAGCCGCGCTCTATTGAAACTTCGCGAGCTGAGCGGTGAACGCGATCGAAGGCATACGATATGCGGACCTGCGCACCGCTTCACATAAAATACGTCGGGCGAGAGGGGATAAAGGAAAATTAACGTGCGCTGATAAACGGATAAGCGACACTCGTAATCCACACACGACGACGGGCGGTCTCTCCAAAACCAAGGTTCGTAAACTTCGGCGTCGATAACGAAAGGGGGCGGCGCTAGGCGGGCGTCACCTATCGACCGGACACGAGAAGGGCGTGCAAATTGCGAGCACTCATGAAAGTCGCAGCCATGGAGCCCCGCATCTAAGTTCGTGCATAAAGGCTGTCCTATGAGAGGTCAACAGACATGCCGCTATAATAATGGCCGCCTCCCGCTTAAGTACGCTGTTCTGTACCTCCTTTGTGATTGTTGCAGGGGGTATATTGCTTCTCCATTTTCCTGTGAGCAGATTTACTTTTCTCTCTCTCTCACGCCATCGCCCACCCCGGAACTGCAAATGTTATGCATCGTTAAATGCCTTCGCTCATTATCCGAGGCGCGTGTTCTCCTCGGCGAGTCGTGTGAGTCGCGGCACCTGAAGTGCGACGATATGAGAATCACGGCGCGCAGTTAGGGCTTATGAGTGCCACGTGTATAGTGGGTGAGCTGCCAGGAATTGACAATGCCCATTCCCGGAATCGCAATATTCCTCATATACAGGTGACGATCTGCATTGGGCTCTACCTTATCTGTTTTCCCATTTTGGCACCCAGTGTGTGAAAATGCTGCGCGTGCGTCAGTGGAATGAGATATGAAGCGTTTACGCACGTCAGCGTAACTCTGGCTGAGAACACGCCCAACGAGTGACGTTATTTCAAAGAGAGCGAGGGTGGATGTCGAAACGGCAGTGCTTTCCTTGACCATAGTTATCATTCGTATGTACGTGAGAATTATAGCGCAGCAGTCTCAATCAGGATATTCATCACAACTTCAACGTAATCAAGCCGCTATTACGCTAGATGTTAGATGCACTAATAACTCGCGTAAGCCCTCGTACTCTCAAAACCATACCCAAATTTTATGTGTCTCACTCAACCTCTCCCTTAGTGTCACTAGCAACGAACGAGTGACAATGTCTTGTCTCACGCACGAAATCCCGCTAGCTGAGAACGCGTTACGATATTACAACATTGCACCGCCACGTTGGTCTAGTAGCTATGGCATTCGGCTGCATGTCCGAAGGCCGCGGGATCGAATCCCGGCCGCGGCGGCTGTATTTCGATGGAGGCAAAATGTTGAGGCTTGTGCACTATATATTGACGCCCATCTGCTTCGAGTTGTCAATGGATTCGCCCTCGCGCTGTCGATCGCTGGCCTCCTGGTTAGCTCAATTGGGAGAGCGAGCGATCCGGTCAGGCGTTCGTCCCGGGTTCGAACGCCGGGACCAACTAAGAAATTTTCGGCAACTAGGAAGCTGTCCTTTCTGAGAAATACGTAAGGCTTAACCTTCTAGCCTTGTGCTACAAATGAGTGGATGCTAATTTTCCCTTTCATAAATGTTACTCAACCTTGTGGGTTTCCGGAGAACTAATTTTTCACTTAGTAACCCTTAAACAGCATTTTATTATGTATGCATATGTAGACTGCCCTACTGCAGTATATGAAAAAGTGACGTTTTTAGTTTTAAAGGGGAAAAATTATACAGGTTATTCGTGCCCACAG
Source organism: Hyalomma asiaticum (assembly GCA_013339685.2). NCBI lineage: Eukaryota > Metazoa > Arthropoda > Arachnida > Ixodida > Ixodidae > Hyalomma > Hyalomma asiaticum. Next base: position 91,188,410 of record CM023488.1, on the reverse strand, counting down.
GCAAATCTCCCCGAATTTCTGCAAAACCTGCATCGGTATGTTATGCATCGCTCAATGGCCAAAGTAGGTGGCGAAAGGCGTAATACCAATGCAATAAACAGAATAGCACCCAAGTTTGCCTATAGTGCTAAATATTCCAGCGAGACGCCGGAATCTTCTTTAAGAGAAATTAAAAAAAAGAAATGCGCGCAAAACGTTATTGCCCTGGCTGAGAGTTTTGTGAGTGTATGAGATACCCTCACATACTGTATGTCAACAAGCTATTATGTTGTATAAAAGTTGCAAAGATATGCAGAAAAATACGTGTAGTACGGACACCCCTGCCTTTTTTTTAATAAATGTAATTTAAGAATTACACCCCTGCCTTCTTCTGAGAGAACGAGCTTCTGCAAACACGGCGGTCATTCATTGGAGAGTTTCGGCAGCGCTGCTGTTCTAGTCTGAAAGACGTTATAAAAGGTCCTTCCTATCTTTGATAACGTTACTGCGCGCATTGAGCTAATAGAACAGGTGGATCCTACTGAAAGCCGCGTGTTAAGGGGCGACTCCGGCGTTCTTGCCCCCATGTTCTGGCATCGATGTTTTCAAATATGGCAGCTAGAGGGGCTAGAGTGGTTCAGTTTGCTCGGAAACGCACCAATCATTTTAAATAACCGACTGGATGTCGTGCCTAAACCAAACTGAAATGGGTCGACGCTTTACACGATGACGTCAGAGCCTCCCCGCCGTCAGAAATATGGAACTGGTGCCAGAAAAATGCAAAGTGACGGCGTCATCCGATGATGTAAGGAGCAGTGTTGTACGGAACGTCGTTCCAAGGAACGACGTTCCTGGAACTAGTTCCTTTTTGGAGGAACGAAGGAACGCTAGCGTTCCTTTAATAGTTGGTGGAACTGTAACGGTAACGCGTTACATTTATGCAGTAACGGCAGGGGGAACGACGTTCCTCTTATAAGCGTTCCACAGGTCCGCATGCAGGACGGATAGGCCGGGCCACAACCGCCCAGGCCGAGCCTTGAGTCCCCGCTTCCCTGTTAGCAGTCACCGTCACTCAAAAGAAAACTACACGCAAAACGTCACTCCTTTACTCTCCCTCTTCGAGGCTTCGACGAGGGCGAAACTTCTCTTTCGCCAGTGTAAGCACACCACACAAGTGCATTTCGTTACCCCCATACGGTGGCCGCGCGCTGTCGCTGGGCGAAATGTTTCCGGCTGTCTACGGCAACGCAGGCCCGCAGCCAGCCGCGAAATTCCTTTCGTCCCTTCAGATCCCGCCGCCAAGGCTCCCTTCGAACTGACACTGACAACGCGCGCTTTGCTCAATGTATTGGTTCTGAGAATGCGGTTACGGCTCAAACGTGTGGGCCTCGGCGCCAATGGCATTTTTTACGCAGGAGACCGCTCGGCGAAGCAGACGAGTAGCGGCAAATGTTACCGTGAAGTCAAGATAACGTGAGGTGGCTAGCAGGCAGGCAGTGTCTCGATCAACGTAGCTGTGTGCGGGCAGGCGACACTTAGCTGCCGGAAACGTAAACCACGAGAGTTTGGAGAACAGAACTACAAGGCCAGCCAGCACGACCGAGCCGGCTGGGGTTTGTCAACAAAAGGGTGGCGTGGTCTCTTGTCAAACGTCCAACTGAAGATCGCTGAGAAGACATCAGCTGCTGTGTTTCCACGGACCCTCCCGGCTTGCTTGAGTGGGGAATTGTAGGATTCTCCGAAAGTCGTGTTGCAAGCTACCGTTCCGACGCAGCATACTCTACTCGACACGCTGCCGGCCTCTGCTGATGGGGCGACAACGTCCGCCGAAAAAGGAAAACTTGGCCCTCCTGCTGTGACGAAAAGGGGTCGACGAAAGGGCCGTAGTTATGGCGAAACAAATCTCAGGCGCCAGCAGGGGTGCAGGAAATCGACAGGAAAGCGCGCGGGACGACACCAACCACGTGGGGAGGGGTAGAAGTCTTTCGCTTTATTTGAGCCAGTCTGAAGAGCAAGGAAGGGTCGTTCTGAAGGCTGGACACACTGCAGTGATCTTTCACTTGATATTCGAAAATCACGGAACACCATCTCGCCTCCTGTGCCATCAGATTCTGTTGCAATGAGTGCCGATAGATTGCTTCCTGGCCATGACTACCCCCGATGTTTCAACCGATTGAATACAACATCGCACGCCTGTGTTTAGCCCAATGTATGACTTGTGCTCAATCAAACAATACAAGTGGAGTGTCGAAAAGATCGGCGAGAAACTTCAAGAAGCACGTGCAGGTATGGTTTATTTAATGTTCTTTCCTATTCGCATAACGAAAAGACAGCTTTGTGTCCTAAGTGTTGACTGATTGATTGATTTGTGGGGTTTAACGTCCCAAAACCAGCTGTGATTATGAGAGATGCCGTAGTGGAGGTCTCCGGAAATTTCGACCACCTGGGGTTCTTTAACGTGCACTGACATCGCACAGCACACGGGCCTCAACATTTCGCCTCCATCGAAATGCAGCCGCCGCGGCCGGGATTTGATCCCGCGACCCTCGGATCTGCAGCCGAGTACCTTAGCCACTAGACCACCGTGCCGGGGCACGGTGTTCGAAGTGTAAATCGGCTGATTTGTTACTTTCTTGTTCACATTATGTATGATTTCTACTATGTCTTGATCTCATAAGAACTAGAGCCACGCTCAGTAGCACGTGCGCAAGTTTTTGCTACTTGGGTTGTGCGGTTGTGCTGCTGCGAACCTTTCAAGCGGGACATACGTCATTTTTGTTTTCAGACATCATTTCTTGGTAGGTGTCTGATGAAATGATGCACGTGAGGCGATTTATTTATTTATTTATTTATTTATTTATTTATTTATTCGCCACATATTAATGTAATTTAACTATTGCATGAAAGTGGGGCTGCTGTAGAAATTGAACAGACAAAGCGTACTCCTTAGGACGCCATAAGAAAAAAGATACTCCTACGTCGTCGTCGGTAAGCTCATCAGCTGATCATGCAGTTCGAATTCTCCACACCGACACACGCTGCGCACCACCATAAATAACAGCGAAAGAACAGTATCACAAATGCTTTAAAATTGTGAGACCTAAGCAAAATAATATATTCAGAACTGTCAATTAGACTACTAAACGACTAAAAAGACTACTAATACTGAGGGAAGAAATTTAGGGCAGCAAATGATGACGACATAGCGGGAAATCTTGTTGCAGTATTGATAGACGCGGGTGAAGCACGAGCTATTATATGCCAATTGATGTAAATCGACAGGTCTACAGCATACATAGCTCTTAGTGGTAAATGTAGGCTTGCTACTCATAATGTCTCATGTGTTGGTGAATGTGAGTGACTTTCTATCTGCACACCTGAGGAGCACTATTCTGGCTACTCATTGGAAGACCCATATATATGTGTTGCACTTGTAATAGACTAGAGTCAAATTCGCTGTGAACGGGACTACGTTCGGTGCTCCCTGAAAAAATGTCTAGAAGCATTTATTTTCATATTTTCTATCTGTAATCTATCCATCGGTAATCTGCTGCCGGTAAGGTTCAAGTTCACGAAATGTACGTAGCTCGATTGAATTTAAAGCGTTTAAGTCACTTAATTTCAGCTCACAATTTTCCGAGACTATTTTGAATCTTAAAAATCAAATGTAACGTAAATGTAACGACATGTTCCAATTTCCAAAATGTAACTGGAACGCGTTCCTTTCTGATTGAAGGAACTTGTAACGGGAACTCGTTACAAAATCGGGAAGGAACGAGGAACGAGCTTTCGTTCCTGTTTTGGAGGAACGTGTACAACACTGGTAAGGAGTTATGCCAACTTTTCTGGACATGACAGCGAGGATATGAATGCTAAACTATCGCCGTTTTGTTTTACACGGCCCGCCTGCTCTGATAGGCAAGCGTTGAATGCAATGACGTCAAAAGCACGAGTTGTCCCGCTAGGCAATCCGCTAGAAATTCATATTTACGAAAACTAAATGGCTTGCAACAGCCTGATTTGGCATATATTATGACAGTTTCAAGGAGAATATATAGGGAGAATTTAGATCAGTGGACACTGAAAAATCGCCTGAGTTGCCCTTTAACCATGACGACATGGTATTACCGCACGGAAAGTAAGGTATACCCCCACCATTGCCACCGCCGTTGCTAAGACATTCTATTAATGCATCTGTCGGTCGGCTAAGCAGCGCGACTCATTGAGTGCGGCAATGTGTAAAGCAAACACCGAAGGCGCGATCTTCGTCGGCGTACGCGTTCTCTTTAGTCCACATTCCGCAGGCGGCGTGTCGAAGCAGCACCCTTGAGCAAACAACGTGCGTGAGTTATGTCGGAAACTTGGTAATTTCCGGCGGCGCCGCTTCGGGTCACCTAATGACTGCTTTGGTAACGACACCGATAGGGTGCCTTTTGAGAAGCCTACGCGTATCGCCATCTCGCTTACGGACGACTAATTACCACACCTCCCGCATTCCTTTAACGCTTACAGCGAAAATAAATACATAAACAAATAAGAAAAAGCGCCTGGAACACTTGCCGCCAAACGAACTTCGGAGCTCCACCTCGCCCTTTGCACTTGGCATAACGTGATTAATTACATTTTCTTACTAATGAGACGTGTTCTCGTTAGCTGCGCAAATGTGCAACATAAAAATAGGTATAGACTACACGTAATTGTTGGTCATAGTAGAGATTCCTTGGCTCAAATAAAATCACCATGCCCCCGCAAAACGGAGACGATATTTCACTGTTGAAGCATGAACACATTCTGTCCAGTGCGCTCAGAAAAAATTCCAGAGTGTTTCAAGCACGGAAGAGTAACGTAGATGATCTGTGCATCTTCGTCGTCCAGTTATTCGTGTTTCACTGTGCTTGTGTTTGAGGCTGACGTACGCCTGATTGCCTTCCGCATAAATGAAAGCGCACTTGTATATCAACCACGATATTCAGTGACTGGTCTCCCAACAAATTCACTGCGTGATAACATGGACAAATTTAATGTTCTGTATACAAAAACAAAAAAAGAACAATTTAGCAATCTAATCACTACGCGAAAGTTAAGGGTTAGCTGTGTCAGATGCCTTTCATTTCATGTTCATAAATCTGGGAACGATTCTCTCAAAGCCACGATATTCAGTGAATACAAAGCTGTGTACGTAGAAAAATGCCAAGTTAAGTAAGTCAGTGTTGTATGTGGAGCAATTAAAGCTTCCGACCAGAGTTAACATTTAGCAAATCGATCTTTGTCCTCATAAATTTAAGAGCGCAAATCACACACACCAATACACATCAAAAAATACACACCTCTCTACGCTTTGGCGTCTATTTTTTTCATGTGTACTGGTGTGGGTGTGGGTCTGTGGTCTGCGGTCTTAAATTTATGAAGTCGTGTCTCACAAATTAGCCCAAGAAAAAGTTCTACTGGATGTTTGTCCGTCAAGGCAGTACTGTGGTTATGGCGCTCGGCAGCTCACGTGGATTTTATCCTGTCCATGGCGGTTGCATTCCCTGTAGAGAGAACAATGCCAGACGTCCATGTACTGTGCGGTGTCTGTGCGCATTGAAGACCGACAGGTGAGCAAAATTTCTAGATCCCTACAGTACGGCATGCCTCATAATCATAACGTATACAGTTCTTGCACCTATACAACTCCAAGTAAAATTAGTACTATTATAAGTGCAGTTTCTACGCAGAACTTCTATAAGAGCAAGTGTTATGTTCAAGCTTTATCTCGACGTTTCTAGTACTCAGGGCCATTGAAAAGGTATTAAATATCTCTAGGAGTTGCTCCCTATCTTCGAGGAACAGCTATGTGAACTCATTAGCGCTGCTGCCCTTGGAAACTTGCGTTTTGTTAATTGATTTGTGGGGTTTAACGTCTCAAAACAAGTTGTGATTATGAGAGACGCCGTAGTGGAGGTCTCCGGAAATTTCGACCACTTGGGGTTCTTTAATGTGCACTGATGTCGCAAAGCACACGGGCTTCAGCGTCTCGCCCCCATCGAAATGTAGCCGCCGCGGCCGGCACTCGATCCCGCGACCTTCGGATCAGCAGCCGAGGGGCATAACCACTAGGCCACCGTGGCGGGGCAACTTGCGTTTTGTATTCCATTGTAACAAAAAATGATTTTTAAATGTTCCGCGTTTTATTTTCCTGACAAACCCGGGATCATCCAACAGCGGATGCATTTCTACCATTTATAGCATCATGTTCGTTGTTAGTAACCACTCTCATTGCTCTATGCCCACAACTTATCCTTCTGGACAACTGAAGGAAGCATACACTGAGGCGCACCTGAATCCCTTGCTGGTACGAAAACCACAATAAGCACTCCAAACCCCTCATTACAGGATCCAGTAGAGGTCATGAACACCTCCACAACATACACACGACATCTGTAAAATTCGCATGGTCAGCGTAACAAAACACAACGGCCTCCACGTATCCTCGCTGGCGCATGCGCTCACTCTTTCGCCTTTCCTCCATAGCGCTTGGTTTTCTTCTGGGCGCATCGGAAGGTATGAAGCTGTGCCAATGACACAGAAATTGGCTTTCCGATAGCCATCTCCGCATAAGGGTTGTACACACCCGAACCTCAGTGAAGACAAGCTGTAATGATAATGACCTATAGGTGGGGCAGCGTGCGATTTTGTTTCTGCAGAACAGTATATGTACGCACGGCTGAAGAATGTAAGCGCCGTATTCACGCTGTTGGGAAGGGAGAGCGTATAGTACCGAACGTAGTAACGTGTACGGTAATGGAAGTTTGTGCAGTGAACGGCTGAAGACGACGAAACTCGAAGAGCTATAGCTGGTCCAGTGTCACAATTTTTTTCCGAACGTTAAAATTTTTTTTTCGCACCTTGAAAGGGCCTCACAAGAGCGCCACATTTTAGCTTTATTTCCTTCCGCAAATCTGAGTAGTCTCTTCTGCAAGCAGATTGAAATAAATACCACGGCCTGACGCCGAGCGTACAAGGTGCCGGCTCCGGGTGGAGCTGCTTTGTTTCTAAGGTACGTAACCACTTGTGCATTTTTTCCTTATTTGAGCTCAATGTGGGCCCTTGAAAACATAAGTGTGCCGGACTCTGGGAGTCTGTAAGGCTTAACGGTGACATAAAGAGGTTGCTAAAAAAGAGGAATGCGGTTGAAACAAATATCGAGTTGGGAATGACAATGGCTAATTTCAGAACAGAGTGCCAGGTGCTTTGCGTACGGTATTCTTAGCCTTTCTTGCCACGGCGCATGCCTCATCCGCTAGCTGCTGTTTGAGTTAGCGTTTCGGTACTATTACTTCGAAAACAAGGGCTTTTAGTTTAAAGTTCCTTACGCGTACAGATACCGGATTACCGAAAAATGTACGTGATCGGTTATGTCAGAAAAGACAGCGGAGGATGCGGAGCCTCACCAGAGGCACACAAATCCAGTGTTGTACGGAACGTCGTTCTAAGGAACGACGTTCCTGGAACGCGTTCCTTTTGGGAGGAACGAAGGAACGCCATCGTTCCTTTTAGGGTTGGTGGAACTGTAACGGTAACGCGTTACATTTACGAAGAAACGGCAAAGGGAACGGCGTTCCTTCTATACACGTTCCACTCCATGGCAATCGCACGTACGCAGCACATATGCAGGACGGACAGGCAGGCCAACAACAAGCCGTGCCTAGATGCCCCGTTTTCCTGCCGACATTATCACTCTCTCACAGGAAACCACGGGCGAAAACGCCATCCTATTGTGGTTTCGATGATTCCACGAGGGTGACTCTTCCCCTTCTTAATTGCGCCTGCACGACGTCATGGTATCCCGCTACTCCTTTGCGGTGGCCGCTTGCTATGGCCGCTGGACAAGTAGTTTCCGGCTGTGAGCCAGTCCTCTATGAGTGTATGGCAACGCGGGAAGAACTGCATGCAACAGTGAAGTTCCTTTCGTCCCTTATGATCCTGCCGCCAGGGCTCCCTCCGAACGAAAACTGTGTCAACGCGTGCTTTACTCTATCGCCTCTCCCCGCATTGGTTCCGAGAACGCGGTTGTGGCCATGGTTGTCCATACATGTAAGACATTTTGTGCGTCAACCTCGTCAAGCTATTTTAGTTGAAGTGAACGGGCCGCGCCTTAACTTAGCGTCAGCAGCCCTATGCCCCCGGCAAAGAAACGAAAGGCTTCTCATACACGTGCTCACGCTAACGCGTGCTGAACGTGCCCACGTGCGTGCGTGCGTGTTTGTAATGCTGGGCGAAGTTAACATCGTTCTAACCCGGATCTGGATAATTATGTTCCTTGATGCCGAGTTTAATTGTTCCTAATAGAGACCAGTTTCATTGCCACGCGACCAAAGGGCTAGCTACACAGGGATAATCAAACATTTTAACGCACCACATACCGTCCACTTTGGTAGACAGCCCCATTGCCGTATAAAAATGTCCTGTCAACCATGCTTGCCTGGTGTGGGTTATTTTTTTTTTTTGGCTGGCGTTCCGTCAAATTATGCATATGAGGCTATTTATTTTCTTGTTTATTTCCTGCACCACAGCAGAATTTCGCCCTTGCATGGACGTCGGAGGGACTACTAATTTAACAGACACTTAATGCTTATTCCTAATGCCACGAAGAAAAGAAGAAAGCAGCCCCGCATTATTTAATTCTGCGATAAACGCACAAAAAGCAATACTAAAATTCCTCAAACAGACATACGTTCAGAGCAGCCATAATTAACAACAAAAGTGCAGTACATCACACCTTCTATAAAGTGATGAGAACTATATAAAAGCAATACAACCGGAACTGCCAATTGCTTTATGAAAATGCTGCAAAGCCTACCAATTTTGAGCAAAATCGTTTAGGATCGGGAATGCTGACGACATTGGGGAATGTTGTCCCAGTGTTTGCGCGCAAAGGCATGGGCCAGGCACGAACCTTTACATACTACACTAGATCAAAAGATCTGTTACTAGCTTTTGGTGTCAGATGCATCGCTGTTACATGCATTGGTGCATGTTAGTAACTGCTTATTTCCACATTATAGGCGCAGTATCCAGGCTACGCACCTGACGACTGAAGTGCAAAGTGCCATATGTGTCGCACTTGTAATAGACTAGCGCTAGAGTTGCAGTGGAGCTGTCCGTAATATGTTCGGTGCTGCTTGAAAATACTTGCCTTGGAAGTCTCTTTGGATATTTCTTTTTCTACAGTTATTATGCTGCCGGTGACGTTAAAATTCATGAAATATACCTTTGTGAATGTGAGATTCAGAATGTTCACTTAATTGTGCCTCGGGATTAATTTTCAGTTTTAGAAATAAAATGCAGCGTTAATGTAACGGCACGTTCCAATTTACGAAATGTAACTGGAACGCGTTCCTTTCCGATTACAGGAACTTGTAACGGGAACTCGTTACAAAATTGTGAAGGAACGAGGAACGAGTTTCCGTTCCTGTTTTGGAGGAACGTGTACAACACTGCACAAATATAATATTAAAGAAGCTTGCATGTCCACTGGTAGTGTAAAGCATTGGCCTCAGATTGTCACTAACTGACAGTGCTCTCAGTACTTCATTTTACGAGGGCATTAACGCGACTCAAAAGAAAACAGTATGCGTTGTTGTTGTTAACCAATGCGGCCCCAGATATCGCTAGTAGATTTCCTTCTGCCGTAAACTCCTACGCTGCAACGGCACCCGTAAACGCAAGGAAGTCTACGGACAGACTGAAATCCTCTATTAGGGCGCGTTTCCGAGACGTATGCAATACTTCTTTACGTTGAGCGCATGGCGGTTGAGTGCGAGTCCGTTGCGCTACGCTTTGCGGAGGAAAACGCTACTCTAAAACACGTGTGGCACCCTTACGCTTATCCAACGAACCCAGCTGTTTTTTGTTTGCGATGAGCTGAAGGTCACTCTTGTTTTCTAACAAGTCCAGTACTAAACACTTAAAAGAGAAGCGAAATTCGCGTTTGCCATACTTCCTTGCATCAGAGCTTGAGGGCTTCTTAGCATAGATGAGTTCGCGCCTAACAAAGCACCGCATTTTTTTTTAAACATGAGCAAGCTACATTATGTCAGGTTTAAGGCAAAGTATATGGACCCGCACCCGGAATACACTGGTAACGTGCAGTTTAATAACACTGCCCTCGAGTAAACGAAGCATCGGCCCTCGTAAGCTACTGCATACATACGAAATAACATATCGAATGACTTGTTTTCACTTGCATGACAGCCCCTGTTTTGGGAGCGACTTACAGGTGTAAGTCATGGTGGTCGCCTGGCAAGATATCGCCGGCCTCTGTAATTTAACGCGCATACACTTAAATCATGGCTTGCTCTTTGCCAGCAGACCTCGGGCAGCATATCGTCGAAGCGTAGTAAGTCATAAACGTGAACGATAATGGTTCGCGGCACAAAAATGGCAGACCGACAGAAAAAGAAATATGCAGCGTCCTTATGCGGGACAGCAACATTAAAGAAGCGTGTGTAAGAAATGAAGATGTTCGAACCACGTTTGCGTTTACGAGGGCGTCGGTAGAGCTTGACCGACGAGGAGGCGTCTTTTACAAAATAATGCAACGCTATTGTTACGGGCGTGTAGCACGAATCTCTGACAAACGACCCGCTCTTTAGGTATACTGGGCAGCACGTTTTGTGCTTTAGTATTTCCACTGTACTACTGGAAAGCACAGGCGCCCTCAAGAACACACCGGCGGAAGTCCCCCAACCGCCGAAGTTCCGTTGGACCACCTCAGCGCATCGGTTATTTACGACGCCTCCGTTTAACAGTCCTGTGTTGCCTCCGTTACCACAGAATATTGATTTTCATGCAGAGGCGTCGGTTGTGCCTTCAGACACCAGTAATATTTCGCGTGAGACTTGTGCAGGATGGTTGCTGGAATAAATTTTCACTGCCTTATGAAAAGTGTTTTGCGGAGGAACGATTTCCTATTCTGAGTAATCAAATGTACACCTGAGGAATCGCTCATCTTTTGTTGTTTTCTTTCTTTTTCTCGAATTATGTTTTATAACTCATGTTTAGCAGCTATAGCAACGCCCGTTGCTGTCTGTATATGCGTTAACGCTGCGTGCGGGACGTTCCAATGCGCTATAATACACACTACCCACACTTGCCCTCAGACACTGCTACACGATAGTGACTTGTACTAGGGACAAAAAGAGTGAGAAAGAAGTTTTGATTATGCCACGGGGTAGTGAAATTGCACTAGAGATTATACACAATCACGAAGTAAGCACTGGAGGACCAAAACTCCGCAGTTTTAGCGGATTTCCCACCGGGTGGAGATCCCTTCTAGTTCTTTAGAGGCAGGCGTTCCTGAGCTTCAATGAATACTTGCTCGTAAACAAGCATGACCGAAACATTTCGAACGCTTACTGTGTAATCTCCAACAATTAGGCCGCTTGCCTCACATTCTGAGCGCCGTAATGTGTTACTGCTTGCAATCGGACGGGCCACGTCGATTGGATCTACATACCGCTCTGCGCAAACTCCGCCGTGAGAGTAATGGTGTTGATTTACTGCCTTTCATTCACTGCTAGCTTTTTATAAAGTTTTCGAGCTACGAGCACTAAATCTGAATCGCTGGCATCGCGTTGTTTGGTCTCGCAAAATGTGGCCCCTGCAGCCATTCCTGTGGCACCCACAATGTATAAACTTTCCTTTACTCTTTATTTTAAATACCTGGACTGGTAACGTAGTTGTACAGTAATGTTTGCGTTAATTAGCATAACGGTATTCTTACAGGCCGGAGGTGGCAGACGGACATCTTCGTGGGGACTTCCCGTATGCACATCCTGCTGCATACGATAACCAAATGGACACCCGTCAGGTTGACCGCCAAATCTTTTGCTTGTTTACTTTTCCTTGTTTCTTTAGCTTTCGTGCGGTGGCCCCTTGTTTGCGCAGGTACACAATCATGTAAGTCCTCTGCGACTTATCTGCACCATGCACAAGTTATCTCTTATTCTATATTGTATCTCGCTGCCAGTTCGTTTCCTTATATTTGTGATCTTATATATTACAGTCATGCGGTAATTCGTGTGCTGCCACTATTTCTCGCAGGCATAACTACACACCCCAGGTGCCCAATACGGAGTGGTAGGCTATGCGGCTCTCGCCTCATTCTATCCTCAACTTAAACTGCAGTTCACAATGGCTTCGGGATCCTCCCCATCGTCACCTGTATCCCGAACTCCCTTCAGTCGTGGATAACGGACGTCGGTCTACTGACCCGGTTCCCTTCGGGGGAGATCGAACACACTGGCAGGGGCACGTGGCTGGGCTAGCACAAAGACCACGCGCCGACCCAGTTGGCCCAGACACGAAGACAGTCTGCAGCGTTGTCAGAGACGCTTCCAAACGGGGTCAGCAGACCGCGCGTGCCCGCGGCCGTCTTCTCGAGGGCCTACAATAGCGTCCTAACTGTACGTTTCCTGCACAGCCAAAGGTTGTGGCTAACAGCAGCACGTCTGCGGGCAAACACGAGTGTTACGCCCCCGTGGCAACAACACCTGACATCCTTCGAAGTGAAAGAAAAAAGAAGAGAGAGAGAGGAGAAAGACGGAATGAGAAAATGGTAAGAAGCGCTACAAAAACGGGAAAAAACGCGCAGTTTATTTGGCTGTAGAGCTGGTCTACGGCAGTTTTACGAGCAGGCCGAAGTCACGTGCCTGCTCATGGTACAGTGCAATAATCGGGATGAGAATAGAAGCAAAGAAGCAAAAGAATTACGAACACTTATGTGTGCAAATAAAAGAGAGAAAAAATTTGCATTTTATTCCCCCTTTATTTTGCCTATGAGGCACGTGGCTTAGAGAGCCGTTTGCTCGTTCGGCACCTTTCTCTCTCTCTCTCTCTCTCTCTCTCTCTCTCTGTGTGTGTGTGTGTGTGCGTGCGTGTGTGTGTATGTGTGTGTGTGTGTGTGTGTGTGTGTGTGCATCCAAGAGAGCGGAGGACGACGGCGTATCACCTGCTGCAGGTGATACGTATTTCCTATACGCGGCCTCGTTTCCTCCCCAACACCCTCCGCACGCTTTATTCATGTAAAAAAGAAAAAAAAAGGAAAAGAGGGCACAAGCATGTAGTAAGTAATACGAACTGTCCTCCTCGCCATGCCACCTTTCTCTCTCTCTCTCCTTTTTCAAAGAGAATAGCAATGTTCTTTGAATATATTTGTCATTTTTTATTTCTCATTCAATGCTCCAAATGTATTCTTCCTTTGCATGTGGATGTCCTAATAGATTTCCTTTTTCTTTTCTTTTTTGTTTTCACCATAGCGTCGGAGCGGCAAGGACACGTCACAAGTTGAGGCTGCTCTGATTGGGCAATTCATGGTGGCCAATCAGAGAGGCAGAAACAAGACGCGTGCGTGGCGCGTGCTAACAGGCACGAACCCATACCACATCGTTTTCCTTATTTTTTTCATGCCTTTCTTGTTACTGTTGCTTACAGGTCCTGCCTAGGGCTCTTTTCTGTCCGTTTATTACCTATCTCTTTTACCTGGAATGCCTACACTCATGCAGGGGCTGAATCAGTGCCAGTGGCAGTCTCCTCTCCATATTGTTCTACACATGGTGAGAGTCTCTCTCGCTCCTGAATGCGTTTGTACTAGTTGTATATGAACGTGCTCGTCATCCTGCAATTTTGCTTTAGCTGCGTTATCGTAGCCAAGAATCTCGTATGCAGCCCACGAGCGTGGTAGCGTGGTATTGAAACCCCGAAACTTGCGCATCTTGTTTCTCTCCGATCTTCCCCTCACCAAATGGCTATTTCTGTTGATTGTTCATCACTTCTGTCCAACGTACAGTGTGTCACGCCAGCTCTCTTCTACTGTATTTCTCTTTTAGTTTTGTTACCGTTTGTCCTCTTTCTCTCTATCTCTATCTGTTTGAATATTTCCTTTCCAAAGTAACGCCCTGGTTTTCCACGAAGTTCCATTCCCTCCGCTTCTCCGTCAGGTGCGTACGGTTGTTGTTGGCTGCCTATCAGAGCTTTAACGGTTACCGCTTACTCCTACGTAGAGCACCGTGCCGGTAAAGTGCAGAAATTCATTGGATTTCATCATTTTTCTCGACACTGAACTACATTGCTAGCATCCTGATAATATCGCTCGGCCAAGTAACCGCACACAAAAGCAGTCAGAAAAAGTGTGTTCTGCAAACTGACGTCAATGCTCGCGCGCTTCGTGCACTATGAAGAGCACGAAGCGCACAAGAACATGGAGAAAGTTGAAAGGTCAGCGCTTTTACTGAAAACTAATTTTGATTGATCAGAAGAACGTTTCCAAGCAGATACAGAAGATTTTCCAGGTGCATAAGTTGAACAAAACGTCAGCAGAAACTAGAATCAGGACACTAGAAGCAAAAACCTAGCGATGCTACATATCTCAGTTAACGGTTACCACTGTGATCACGAGTCAAGGAAAGTGTAGTCGTTGTCATGCAACACAATTGCGGCTGACTACCACAGTCTTGCGCCCCTTTTTTCGATATAGCAAGAATCTATCATTTCGCTAGGTAATTTACTGTTGTGACTAAAGGTTATTTCAGTCTCGTCACACTCGTTGAAGCTGTATTGGCACGCTACGCTGCTAAGTAAGGTCTATAAAGCAATGATGAAAAAATATAGTCACTAGTGGTGCGAGGCTGGACTAACAGCGCAGCTTGTGGCCGACTTTGCTTCTTCTGGCTTCTACAAGCTCGACTAAGTCACGTGATCTGTTACGTGGCTTCCTGTTACATGGTTTTGGCGGGAAAATGTCACGTGACAAGCTGCCACCTCATGTTACGTGATTTAGGTTACATGTATAGGTTCAAAGTGGCTTGGTGGGGAGTGTCCGTTTGTGATGTATTTTTAACGTGGTTTTGGCAGCAACATGCCACGTGGCTAGCTGTGACGCCATGTTACGTGATTTGGGTAAACTGGGCTCCATGTTACGTTCTTTCACGTGGACACGCTTCCTGTCTCTAGTCAAGGTTATATGCGAGCGCTGCTGTGCTGGCAGTTGGTAGGTGGCGTATCCAGATGGAACGTCATGTTCACGTATCTTCAATCTCGTAGCTAGCTGTGCCGTCATCTTATACGGTCACACTAGCTGTCACTAAACTACGCTAAACGAGCGCGGCTGTGCCGGCTGGTTGCTAGTTGACACGAGCTGGAGCGGAACTGTCTGACTGCAGTGCGCCAAGGAATGGGCCCACACCTGTCGGCGAGGAAATGCTTAAGAGCACCGCTGTAAAAACTTGGTTGCTGCCTCTCTCGTAGGAACCGGTACAACACGAAAGTGAAGCATGTCTTCACGGGAGCCGCTAATGCACAAGCGGCAGTTCGGTGATTTGAAGGGCGGGAAATGGAATGGGTACTGAGGACATGTGAACCAGTTGCAAGTAGATGTCAAAGGCACCTTGACACTGCGCAGGCATCCCAGCAGAAACGACAGTTTTCGAACAACTCACATTTTTCCGGAGACACTGCATTGCACGAGCCCTGTGCAAACCTACCCTAGACCAGAGGCGTTCGCAGACGGTCAAACAATGCAAGCGAAAGTGAGCGTGTTGCCGAGGGCAGTTTTGGTAACTCACAGTCCGCTGCAGCAAAAGGCACGCGATTTGTTTTTTTTTTGTCTGCGGCAGTCTTTTAAGGTGTCCTCGACTAGAGGCGTATTGCTTGGGCAAGCCATTTTTCCTGTTGTGTGGCTGGTATGTCGGCCAGTTTTCTTCCGAGACGCACGGCTCGAGGAACGCGGCAATTCTCGCAGTTGGTGCCATGGCCGTGAATACGTCAATGTGTACCACTCACTCCCCGCCAGCGTGTCGCTTGCTGCTCCAAAGCATTTGTTTGCTAGTCGCCCTCGATGTCATTGCCTTCTTGCTTTACTAAGTGCAGTCGTTTTCGTAATTGATGCCATTACAAACGAAACATTATGGGCCGTAAAAACACCACTGATGCACATGGAAGCTACCCTATAGGCGAAGAGGCGTCACAAGCTAATTCGAAAAAGCAACAACAACAAAAAAAAAGCCCGCAGCCAAACTTCATCAACAGCAGTAACCTCCGTTGTGCTACACATCGCCCTTCCGTGCGCTTCCACATCCTGAACAACGCCAGGGTCATTAAAGGTAGCCCACATATAAAACACTCCATTCAGGAAACTTTGAGTTACTGGAATTCGCCACTGTGGTACTGTGGTTATGGTGCTCGGCGGCTAAACCCAAAAACACAGACTCGTTCCCGCCCTTACCGGAAGCATTTTCGATGGGGAAGAACGTGCTAAACGACCGTGTACTGTGCTCCAGGTGGCCCACGTGCACTGAACACCAGTTGGTGCAAATTTCCGGAGCCTGCCGCTATGGCGTGCTTCAAAATTATATCTTGGTTTTGTAAAGTAAAACACAAACGCCTACTATTATTAACAATGGCATGGATGTGAAAGAGTGTCAGAAATATTCACAAAATATTACAATGTCCTCTCGCGCATGGCTTTAGTTGGCAGTTGCAGAAAGGGAGTAGTCGGCGTGTTCACAAATCTTTCCGACGCCTCGCCATAACCCGGCCATCATGCTGTGCCCTCGGCAAGATGATACGGAAGGACGTGAGCAGGTTGCAAGAGCGATGAAGCTAAGCCAACGCCCGTGAAATAATGATTACCTGATTCCCCATCACGAAGTGCTTTCGCGGGGAGAACTCAACGGAAGGAGGCCTCCACGGACGCTTCGTAATTTCCTTTCTCTAAATGAACCTATTTAACTCCTTTATGTCACCTTTCTTGTGGATTAGGATTATATTAGCATTTTTCCAACTGCGCGGTATGCTACATGTCCTGATACGTTTCGTGAAGACCGATGCAAGTTTTTCAAGTATATCTCCTCCGTCTTTGATCAAGTCGTCTGTTATACCATCTTCACCAGCTGCTTTACCACAATAAAGGTGACATCCACAAGAAAGGTGACATAAGGGAGTTAAAGAATTACAGACCAATTAGCCTACTCCCAGTAATATACAAGCTATTTACAAAAGTAGTTTCTACGAGCATAAGAGAAACACTTGACTTTAACCAACCAAGAGAACAAGCTGGTTTTAGGAACGGTTACTCGACAATGTACCTCAGCCACGCTATCAACCACTAATTGAGAAGTACGCGGAATATAACAAACCTCTTTATATGGCGTTTATCGACTACGAGAGAGCATTTGACTCCATAGAAATGCAAGCCGTTCCAGAAGCTCTACTTCGACAAGGGGTACCTGACATATACGTGAAAACCATAAACAACATATACAAAGATTGCACAGCCACACTACTCCTACATGAGAGAAGCCGAGAAATCCCGATCGGGAGAGGTGTCAGACAGGGAGATACGATCTCCCCGATGCTATTCACTGCATGTTCAGAGGAAGTCTTTAAGCGTCTAGACTGGGAAGAAAAGAGAATTCGAATAGACGGAGAATATCTAAGCACTTTACTATTTGCAGACGACATTTTGCTCTTTAGCAATGATGGATACGAACTACAAAACATGATTAATCACCTAAACCGGGAACGTATTAAAATTGGACTAAAAATTGACCATGACCAAAGTCATGGTCAATGGCCTAGCTAAGGAACAGGAGCTTAAAATTAACAGTGAATTCTTAAAATGTGTAAACGAATACGTATACCTGGGACAGTTACTAACAGGAGCACCTACCCATGAAAAAAAAAATTCTCCGTAGAATAGGGATGGGCTGGAGGGCATTCCGAAGGCATCACGAAATTATGACTGGGAACTTGGCGCTCTCACTAAAGCGAAAAGTATTCAATCAATGCATTCTCCCAGTACTAACGTACGGTGCAGAAACATGGAGAATAACGAAAAAACTAGAGATGAAACTAAGGATCACGCAACGTGCAATGGAAAGAAAAATGATAGGGGTAACGGTAAGAGATAAAAAGCGAGCGGAATGGATCAGAGAACAGACAGGAGTAGCCGATATTATCTTATCAATTAAAAGAAGGAAGTGGACCTGGGCAGGACATGTCATGAGGAGGACAGATAACAGATGGACAGTAAGAGCGACGAAGTGGATACCAAGAGAGGGAAAGCGCAACAGAGGCAGGCAAAGGGTTAGATGGAGCGATGAAATTAAAACGTTTGCGGGCATAAAGTGGAACCAACTCGCTCAGGATAGGGTGGATAGGAAATCGTTGGGAGAGGCCTTCGTCCTGCAGTGTGCAGTGGACCTAAATAGGATGATGATGATGATGTTGTTGTTGATTATGATGATCATGATGATCATGATGATGAAATCAACCTATACCGCTTACACTCTCAGGTGGTCGTGACGCTACAGCACAGAGAAAGTGATAACGGCACTCCACTTAAACCAAAAGAACCGCACGCATTCATGCGTCTCGACACTGCAAAAAGAGCGCTTCCTATAGAGAAGAAGCCTTCTGAAAGACTATACGGATCCTCATCTCTCAAAAAGCTATCTGATGTCACTAGCCATGCCTCCTACTCACAAAATCATTATTTCAACGTTTAGCACGATGGACAGAAGCTAAACCGAAAGTACACTAATGCCTCAAACCCAACGTCGCACGGTGAGCATCACGTTGACCGGGAGGCACACGTCTAAGATGCCAAACTGCCGCTCTTGAGAAAAGAGGATAGCAAGTCCCATACTGCACAAAGAAAGAAGACGCGCAAACCGTCCCAGTATTCAATTTCGGGCAATCTGCACCTTCTTTCCGGTGCGCGGAAAACACATCGCGCTCGGAGGGATCACAGCAGTTCCCGCTCCTCTTTGGCAGATGCCATTTTGCAGTTGGAGCG
Source organism: Hyalomma asiaticum (assembly GCA_013339685.2). Taxonomy (NCBI): domain Eukaryota; kingdom Metazoa; phylum Arthropoda; class Arachnida; order Ixodida; family Ixodidae; genus Hyalomma; species Hyalomma asiaticum. The sequence goes on along the minus strand of CM023488.1, from coordinate 91,169,593 downwards.
GAATTCTGTTTTCTGACGACGCAGACAAAGATGCTTGGCAGGACATGGAATCCGTGGTCGTTCGGGGGACGGTTCGTGCAACTTCCGGTTGGCTGCATGTGCTCGCCTTTGGGTGGTAGCGTAAGTGTGACGTCAGGGGACCCACGACGTGGTCTTCCGTTCATCCGGTATGCTTCTTCGACAGCGGGGCGATTGCGTGTTACCAGTGTCATCGTGCCGCGAGGACGTACCCGGAGTTTTGACCTGTGACCCAGTTGAAGAGGCCATTAGTTTCAAGTGCATCCCTCTTTTGTGCGCCCCCATGCCCCTCTTTCATAGATTGAAGCTCGAAAGCCGAGTGATATAACGTACCTCTCTTTTTATTTCTTTTTTAGGGGACAAGGAGGTGAGGGTACTGTTATTTCAATGCGAGATTTCCGATATGTTAATCGTCTTTGTGCGGACCATCGACCCACAACACAATCTAGAGCGGGCGAAGGAACGCGGTCATAGTCAGAAAAATTCCTCTCCTCTTGTGTTTGCAGAAGCAAATACCGTGAAAGAAAGAAACATTGTCTCTCCGTGGTTCGAGTGCATTGACCTCCAGTCGGGAAGGAATAAGTGTCTTTATTTTAACGTCCTCAAGAATGTACCACTTCTGTGCCGGTTTTAAACTGCTATCATTTATCAAAGGTCGGTATATAAAAATTTTTCCTCTGTATTTCAAGGTTTTCGCACATAACCACAAAAGAGAGATAGCAAAAGGAACGGTAAAAAGAATACTGTGCTTTTCTTATCATGCTTCCGCTTTATTGGGAATTGAGTGGCAAGGTATCGGCGTGGTGGCAATAAATACACCTTTCTTTTCGTAGTGCTATTAAGGGACCTCCACGTGATTTTGATTGGAACCTGAAAACAGGGCCACGTAATCTAGGCACTTTTCTCGGAACATTGGTCAGTTCAACAACCTATGTCAAAAATGGGGCAAGGGTGTGGTGGTAAGTCAAGGGCAACCGCAGGTCCGCTTTTCCCTTTTTTAAAACAGAGACCTTTCTTTCTTTCTTTCTTTCTTTCTTTCTTTCTTTCTTTCTTTCTTTCTTTCTTTCTTTCTTTCTTTCTTTCTTTCTTTCTTTCTTTCTTTCTTTCTTTCTTTCTTTCCTTCTTTCTTTCTTTCTTTCTTTCTTCAAGAAAGTTCTTCCATGATCCCTCGCAATGAGACTTGCAATAGCGTGCATCTGCAATTTTTTCTGCCGATATACACTTCGTCTTAAACGTTCATATGTCCAAGCTACTTGTGGACTAGAACTAGCGAGCGAAAAAAAGTACACATCTGCAGTGTCAAACTTTATGTTCTCTTTCAGTTAATTCCGTTAATTTTGGGGAGATAGGAAACGTTTTTGGAGTAAAGAAAAGTACCTCGTAGGCGCAAAAACATTGCGTGGGACACATCAATATTACACTCTTCCCTGCCATCTTCTTTCTTTTTGTGAAAAGTGGTCTTCGACTGTTCTTCTTTCCCCAAAACGCTTTGTAGATCTTTGCGTGGACATGTGCTTTGTCGTCTTAACGACTGGAATGTGAATTGAGCTGGCGTTGATGTTGCAGAAGAAAGGGGGGCCCTTGCCCCTTGGTTATATTTTATTTTAGTTTATTCATTACAATACTGCCGGTCTGATCTTCAGACCTTAGGCAGGAGTGGGTACAAGTAAATACAAAATGAAATGGTTACAATAAACACATATGAGGCATTGCGGCAATAATAACACAAGATTAATAGACAGCACCGAGCAACCGAGTGAGGAAGGCATGATGAAATAGAGGAGCGACATATGACCGTAATTCCCGAATGCGGAAGTCATTTTCGGTTTACGCGTACGTGCAGTGGGTATTTGAAATACGTAGTTCTACCCCCGACATGTAATGCTCTCGCCATTGACTATCACTCCGGCCACCTTGACACATTGCTTGTGTATGTATGCAGTCAGGCCGTTCTGATCAATGAAAAACTGGCGCATGAACTTCCCCGAATTTTCACAGCTAGAGCTCAAGCATCGATACGTTCTTTCGCCGTTTATCTCTTCGCTTTATTATGGAGGCATTTGTGAAGACGCTAGACGCGTGATTAACGAAACATACAGTAGGCAAGGACATAGCACGCGGGTCAGCCTCTTGTGAGATGGGATTTACGAGTGACGTGAATGGGTCCTTTTTGTCACGACCAGGGCAATGGACCACGTAGTTTACGATGACAGGGCGAACCGTTATGTGGTCGCTGGTGGGAGGGGAGAACGGCAGTTAGTGTCACGGCCGGTAGCTGCATGTATGCCATTGGTATGAATTACACGCTATTCGAGGTGCCTCCCGAGGTTCCTCACGCAATATTTGTCGCCGAGACGTCTGTGGGGAAGATGCGCTTTCCTTAACTCCACGCGCGTGCCTGTGGTTCGGTGCGTCTTTTTTAGACACCGTGACAAAGAGCCTGGGAGCTTGGGCCGTTTTTGGAATGCCCTGCTGTTTGTGACTTCATGAAAACCGCAACTTCTGCGCGAGCTTGCGTAATCAAGAAAGTCTAAAGAAACAGGTTTAGAACCCACTCGTGAAACGCCAAAAAGAAGAGTAAGAGAGAGATTTAGAACATCTCGTCTAAAACAATTTCATGGAATGCACAAAGTGCCTCAGCCACGCTATCAACCACTAATTGAGAAGTACGCGGAATATAACAAACCTCTTTATATGGCGTTTATCGACTACGAGAGAGCATTTGACTCCATAGAAATGCAAGCCGTTCCAGAAGCTCTACTTCGACAAGGGGTACCTGACATATACGTGAAAACCATAAACAACATATACAAAGATTGCACAGCCACACTACTCCTACATGAGAGAAGCCGAGAAATCCCGATCGGGAGAGGTGTCAGACAGGGAGATACGATCTCCCCGATGCTATTCACTGCATGTTCAGAGGAAGTCTTTAAACGCCTAGACTGGGAAGAAAAGAGAATTCGAATAGACGGAGAATATCTAAGCACTTTACTATTTGCAGACGACATTTTGCTCTTTAGCAATGATGGATACGAACTACAAAACATGATTAATCACCTAAACCGGGAACGTATTAAAATTGGACTAAAAATGAATAGGCAAAAGACCTAAAGTCATGGTCAATGGCCTAGCTAAGGAACAGGAACTTAAAACTAACAGTGAATCCGTAAAATGTGTAAAACGAATACGTATACCTGGGACAGTTACTAACAGGAACTCCTAACCATGAAAAAGAAATTCTCCGTAGAATAAGGTTGGGCTGGACGGCATTCGGAAGGCATTACGAAATTATGACAGGGAACTTGCCGCTCTCACTAAAGCGAAAAATATTCAATCACTGCATTCTCCCAGTAATAACGTACGGTGCAGAAGCGTGGAGTATAACGAAAAAACTAGAGATGAAACTAAGGAGCACGCAACGTGCAATGCAAAGAAAAATGATAGAGGTAACGCTAAGAGATAAAAAACGAGCGGAATGGATCAGAGAACAGACAGGAGTAGCCGATATTATCTTATCAATTAAAAGAAAGAAGTGGACCTGGGCAGGACATGTCATGAGGAGGAAGGATAATAGGTGGACAGTAAGAGCGACGGAATGGATACCAAGAGAGGGAAAGCGCAACAGAGGCAGGCAAAAGGTTAGATGGAGCGATGAAATTAAAAAGTTTGCGGGCATAAAGTGGAACCAACTCGCTCAGGATAGGGTGGATTCGAAATCGTTGGGAGAGGCCTTCGTCCTGCAGTGGACCTAAACAGGCTGATGATGATGATGATGTTGTTGTTGTTGATGATGATGATCGTGATGATGAAATCAACCTATACCGCCTCACACTATCAGGTGGTCGTGACGCTACAGCACAGAGAAAGTGATAACGGCACTCCACTTAAACAATCCAAAACAACCGCACGCATTCATGCGTCTCGACACTGCAAAGGAGCGCTTCGTATAGAGAAGAAGCCTTCTGAAAGATTATACGGATGCTTATCCATCAAAAAGCTATCTGATGTCATTAGCCATGCCTCCTACTCACAAAATCACTATTTCAACGTTTAGCACGATGGACAGAAGCTAAACCGAAAGTACACTAATGCTTCAAGCCAAACGTCGCACGGTGAGCATCACGTTGACCGGGAGGCACACGTCTAAGATGCCAAACTGCCGCTCTTGAGAAAAGAGGATTGCAATTCCCATACTGCACAAAGAAAGAAGACGCGCAAACCGTCCCAGTATTCAATTTCGGGCAATCAGCGCCGTCTTTCCGGTGCGCGGCAAACACATCGCGCTCGAAGAGATCACCGCAGTTCCCGCTCCTCTTTGGCAGATGCCATTTTTCAGTTGGAGCGGAATTCTCTTTTCTGACGACGCAGACAAAGATGCTTGGCAGGACATGGAATCCGTGGTCGTGCGGGGGACGGTTCGTGCAACTTCCGGTTGGCTGCGTGTGCTCGCCTTTGGGTGGTAGCGTAACTGTGACGTAGGGGGCCCACGACGTGGTCTTCCGTTCATCCGGTATGCTTCTTCGACAGAGGGGTGATTGCGTCTTACCAGTGCCATCGTGCCGCGAGGACGAACCCGGAGTTTTGACCTGTGACCCAGTTCAAGAGGTCATTAGTTTCAAGTGCATCCCTCTTTTGGGCGCCCCCATACCCCTCTTTCATAGGTGGAGCTCGAAAGCCGAGTGATATAACGTGCTTCTCTTTTTCTTTCTTCTTTTTTAGGGGACAAGGAGGTGAGGGTACTGTTATTTCATTGCGAGATTTCCGATATGTTAAGCGTCTTTGTGCGGGCCATCGACCCCACAACACAATCTAGAGCGGGCGAAGGAACGCGGTGATAGTCAGAAAAATTCCTCTCCTCTTGTGTTTGCAGAAGCAAATACCGTGCAGCAAAGAAACATTGTCTCTCCGCGGTTCGAGTGCATTGACCTCCAGTTGGGAAGGAATAAGTGTCTTTATTTTAACGTCCCCAAGAATGTACCACTTCTGTGCCGGTTTTAAACTACTATCATTTATCAAAGGTCGGTATTTAAAATTGTTCCTCAGTATTTCAAGGTTTTCGCACATAACCACAAAAGAGAGATAGCAAAAGGAACGGTAAAAAGAATACTGTGCTTTTCTTATCATGCTTCCGCTTTTATTGTGAATTGAGTGACAAGGTGTCGGCGTGGTGGCAATAAATACACCTTTCTTTTCGTAGTGCTATTAAGGGGCCTCCACGTGATTTTGATTGGAACCTGAAAACAGGGCCACGCAATCTAGGCACTTTTCTGGGAACATTGGTCAGTTCAAAAACCTATGTCAAAAATGGGGCAAGGGTGTGGTGGTAAGCCAAGGGCCACCGCAGGTCCGCTTCTCCCTTTTTTCAAACAGAGACCTTTCTTTCTTTCTTCTTTCTTTCTTTCTTTCTTTCTTTCTTTCTTTCTTTCTTTCTTTCTTTCTTTCTTTCTTTCTTTCTTTCTTCAAGAAAGTTCTTCCATGATCCCTCACAATGAGGACTTGCAATAGCGTGCATCTGCAATTCTTTCCGTCGATATACACTTCGTCTTAAACGTTCATATATCCAAGCTACTTGTGGACTAGAACTAGCGTGCGAAAAAAAGTACACATCTGCAATGTCAACCTTTATGTCTTCTTTCAGTTAATGCCGTTAATTTTGGGGGAATGACAAACGTTTTTGCAGTAAAGAAAAGTGCTTCGTAGGCGCAAAAAAAAAACTGCGTGTGACACATCAATCTTACGCGCTTCCCGGCCATCTTATTTCGTTTTCTGAAGAATGGTCTTCAAATGTTCTTCTTTCCCCAAAACGCTTTGCAGATCTTTGAGTGGGCATGTGCTTTGTCATCTTAACAAATGGAATCTTAATTGAGCGGGCGTTGATGTTTCAGAAGAAAGAGGCGCCCTTGTCCCTTGGTTATATGTGAAGATTAAAAGACAGCAACCAGCAACCGAGTGAGGAAGGCCTGAACTAGAGGAACAACATATGACCGCCGTTCCCGTATGCGGAACTCATTTTCGGTTCACGCGTGCCTGCGGTGGATGTTTCATATGCATAGTTCGATCCCCGACCTCTAATGCTCTCGCCATTGTCTAGCTCTCCGGCCACCTTGACACATTGCTCGCGTATGCATGCAGTCAAGCCTTTATGATCAACGAGAAACTGGCGCAGGAAATTCCCGACTCTTTACTGCTAGGGGTCAAGCACTGAGGCGTTCTTTCGCCGTTTCTCGTTTCGCTTTATTATGGAAACATTTGTGAAGACGCTAGAAAAGACGCAAGATTAACGGGACATACAGAGGGCAAGGACATAGCACGCGGGTCGGCCTCTTGTGAGATGTGATTTACGAGTGACGTGAATGGGTCCTTTTTGTCACCACCAGGGAAATGGACCACGTAGTTTACGATGGCACGGCGAACCGTTATGTGGTCGCTGGTGGGAGGGGAGAACGGCAGTTAGTGTCACGGCCGGTCGCTGTATGTATGCCATTGGTATGATTTACATGCTATTCGAGGTGCTTCCCAAGGCTCCTCACGCCATATTTGTCGCCGAGACGTCTATGGGGAAGATGCGCTTTCCTTAACTATGCGGGCGTGCCTGTGGTTCGGTGCGTCTTTGTTAGACTCCGTGACAAAGAGGCTGGGAGCTTGGGCCGCTTCTGGAATGCCCTGCTGTTTGTGACCTCATGAAAACCGCAACTTCTGCGCGAGCTTGCGTAATCAAAAATGTCTAAAGAAACGCGTTTATAAACCCACTCGTGAAACACCAAAAAGAGTAAGAGAGACATTTAGAACATCTCGTCTAAAACAAGTTCTCAGAATGCACAAAGTGCTTCTTTCACTGCCTTCTGGGGACGGTGTTCTAAGTGTCCTAAACCTGGCAAGTGTGGCTGATGAGTAGAATCTGTCGAAATTTTCCGAACGCCTTTTTGCGCCATATTGACCCTACTTAAAGGGGTCATGAAACGTTTTCTGAAGATTTTGTACAAGTGCGTATTCGGGATCCTGACCCTCCAATCAATAATATGCATTGTTCCGTTGCATCGTGTGGGTTGATTTAGAGCGATAAGAAACGCTGTCTCTGTTTTACCTCCGCACGTTCTCCTCAACTCTGCAGTTGACGTCACATTAGTCGCCACCAGGTCTCCGAGATTGACGTGCCCTCGAAAGCCACGGGAAAACAGATCGTGCTGCAGCCTTGCTTCCGAATGGCGGCACCACACGGTTTCCACGTATTGTCTTACTCCCTAGCTTTGAAGTAAATCATTTATTTTAGAGCAAACGCGAATTCACTATAGCTTTACGCTTAAGATATCTTACCGAAACGTCACAGAATAGTACCATGCCAGCCAGTATCGCATAATCTCTTCAGGAGCCAAGAACGCTGGGGTTTCAAACGGGCGCTGTTAAGTGTACACTGAATATTTCTCAGAAATATATCGGAATTGGGTTTTGAAATGCATACTCAACCGCAGAAAACTATAACCGTGCATGTCTATATTCTTTTCACGACCCTTTTAGCTCCCTAGGCGACGCGCTCTGCGCGTCAGAAAAGCCGAGCAGCCTTCCCACCATCCCGCCCGTATACCGCAAAGTGGGCACGACAAAGGAAGGAATGGGCGCGAGTGGGTCACCGCCAGCAAGCCTCCGTCTACCGAAGCCACTCCATCAAGCGGGTCTCACTCGTCGGCGGCGGCACCTTTATGTTACCGACGCGCACGCGAACGGCGTCCCCCCGGGAGGCCTCCTCCCTTTTCACAGCTTGGCTCCATTTTCTAACTCCCGTGGTCATATAAACAGACATCCGGATGGATAGATCACTGATTCTGCTCTAAAGGATACGCTGATTTGAAAAGGGAAATCAAATGAAAGGAATCGTCAGTGAACAGAGCACATACATAGGACTGGGAACATGAGATAAAGGAACAGGCCGACCTATGAACTGTGGGGATCTTGGAGAGAGCAGCAAGCGTCGAAGACGACGACGTGTGCGTGGCTCTGCTCGTGGCTCGCACTAGGGTCAGCCCTAGCCGAAGATCGGCTGGACACTGCTGGGCGCGGTGGCCCTAGACTGGCCGGCTAGGGGAGACTGAGTCTTGCGGGAGAGACGCGGTCATCACCCACAAATGGCGCCCAATATGGGGCCCTGGCCGCGTTCCGGCAAGAATCATGATCGTGGAAGACGGCGCGTCGCCCCTTCCTTAACTCGACGCCTCTGCGACCACCGCCGGGACTTTGTCATCACCAGCCATACGAGGGGGCAACCAAGGATCAAAGGCGAGTGGCTGCGACTGCTCTCCCGCAGTTCGTGCAGCTAGAGCCAATGGGCTCTGCTGACGAGCAAGCCGACATGACGCAGCTGACCGACGAAGACATCTTGGCCATGGAGAAGGGCGTTGACGTCGCCATGACGGCAAAATTTCCAGAAGCGGACGTCCGCCGAATCGTGCGGTAATGACTGCGACACGGACGGCGACATTCGAGAGAGCGAGCGCGGGATGTCAGATGAAGACGGCGATGAGCTATGTTTGAGGAGCAGTTTCGTGACTCGGTCGGTAGCTCCTCCTCGCTTCTAGACAAATCAGGCCAGGTCGACGTTACATTGCTGGACTTTAAAAAGACTTTTGATCTTCTATGTCACTGAAAACTAATCTTCATGCTTCGGGCTCTAGGCCTACCAGGATTTATAGTTTCTTGGGTTGCAGAATATTTAAGCGACGGGGTGCAACTTGTGCGTATTGATCTGGTGTACCACAAGGAAGTGTGCTTGGGTCCCTATTGTTTTCAATATACATAAGCGATATCGCGGATGTAATTAGTGAGCCACTTTGTATCAGACCTTTTGCTAATGATTGCATGCTATTTAATGAAGTGAAATGTTCTGAGGATCAAGTACTCGTTAATTATAATTTACAGTATATTCATAATTGGTGTGCGCTATGGGACATGGTTCTCAAAGCCCAGAAAGCTGTTTTCATGAGAATGACAAGAAAAAGCTGTTGTCTTTCCTTTCCCTACTCATTGGAATCAATTCCGTTTGCAAAAGTTACAAACTGCCCCGCCACGGTGGTCTAGTGGCTATGGATACTCGGCTCGTGACCCTTCGGTCGCGGGATCGAATCCCGGCCGCCGCGGCTGCATTTTTATGGAGGCGAAATGTTGACGCCCGTGTACTGTGCGATGTCAGTGCACGTTGAGGAACCCCAGGTGGTCGAAATTTCCGGAGCCCTCCACTACGGCGTCTCCAATAATCAGACCGTGGTTTTGGAACGTTAAACCCCAGAAATCAATCAAAAGTTAGAAACTACGAATATCTGGGTGTAATTATTACAAACACGCTGAAATGGAATTGGAACATTTGAACCATTTGTGCGTCCTCTTTCCGAAAGCACTGTTAACTCAGACATAAATTAAAACGAGCACCAGCTGAGGCAGAACAGTTAGCTTACTTATCACTTCTTCGACCAAAGCGTGAATACGCCTCTATTGTTTGGCACCCACACACGAAAGCAGAACATCGATGCACTCGAGAGTAATCAGCTGAAAGCAATACGGTTTGTTTATGCAAAATATAGGCAGACTACTCTCCAAACTTTTAATTGTGTAAACATGGTATTCAAACATTGCAGCTTCGACGTAGGATACAGAGGCTCAAGCTTCTTTTTCAGCTAAAACACAGAAAACTAGATTTAAATACAGATGATTATGTCACCCCTCTTAACCCGTTAAACGTAGGCACCACCTTGCTGAGTGCCTTACTCCCTTCAACACCAGAACAATTGTGTCTAAATTTTCATTTTTTCCACGCACGATAAACGAGCGGCACGCCCTTCCATTGATATGGTTGCATAGTACTGCTCAGCTAATAGAACAAATGATTACATAGTACATAATATTGTGTCGTTTTCCCTTGATGTAACCTACCTAGTGCATTTTACTGCATGTTACCTTACCTACTGTTCATTAAGATTACTGTATTCATGTATATACATACAGTATACAAATGTGTGCGCTTCACGGCGTTTTGAACAAAGAAGAAAGGAACTAGACGGGACGGGCCCGAACTCTTAACTAAAGTACCCTTTAAAGATATGAAAATAATGAGTGCGGGACATTTTCTACGTGCGACTCGTCCCTTACTTGACGGTGCACATTTTGTGAAGCCTGAGCACACAGACCTCTTGCCACACTTTGTGCGGCTACCATGAATAATCCATGTAGGAGATACTGGGGCCTCTCCGTCTGCACTAATAAGTCGCTAAAACAAAACAGCCGCTCGTTTTGCCTAGTAACACAAACAACTGACCCGTTTTAGACAGCCGGAAAACTGACCACAAGGCGCCGCTGCCACTTGGTTTTTCGTCGCCTCGAGTGCTACCTACTCTTGTACTAACATCAACTCCACTGCCACAACAGAGTGTTGACACGCCTTTGACGAGCCGCGGTGTTTTCAGCACTTCACATGCGCCAGTGAAAATGGGCGGGACTTGGCTTCAAAGCTCATCCATCATAATCTTGTTCCGCGCAGCTGAAGCCATTGTTAGCTCAGTGCCAATGCGACTCGGGCTGTTGTTAACTAGGCACGCGAGGGGTTGGCGCCAGAAATTAGAACAGCCGAGACCACAGATCGGTGAGCTTTGTGGGCAGGAAACGATTGTTTCACGTTCGAGGAATCTCGGGTGTTCTGCTTTGACCCAGCCAGATTGCTTTAGTGTTGGTGTTCGCTGTATTTCGACACAGTGCTCGAAAGCCGCGCATCTATTGCGGCTGATTCGTGTCCCATCTCAGCAGGCTTGACCTGGACAGTGAGAACAGAAAGGACGAAATACTATATGCCTCGTGCATACACAACAAAAGAATTTCATTAGTTGGCGCGTGTTCTTTGTGAAAGCAAGCGAGACAAGCAGAAAGTTACAAAAGAAATCACAGACGACGAGCATCCATCATAGCAAAGAGAGACCCTCTCCCCCCAGCACTCAAGCAGACACACACACAGGAACTGTAAGCGTTAACATTGATTCAGGTGACGTTCAGGAATTCGGTGTAAACCAGCCAGTGCTGCCGGGTTCGACAACCGCCATGTTGCTGCTTGGATTGCTAACAACGACAACATCCTACCTTTAAAATTGCATCGTCTTAGATTGCTTTAGTTGTCCCAAATCTTCCCTTACTCAACGGTGACCACCTCCCTTTTGTATTGGAAAGTCGCGGGGTTAAGTACAACCCCCTATAAAATTATACGTCCAAACGCAGTGCCTACTTCAATCCAAAACGGTGTCTAGCTATATATATTTGGAGCTCTAGAAAAATATTCAGGCCGAACAGAGGCACCTGAAACTTCCGAAGCAATTATATCGGGAAAAATGTTTCTTGGAGGCTGTTCATTACAGGATGTAAATTCTACAGGCTTCGCCTAAAGCTGAGGCCCCGAGTTCGTCATTTCTCCCACGTGTATAGGACCCGCGCGGTACTGCAAAGCATCTCTGTTGTAAATCGGTGGGAGCATTAATGCGATACGTTAACGCGATAGGATTTTCTGCCCGACGTTCCGCTAGAAACACTGTCAAATGCGGCACAGTTGGACCACGTGTCGCAACAGAAGTATAATTTGAAAAAGTATTTTAATCTCGTATGTACGTAATACATCACCGACGCGCCGAGAACTCTCCGTTTGGCGAAGAACCGGAAACAAATGGGCAGCCCATAGGACCGGTCCAAACCACGTGGAAGAACTGCAGCTCACCATTGAATGATGTCTGCGCACCGTCCGCATAAGGTCCACTCTTGTATCGACGTCGGGCATTAACAATAGCCGAGTGGGTTCGGAGGTCAATATTTTCCATTGTCGAGAGATGCGCGGTGGTCGTATTCGCACTAAGCGAAGCTAGCAGCCGGATAAGAGTGCCGCATTTTTTTTCCACTCCCAGAAAAACGGAAGCCGAGATTATTCCCTTCGCGCCTCAATGCTGGAGAGACGCCCTTGCAGCATCAAAGCGAAAAGCTCTGTGTCGATGCCCTCTACCTCCTCCAACCTCACTGATGGAGCTTACGGTCACGAAGTTAGAGTCGTACGCATAAAAAAGTTCATGCACCTTTCAAGTCATGAATGAAAGATCACGAATGAGTGTCCTTGCAGTGACCTTCAAACGTCACATTCACTTATAGAGTGCGGGGCTGGCTCCCCCATGGGAGTGGTGTAGAAATGACGTCATTCGGTCGCCTTAAAGACGTCCGAGTCACAAAGGTAAGCATCTCTCCTCTCGGCGAGGACGTTCGCACATGGTTCATCCCGATTTCTAGCTCTACCTGCAATTCTCCTAGTACCATTGCTAACGAAACGCAACTTTCATTACCTGGTTATTGGCTGGTTGGTTGTTCCTTTGAAGCTTTGGCGAAACCCACCAAGGAGGATCGGCCCCGAACGGATGTTTGCTTTGAAAAGGGGGACAAAACAAAGAAAAATCTATAATATAAATTTAGTAATGAAAGTGAGGCTAAAAATGTAATTCCTCGCAAAGGTTCTGGCTATAAAATAATAGCAATATTAGTAATAAACTAACAGTGGAGAAGCGAAGGTTAGGGAAATTGTTTTTCACATAATGAGATCAAGATTAGAAAAAAATAAAAAGGGTAAGCTAATCAGCATCGAATCCTTTTTGTTTCACGAAGAAAATCGCATACGGCCTTGCGAACGTTCCTTTGACTAAATAAAAGCATGGTGGCACCAAAAGAGAGTACCACCGGAAGAGATAAGTTGAGACCCATACTTCGCAGGGTTAGTTCTAGAAATCGTTTTCTTCCTGTAGAAACCTGGTTATTGGCGTTGCTATACTACTAGCGCTGTAATAGTCTCATCCTTCTTTATTAAGTCGTAACCGGGAATAACGATCATTTCGGAATGTCGATTCGTACTCGTATAAACTACAGTAATACAGAAATTCTACGTCATTACTCCAATGCAGTTATGTGGTTCACGAGCTCACGAGCTGGCCCCTAATGTGCAGAGAACATTAGGCATTAGGGGCCAGCCTTATCGTCTCATGGAGGTGCTTACCTTAATCTAGAGAAAGGAACTGCCTCGTTTCGCCGGCTAGGCCCCGGTATTGCTGTTCTTCTCACTCGAACTGCTATAAATATCTGCTCTGTATATAGTGTCGATAACTGTCTGAGCATATTAAGCGAGTCGTCTCGTGCCGACGGGGGCCTTCAAGGGGAACGCAGTGGAACCGCGTAGGTCCCCACCACAGAAGGGGACCTGCAATTTACTACCGGGCTGACGACTTTCGAAGAGCAACGAAGAAACAGCAGCAGCAAAGAAAGAAAGAAAGAAGGAAGAAAGGGCGGAAAGAAAGAAATGTAGCTGAGGCATGTAGAAGTCCAGGTGCCTTTCCCTCATTTTCTAGATAGAGGAAGGGCTGCTGTTTATTTTGCTATTATAACATCAACCTAAAAATACCAAATGGTTCTATATGAAGCATCATCAGTCGTTCACTGTGTAAAGGGCATTTATTGAAGGCTGGCGTCAGGCCCGACCGGTAGCTTGTTCAACGGCTGAAAGCACGAGCCCCGAGAGCGAGCGGCGAGCACGAGCAGTGCGCGTTAGATCCAGACCCACTAGATCACACTGGAGAGCCTACCCCACTATAGAGTTCGTTACTTTTCGCTACAACTGCATTACTCAAACGAACAAATTGAGCTTGTTGCTTTCTTTACTTGTAGAAAGAGAGACAGAGAGCGATAAGAACTGTGCGGAAGGCAGGGACGTTAACCATAGGGAACTTCCAGTTTGCTACCTTGAAGTGGGAGAATGTTACGAGGAGATAGGAAAGTTAGAAAAAAGAAAGAGAGAGCGAGAGAAAGAGAGAAAGGTACACACACACACACACACACCACACACACACACACACATATATATATATATATATATATATATATATATATATATATATATATATATATATAGAAACAAACATACTCAGCAGAGCTTTTCTTTCTCCAAGGAAACATTCAGCCGCGCCATGTAGCTTTCCGACTTGAAGCTGATTGTTCGGACAGCAGACGATGCAGAGAGTTCCATTGCGAGGGACTGCCGCTGGGAACTGTACTGGGGACAGTCACGGAGGATGCGTGCGATAGATTCCTCTCTGTCGCAATAGTCACAGGCAGCACCGTATGCCGTTCCGATAAACCTTTTGTCAAGCGTACTCCAATCCACGAGCGGCATTGAACGGTCGTCTCGAATCGCGGAAGTCTTGAAGGCATCTGACTTCCGTGTGACGTATCTAGGCGGTGAATACGAGTGTTTTGGTATCCAGGCGTGTTCCACGTCGACTCTGCGACACGGCATCCGACCTTACAGATCTCTGTCGCTTCGTCAGTTCTCGAAAGTGGAATGGCTTCCTGCACGCTATTTTCATGTGCATTCTGAAGAGCAGCATCGGTTTATTCATTGCCCATGATTCTGCAGTGTCCTGCAACTTACTAAAATATTATATCATAGCTTTGCTTTCCTAATTTGTGGTAGATTTGCCTGACTTCCAGCACTAGATGAACTTCGGCCCCACGACGTAAAGAGATTAAGTGACACTACAAGTCTAACTCACTCGGGTTTACATCAACATTCATCTTATTCAGGTGTCCTCAAGGCATAATCCATTCTATTTTTTGTGTGCATTTGAGTACTCTCATGGATTGTTATGGAAAACTCCTCATGTATTTCTATTTGAAACAAAGCTGAGCATTGTGTAAAATATTGAGCTACATCCCTGTGGTTGTACTAGTGCAGGTGTGTCTGACAGTGCAACAAGCCAAGTTTAATCGCTTGAATGCTTCGCAGGTGATTTATATGTGCCACGGGATCGCAAGAAGTACCGACTCTGCGAGCTTGTGAGTGCACAGGCTTTTTTCTATTTTTTTTGCTGCATCGGATCCTTTAATGAGGACGCTGTACGTCAATAAACGTTTCGGTGTTCACCTCTGTCCCCGCGATGATATTTCCGGCTTGAGGATTTGGTAGAGAGAGGACGTATTTAGTTAACAATGCCAGAGGTCGAAGTTACCGCCTGTGTTTCAAAAGTACAAGCTTTGAAGGAGGCATTTCTGGTTTACACATCCTATGTTAATGCCCTTGAGGGGTCTGCGTGAGTAAGCTCTGTGTTCTGGAACAGCTTTATGGTCAGCCTTCTCCTTTACTCTCAGGTGTACCTACATTTATATTTCTGCACAGCCTACGTATCTGGATATACGCAAACTCCTTTAACAATGCATGCTGTTCCTAGTGTGTGGTTCAATGTGCAGGTACATCGCACTCAACGGGAAGTGCACGGCTATGCGTTACCGGGAGGACGACTGTAAAGCGGGTCACCTACACCCTCAATTCCCCAAGATTTCTATGCAGAAAGAAGCGTCCGCACATTTCTAGAGAATATTCTGATTTCACTTCGAGCAAAATACTGGCCATAAATATACATTATTCATGCGCAAATCTGAAGGCAGCTGGAGTTGTGCATAATGTTATGGTAGTATTGTTGAATTTTTCCGTTTCAGTCTGTTCATAAAGCACCTGTCGACTTTCTAAACGTCTGTCCAGGCACACACTGCTTTCAGCATGCGTTATAACTCTTGCTTTAGTGTCTTGGCCGCAATGTGCTCGCTGGTGCATTCGGACATTACATGTAGCAAAGAGCCACGCAGTCAACCGTCACAAGCTGACTGCCTTTCTACGGAAAAGGGTTTTCAAAAAGGAAATAAAAAAAAGATATCCGAGTAAAACCTACGCATATACTAGAACTGCGAAGAAAAAAACATGCTCCATTCAAAGCGGCCCTCTTTATGCAGGACAATGTCCAGTCGCAGGGCAAACCGTATTCCTCCGGCGCGTCTCCGTCATTGCCAGGCGGGGGACAGCAAGCAACGACCTGTCAATCAAACCTGAATCGACTAGAGGCGTGCGCGTCGAGCCTGATCGACAAACACAATGCTGGTCATTCAAATGCCAACAAAAGCTCGTCCCCATCGCCATGGCTCTCGGTTAGACTCCGGAAAGGTCTTTCTTGTTGTTGTCGTGATCAGTGTTCATATTTTATGGGATTGCCTTCTTTATTTTCTTCTATTTATAGTTGTCGACAGCGATACCAGGAGGAGGAAACAGCTTCGAGTATCCAAATTTCGGCCACCGCACACACACGCGAAACGTAGAGGGTTACCAGTGGACTCGTGCGATATTCTGCAGTTGTGCTTCCGCATTGCGGACTATCCCGTTCAGGACACTGCTGCGGTAGGAAGAGAGACACGCCCGTTGAAAAGAAAATGTCACGAACGCACGAAGAAGAGTTGACACGACCCTCGTTGGCAGGTTTGATTGGTGTAACGAATCAACAATATGGCGGCGACAGTGCTGCGAGTAAGGCGTCGTGCGGTGGTCGCCCGTTGAAGGCTGCGAAGAGCGTTGTAAGCATATCTCCTCTTCGGCGTTCTCCTCTGGAACTACTCGGAATTTTCTGCTCTGATTTAGAAGAATTTGTTCTACACGCTCACCCGCACGGCTATACTTTCGCTGTCCTTGAACTCCACCTTCCTTTTTTTTCCTGGGGGGGGGGGGGGGGGGGCAATATGAGACGCGAGAGACAGGCCGTATGTAACACCGACGACCATAAAAAGATAAAGCAATAGAAGAGAAGGTCACTGAACTGCAGACTGGACCCCGAAACGACGGCGGGCTGGCGGCTACTACTGCGATTGTCCTGTTGACGCGTCAAATCAAACGTCCCCCTGCTTATTTCGAGAAAGGCTATGCGAGGGAGGCGTCCGGTAACCGATTAAACGCTGACCACTTGGCGGAAGTGCGGTGCCAGTTTTCGCTTCCGGTGAGATTTGAGCACTGCTTGAGTTATGCGAACGAAAGGCCCAGACTTGGCACGCATACAAAGAATGAAAAGAAAAAGCGGGCTTCATCCACACTCCTGGCCTTGCTGCGTGCACAGCATGTACCTTAAATGCACATCGATGGCCTCTTTCTTCCACGCCATGTGCCTTCGGTATCACGGTGTAGCGCAACCTGTCAATCCACTGGAAATGCCTTCTGTGGTCCTTAAGAAATATGATTTCATTTCATTTGGCATGCGCTTATGTGTATAAATGGAAATAAATAAATAAATAAATAAATAAATAAATAAATAAATAAACAGACTCCACGCATCTCCACGAAGTGAACCATGACGAGTGGGGAAGCTGGGGTTCGTTCTGTGTTACAGTAAATCACCCGTGACATTGCCCACTCATGCATGTAAATGAGTGACAAGGCGTCTGTATATTTAAACACCCGTTTTCATATATGCTGCTGGTCTTTATGACATTCCTGCGCTCCCACGTCATAGATCGTGCCGAGTTCCCGATTAATTTAGTTAACTCTAACTAACTAACCTCCACCTATCTACCTAGCCGCCTACGTCTCGGTGCGGTTATGGTTGTTTCGTTCATTTGGTACGCACCGAAATTGCAATGGTAGGGTACGGACGCACGACACACAAGAATTATCGATTTCGACGCCCCTAACATGGGTGCGTGTAATGCGAGTCACGATTAACGACATTGCGAGCTGTGGCCCTTAAGCACGCATTGCGTGGATTGAGGCATGGCTATGCGTCACAAGTGACTGAATGTTAACAGTTGGTGTCAACAAAGGGCAAGTGAAACAGAGATCGAAAATTCCATCACAATGTACATGGCTTGGGTTAAACAAGAGACATACAAACCTTTTCTTGTACCCCGTGATGAACTGAGGACATAACAAGCAGGCCGACACAGACAACTGTGACATAACGACCCGAAATCAACTCTACAGATGTGTAGGAATCGAACCCGGGTCCTCGAGTTCCCAAGAAAGCACGCTACCACTCATCCACGTCGGGTTGACACTTACGATGCCAATTTTGGTGTACACCGATAGAACGAGATAACCAGGAGAGCCCTTCGGTGTAGGCGTCGATAGACAGACAGACAGACAGACAGACAGACAGACAGACAGACAGATAGATAGATAGATAGATAGATAGATAGATAGATAGATAGATAGATAGATAGATAGATAGATAGATAGATAGATAGATAGATAGATAGATACGGTTAAAGTTGCTGAAGCTTCACCAAGAAATGTTTCGCATTAAAGAAATAGAAAAGTAGTAGGCGACGCTAATCCTACTCTTACGCGTCTCACCGTGCCAGTCGCCCTTAGGCGTAGATGCGAACATGGGTGGGTTTCCCGAAGTCCCCAATGCCGGTAGGAGCCATATATGCGCAATTTCTTGCTTTATTTCTCTCTTTCTTTCTTACGTGTAGCTCGTCCCCGCATATCAAATGCATCTATGTGCCACAATAAATTGTAATTGGACGCGGAAATGCATTAATGTCTTTTGATTATTTCCGTTGACCGTTAAATGCGTTTCAGTAAAGATGGCTTACGCTGTGATATCTAATCTATCATTGTTCTTACAGTTATTTATTTCTTGCGTTAGCTCGATTTATGTTAAGCGTGCCTTACTTATTCTGTAATCAGTAGTCTGAGGAAAGTAATCGGAAGTACTGGGCAAGAAGCAAAGGAAACAATTACAGCACCGCCACCACCACCACCAACAACAACAACAAGAACAACAACAACAACGACGACGACGACGATGACGATGACGACAACACCAGCAGCAGCAATAGCAACAACAAACAAGAAAACAAGAGTGGATCACTACGTGCTCGTGCCACTAAAATAACTGCGCGGCCGCCTTTCAAAGTCTGAATACCATCCTCTATCAAGGAGTTCCGCCACGTCAAACGGAACTGCGTGTTATCCCCGAGAAAGCACTCGTCCGGGGATTCCCCGTGAAAACCGATCAGGAATTGACCGGTCACACTGGAGCTCACGCCGTGATGGACAAATCACCGCCACCTCTGTGCGCTATGAAAAAAAAGGAAGAAAAAGAATGCGGGTGTGAGAGCAAAGAGAAAAAAAAAATTTTGAGGTCGTGTGTTGCGACTTTCAGTTCCTCGGAAGGCGGATACGGGCGCCGAGAGGCACTTTTTTTCTTTTTCTCGATCATGATGCGCCGCTTACGTGAGCCCGTTTAATTTAATTAGCGAAAAGCGTAGTGGCGCGGACGCCGTGATGCCGGAGCTGCCGTATGCACCGTTACGTAACACGTACGCCTTCACGATCTGTTCACATTGTGTGAATAGGTCAAGCATAACAACGATAAAGGCTGCATAGTTTATAGGTATCCGCATACAAAACTTTGAGGTTTATGCACTGAGAGTTTTTATTGTGTCATATATGTTATGCCGCACTCTATACGGGACTGGCGGCATCTCCATTTGTTTTCCTAGTATGGTCTTTTCGTTCGAAAAACCGAAGTGGGTGGCGCGGCACCATAGGCGTGAACCTTCTTTTTCTTATTATTAAATGTAATTTAAGATGATGTTACAGGGTAGTCGTCTTCACAACTTTATGAAGAGTTCACCAAATCGAAAGAATAAGCACTCGGACACGGACATGGACACATATTGCAGAGTAACTATTCCGGTATAACTGTCCACAAAATGAGAGAATCACTGATTATAAATGTTCACACATTAGTAGCGTCCACACAGTCGAGTCCAACATGATCACATAACGCATGTTGACCACCCTCAAACTGTCCTTTATGTGCAGCGCCTTCAACGCATTTTGTTATTAATTATAATGGGAAAGCGACCAATATTATCTTTACCATTCAAGAAGCCGCATTAGCACCGTGTACGCTAAACAGCAGAAAAATACGGTACACCCGCCGATATTCTGTGCTGCTGGAGCTGTATACCATTGGGTGAACGTCCAAGACTCGTGTGAAAGTCCAGAGGAATAAAGAAAGGACTCCAGCAACAAGCAGAAGTGCCACATACGCAAAAAGTGAAAAAAAAAGAAAGAGAAAACTTAGGGAGGGGAAACCACATCATGTGGGCAGGAGCACTATGCGACCGGCGGTTCCTTTCATGTCCCACGCTAAAACAAAAGAAGGCCGCCCGCTCCTAGCGAACAACCCGGATCGGCGTGGCCCCAGAAATCACGACTCCGGCGTTACCGCAGTGCGAACACGGTGCTCAGCGTGAACGGTGGCCTCGCAAAGCCGCTAATTAGGCGAGTCAGGGCGGAGTTCATACGCGAACGTTCGGCGTTGCTCCGTACGCACGCTCACAAGAGCAGCGGCGGCCGGAGTCAAGGTTTCAGTCAGAACTGCCGGGAAAAGTGTGATCGTACTTGGGCGTGATCGGCGTGATCGGCGGCTGGAGGATTACGCGGTTAATTTCGGGCGTAGAAAATGCCCCACTGGGTTACTGCATATACCAGATTGCGTGCAGTCCTCTCGAAACTTTGGAAGGCACCGCCTGTGCTACTAGTCTTACGTCGAAAGGGATTCACGGTAGGCTACCTATTCGTCAGTGTTGTACGAAACGTCGTTCCAAGGAACGGCACTCATGGAAATAGTTCCTTTTTGGAGGAACGCAGGAACGTTATCGCTCGTTTAAGGGTAGGTGGAACTGTAACGGTAACTCGGACATGTGCTAAAGAACGGCACAGGGAAGACGTTCCTTCTGTAAACGTTCCACGACATTTAACAGATGATCGCATATACGTCGCACATCATGTAGGGCGGATAGGCCGGGCTGAAACCCGTCGAGAACGAGCCTCCAGTCCCCGCTATCCTGCCGCCAGGCTTTCCCGCTCGAAAGAAAACCACACGCTGCACTTCACTATTTCCTCTCTGTGCTTCTGAGACTTCGACGAGGGCGGAAGTTCCTTATCACCAATGGGGTGCACACCGCGTGGGGAGTATCCCATAATCCATTGGAGGCGGCCGCTCTCTGCCTTCGCTGGAGATTCCGGTCGTCAGCCAGCCTTCTACGGCAACACAAGTAGAACTGTACCCAACAGCGCAGTTCCTTTGTTCCCTTCTGATTCCGCCGCCAAGGCTCCGTTCCAACTAAGACACTGTCAACGCAAGCTTTACTATCCTCGCTCAGCGCATTGGTTCTGAGAATGCACATACGGCTTCCAAGTGTGGACTTCGACGTCACTGGCATAGTTTACGCTGGAGACCGCGCGGGAACGCAAGTGAGCCACGCAAGATGTTACACTCAAGAGGCTAGTTACATTCAGAATGGCTTCACTAGACTACCTTTTGCCGTTACCTCATAGAGAAGTCATAGTTTTTATTACAAGGCGCCCGCCAGGGACACAGAGAAGCGCGTGGAGCGAGACCACGACGTTGGCAGGGATATTAGTTTTTCGTTCGCTTTGGCAGAGCCAGTCTTGCCATGCCTGAGAAGGTTCTTCAGTTATGAGCTCTGCCGCAGCATGGACAACGGCGAGTTCTTCAGCAATCGATGTTCTTAAATTTGACGTCTTAAATCTTATGGGGAAGGACTCCGCTGTAATGGATATCTGCTCCTCTGGCGCTCGTAGTAGAAACAGGCCCATTTATGTAAACACGAAGGGGTCGCTGCATTTCTCGTGCAGGAACATTAGGTTGTCTTGTTAGAAAGCTGGAATGGCAAGTGGTTTTTCTATTTAATTCCAGGAATGGTCAAGAGCGCTTGGAGGGGATGGAGGCACCGCAATGGTAGTCTTACTGCAGGCGGGCCGCTCGATGGTAGGACAGCGCGATGAGCAGAAATGAGAAGAGGGAAGCGAGGCGAGGTGGTGCGATGGGTTGCGGGCGAAATGCCTTATGTGCACTTGCAGGTCATCGACACGAAGGTGTGTTGACATTGGGCGATCACAGCGCCATGACCACAGTCGCTGCTGCACATGCGCACTTCTGTAGCCAATGGCACATACTCGAATCCTGCGCACGATAAAGCGTTCCAGCCAGCCGAGCCATGCCGACAGCGAGTACAGGCTGATGTACTCTAGTGCCAGTAAAGAAAGCTCGTATGACGGTGACTGCGTGGCAGTCACAAGGCGTAAAGGAACTCAAAGAATATTGCCATCTTCATCAAGTAAGGCGTGCGAGCCCTCAGTTCAAACAATCGTAATTGTGCCGCTGACTGCTCCCGATAGCCTGGGCCGGCTCAATCGTCAAGCTATATCTGTGTGTCTTGAGGCCCTCGCCCCGGGATAAATCACAGGTGTGAAGACCAACAGTTGCAAGAACGTTTTCGCTATAAATGTCAAGCAGCGCCGTGCCATGGATGCACTGAGCAACGTGGCGAGGGTGGTGAACTACGTTATGCAATTGCCACCCTCATACTAGTTGCAAAGGTCGGTTCTTTAATTTGGGTGATGTTTTATTTATTTGGCTCATTTATTTGACGACTGGCGGTAATTTCATATGCGTGCGTATTCATGTGCGTATCTCACTCCTGCATTTCGATCAACATGCTGCTCACAGTATCGACAAAAAATAATGAAGACCACAGTAAGCATCTCAAGTGCTTTTTTATTTTCACAAAAAATAGTTCGATGGAGGCGAAATGTTGAGGCCCGTGTGCTGTGCGATGTCAGTGCACGTTAAAGAACCCCAGGTGGTCGAAATTTCCGGAGCCCTCAACTACGGCGTCTCTCATAATCCCAGCTGGTTTTGGGACGTTAAACCCCACAAATCAATCAACAAAAAATAGTTGACGCCACAGGCCCCACGTGTTATTACTGCGATAAGGCACCCACTCAGGCTGCTACTGTTTCCTTTCGAACATGTTCATCAGTGGGAAAGGCCTTCTAGTAACATATTTAGAAGGCATGAGTGTCTACCGAAAAGCGAAAAGAAATAGACAAAAGGCAGCTGAGGTGGGGCTACAAGACATGCTTGACACTTGTTCATTTTAGAGCATAGTGATCAATGTACGACACTGCGGTTAAACTACGACTGGAGATGTGTATACTTTGGATGAGGTAAAGAACACTTGTTTCACAGTAACTCCTAGACCAACGTGGCACGCATCGGGTGCGGGAAAAGATCAAAGGGAGCCACTCAGGCTCTCTCGGCGGAGTCGGGACGTTTTCACCACAGAGCTCACTTTTCGCACGAAGATGCGGAGATACGCTGGAAGGCATCGGGGGCGTTGCTCCGAACGGGGGCATAGCGGTATTCGGCTGACAACCGACCACTGCTTCCGGACATTGCGTGTCAAGGCTGTCAGGGTGAGCCGTAGAAGCACACATTAATTTCTTCTTAATCTCTTCAGTCGTTAGACAGGGTGGCGCCTGCCCCTGTGAGACGTTAAGTGGACAGTGGGTCCCAGCCCCTTGGGCGGGCTAAAGTTGTGGAGAACCGCTGATTATGGCGTCTGAGTCCTTTCGCTGAGTGGCGTGAAAAAAAAATAAGAGAAAAAAAAGGTAATGCAAAGAACGGCTTGAATACCTAAAATAGCTCAAGGTGATGTTTTTAGGCAGGAAAAGTACTTCCATTTTCTACACAAGCTGGGTCCGAAGAAGCAGAATGAAGATCAGTTGCTATTGTTCTGTCGCCTCTGTGCGTCAGAAGCCTGTTGTATGCCGGTATGCCGTTGAGCAGAACATCTCAATGTTTATAATAGCGAGGATTACAATCAAACTGCATGGTAATCCACTCGTTCTGGAAGCTTTCAAAACACACACACAAAAAAAAACAGGAACGATGGCTGCGGATATTAACCACGAGAGTCTCTCCTACTGTCTTAGTTTGAGCTACGTAATGACATTTTCGATGCGTATGGCAATCTGTTTATCTACAACGGCAGTTTCAGAATTTACAAAGCATGTTGTTAAGACGCTAAAAGTATAGCCACCATACTAAAACGATACCCGCGGAGAAACGCACGATAGATAGTGCGTCATGTCGCTCTAGGATTCTCTGTATTTCTATCTTGCGTCTGCTCTCCACAATCATCATCATCGTCATCAGTTCTACGTCCAATTCAGGGTAAAGGCTTCTCCCATACATCTCCAATTATTCCTGTCCTGTGCCTACTGTCTTCAATTTATTCCCGCAAACTGCCCAATCTCATCTGCCCACCTAACTTTCGGCCGCACTGTGCCCCGCTTGTCTTCTCTAGAGATCCACTCTGTTACCATCTATGACCAACTGTTGTCCTGCCTTCGGATTAAACGTCCTGGCCACGCCCATTTCTTCTTCTTGATTTCGACTAAGATGTCCTTAAGATCAATTTGTTCCCTGACCCACTCCACTCTCCGCTTGTCCCTTAAAGTTGCACCTGTCATTTTATGTTCCATTGCTGATTACTTCGTCCTCTATTTAAGTTGAGCACTTACAGTGAGCCCCAAGGTTCTGCCCCTTAAGTAAGTGCCGGCAAGTTGCAGCTCTTGTATACTTTCCTCCTCAGGGTCAACGGTAAGCGGCGATTCAGACACAGCAGTAAATCTGTTACTCATGAAATAAACGAGTACGGGGATAACGGGGGCAAGATCTATTTATGTACTTTTAACTATTTTATTTGCAAATACTGCAGCGAAACATTCGGCTATAGCAGGAGTGGAAATAGAAAATGTGCGTGTTTATTTTTCCATAGACATTTTTGTTATTATGTGGGGTTTAACGTCCCAAAACCAGCTCTGATTATGAGAGACGCCGTAGTGGAGGGCTCCGGAAATTTCGACCACCTGGGGTTCTTTAACGTGCACTGACATCGCACAGCACACGGGCCTCAACATTTCGCCTCCATCGAAATGCAGCCGCCGCGGCCGGGATTCGATCCCGCGACCCTCGGATCTGCAGCCGAGTACCATAGCCACTAGACCACCGTGGCGGGGCGTCCATAGACATCACAACAGGTCAACAACACCAACAAATTCATCTAAAGGGGACTCGCGCACATTCCCTGGAACAGCTTTCCAACACTGAATCGTACGAGGGAAAATACTATACAAAAACAAGTGTGAATGAGAATAAGAAGGAACAATATTTAAAATGCCATATTGCCGAGTAACTGACGAAGCTGAAAATGAAACTTAGTCTTGTAACTATCAACAAGGTGAATTTAAATAATCGTGCTGTTATTTCAGGCAGTCTAGGTGGCGACGTTTCTGAAGTGGCATTACATGAAGGCTTGAGTGGTTTGAAGATTGTGAGAGATATCTTTCTTAACGACCACATATAAACTGAACAGCTTCTTCCTTCTACTGACTCTAATAGATTTGCGTATTTTTTGATGAGGGGGGTTACATACAACGGACGCGTACTCCAATATTGGGCTTATCAGGGTTGTATCAGGTAACAGATCTTTGTGTTGTGGCGCGAAGTGCAGCCTGCGCTGCAGATAACATAGGCGTCGGAGGGATTTTTCGCATGTTGTTTCAATGTGAAGGGAACGTGATATATCGTTCTTTTGTATTGGTTTGTATTGGTTAACACTGTGTTGGTTAACATTTGTATTGGTCAACACTGTTTAGAGGTTGGTTTCTGTAAGACTATGTGGAATAAGATATAGGCCGGCTATTGATAATGACATGCCGAAGGGCAGTTTTGGTGAAGTTGATGGTCATCTCCCACTGCTCGCACCAAGTTCAAAACGCTTCAAAACATTTTTTAAGGGCTACATGGTCTGATTTGTATTTAATCACACGATATATGATACAGTCGTCGGCATATAAGCGAATTTTCGAAGAAATATTGGAAGAGAGGTTACATATGTAAAGGAAGATCCTTGCCTGTTTCTGTGAAGCTTGAATTCTGCGCTTCTCCTTGGGTATTGTGTCTAGAGTAATGGACTGGGTGATGAAACTAATAATAATACTAATAATAATAGGGGCATTACAAGCCCACTGCAGGGCAGAGCCCTCCTCTAACAACGCTTTTCGATTCGACTTGTCGTGAGCAACTCATTCGTGCTCGTAACTGCGAGTTCATGTAGGCGCCCCATCTAACCTTTAGCCTGCCTCTCGGGTTTTTCCTTTCTTTGTATCCATTCTGTCGTTCTCAATGTCCATCGGCTCTCTCTTTTTCGCATCAACTGTCCTGATTAGGCCTATGTTTCCTGTGTGAGTAAGAAGTTGCACCTCGGAAAGATTTTGCGGTCGTACCGCCTCCTATTGAACTTACTGTACTGAAATAATAACCAGGGAAGTTCTTCTAGAGGACACCATGCAACTATGGGCGAATAAATAAACATGCAGGAAGATTTTCCTCGCGCAGCTAATCTATGAAAGCAAGCAGAAGTGCCCATGAATCTTCCTTTCATTTCGGGGAAAGATAGCTGGGCGAAGGCCCGTGTCAGCGGAAGCTTTCTTCATTAAGACGTGGTCTATAGTTGCCTAATCATTGCGCCTAGTCACAGGGCTTACCATGTGTACGAAAGACACGACACACAGGAGCCGCTTAACTTTTTCTTGATCTTACGTGCGTCATTTGTGTGTGGCGTTGTTTGTTCATTCGGCATGCACTTCCAGATGCTGAAAATATGCTCGACAGCGTTAAGAGTGAATTCGATCCAAATATGGCGCATTTTTAAATGTAAAAGGTGTCCGAACCCCTGCCAGCTATGCTCCCCTGGCAGCTTATGCATGTTTACATACCTGTTGTGTCCTCTCCTATCCTCCTGAGACCCAGAGTGAATTTAGGGTCATGGATTTTTTCTAAACTTACAAAACTGCTTTTTCTGAGTGCAAAAGTGAAAAGCGTCACGTAGTTTTTTAATATATGATGTTACTTGGCCGCAGCACTTTGTCCAATATATTGGACATTGGGACCATAGAGGGACTTTTTCGGGCAACAGAGAATAGGGTGTAATTGAGGCCAGTGACCCGAAAAAGACACCTCGCAGCACAAATGTACTTTTATTTGCTCCTTCCATACCGGGAATACAATTATTAATGGTCGCGGAAATTCAAGTAACATGGGGCCTATCCCTTACAAAAATGCCATATATGGCGATATCAGGAATTGGGCATATGTGGCTATATATGGCACGCGCCCGTATGTGGCCGTATTTTCCCAAATCCTAATTAGAGGCATATTTCGCATTAAAAGACCAACACGAAGAATGCCATGTATGGCTCTGATACGTAATGGGCAAATAGGGCAACGTAGGAACACATACCATATATGCATGTATGACCATATATGCATATCTGGCTATACATGGCACGTGTCCGTATTTGGCCGTATTTGCCCAAAACGCACCAGAATCTTGCATGGCATTCCTCGAGTTTGTCCACGCACAGCGCTGACTTTTGAACAACGTTTACCACCAAGACCAAGCCCATGTACTTAAGAGAACGATGCGGCATGCGTAGCAGATGCAACGCTTACCCAAACTATGTCCCTGTTTAAAGAATAACATATTTCCTTATAAATAGCTGATTATGCGGGACGCGATAGACAAAGTTATGCCACTTTCCCTCTTCTAAGAAAAAAAGTTATTCTAATTACATAAGACATCCTTCGGACAGCAAAGCTGTGACCCTCTCTAGGAGCAAAGTAAGGGTACACATGAGCTCTTAAAAACGGTGTGCGATACAAAAAGAAAAAAAAAACTCTCGCGTAAGTACACGCTACACTGCAGAAGCCTAAGCACAACGCCTAGGTCGCAAGCATGGGTATCTCTAGCGCATCGTTTAACATCGCGGAGGGTGGAACCCATGGTTCAAACGCCAGCACCGCCAAGGAATTTCGATTCTACGCCGCTTCTTTCTTTCTTTCTTTCTTTCTTTCTTTCTTTCTTTCTTTCTTTCTTTCTTTCTTTGGTTGAAAATCTCAGGCAAGCACACTTTATATGAGGGAAAACCGCCGGCTTACACATGTTTGGAAAAATCGAGGACATATGACGCGCCAGCTCAGCAATGAATACGTAAACACCCTGGAGACTTTCTAGAACTCCAAGAACATCACAGCAGTTTTGGGACGTAAAACCCCAAGAATCAATAAAATCGACAACGACACAGCGTTTCCTAAGAAAACTTTACTCTGAACGAATTGCGTGGATTTTCTTCGGCAAATCTGGCAAGGACATCAGAATTAGTGATTTCATTTGGAGCTTATCCAATTGCGCATACACTTCGATGTTTTGAAAACCGTAGAGTGTTTCATTATTGACCTTCCAGCCAGATCTGCATGACTTAGCATTAATATCGAGTCGCTACATAATCTGTTAGGGCCCTCTTCTTTCTGTCTTGCATGTCGTATTTCATTTTACGGTTGCCAAGGGGTGACACCTCAAATACTCATTGTACTTTAGGTTTCATATTTTCCGACATATTTTTGTAGCGTGAATGAACCATTTCTTCATATGAGAATGCCAAGAAAATCAACAACAGAGCTCAGAAGCTTAACAGTCGTTTAGTCAAGCTTATGTATTATGCTGTAGCTCGTGTGCTAATATTTTCTACGCCTGTTTGTTGTGGTTATTTCATGCTGGGGACAATCACTTTGCCAGATGACGCATCGTCAAACATTCTTGCTGTAGATCTTCGAGCGCATTAAGAATGCTTCGCTCAATGTACTCTATATTTCACAGTTTAAATGCCATCTAGGAGGGCTTGAAAATCACGGCATAATGATTGCAGTATGGCTAATATTTTTCTATTGCGAATGCTCGTGCTTGTAGCTCAAAATATTGCACTGAAATGGTAGCTGGGGTCATCAGCATGCCGAGCTCAAAATATATTGCAGCAAGAAAGATCATCTGCATAAGCCACAAAGTGATCTGGCAGCGCAAAGATGACGCTAGTGCAAAAGCAAGCACTGGCCATAACAGCCCTGTCATCTCAACTACCTTACATGCAGATGGCATGGCACTTTGGACATTGCTCATGCGATCACTGCCTAACGTCAATGTGATGTATGCGTTTAAGCAACCTTTAGGGCCCAAGGCGTGATGTAAAGCGCACAACTTTATGTCTCAAGTGAGGCAATGCGATGTCCCTTGCTAGAATCTCTGTTTTATAACACTTGTTGGCTACTGTGCTAAACGGCACAGCACCTGTAAATTCAAGTGCTGATGCATACGTACGTAGGGTGCTCGAAAAAGCCTCTTCCTCTATAACTCCCCTGCCCACTTATTTACGAGCCAGGACTCACTTCAACTGGAGTTCCTAGATAGGCAATACAAGGAAACCCTGACTTTCGGCGCTGACGAGTGTGAATGATAGCAACGTAACATCGTTTCGTATGCTCCGCCAAAGTGTACCTTTGTTATCGTGCGGAGAGATCGAGAGACTCCTGGAGCAAACATGCCAAGTGATCTCGACACCCACATACCAGCACCGGCTGGTGACGACTCAAGTTATCTAGTATGCTGTATAGGGGTCTCTCTTACAGCGAAACGGTGAGTG
Source organism: Hyalomma asiaticum (assembly GCA_013339685.2). Taxonomy (NCBI): domain Eukaryota; kingdom Metazoa; phylum Arthropoda; class Arachnida; order Ixodida; family Ixodidae; genus Hyalomma; species Hyalomma asiaticum. The sequence goes on along the minus strand of CM023488.1, from coordinate 91,140,288 downwards.
GGGGAGTTAGTGGGTGAGAGCGAGATAAAGTTACACTGTTGGTTCGAAAGAAAGATCTTTAGCCTGGTATAAAATTTACAAGTCTTAAATGTTGCTTCTGTTGGCACGCAAAGTGCAACCTGCTTGGTGCATAAAAGATTGGAAGCTTTGTCTAGCACATAATGTGTTTCTGTGTTACTTCTTATAGGCCCAGGTGAATATAACTTTTTGAGATATATGTATGCACACGAACAGACGTAACTTGCCTGGCTGGAAAATTATTGCATGCCTTGTGGCCGCGCTCACGACCAACGCCTATGCTATATTCGATGTTGTCCTTCTGGAATAATACTTTATTTGGTTTAAAAAGGTCCCTGAATACTTGCACTAGAGAGCACACAAAACGCGACATACCATGTAGCCACTTCACGGAAGGATGATTCCTCTCCTTTTCTGCGTTTTATGAATCTGTATCCAATGATGTATGCGCTGAAACGTGCTTTAGTCAAGAACACGTGACAAATGTTAAGAAACACTGCGTGATTCCCAGAAATCATAAATATGCTGCGAAGCTAGCGTTATTTACGTAACAATATATTGATTTATTATTCAGGCAGCCTCACGGTAATAGAGCCATTTCTTGTACACAAAAGACTACACGCAGTCACTCGTACAGAAACTAAATATCTCTCGCAATGGTAGAGCATCATATATCTTTTTTTTTCCTTTTTGAACATACTCAGTTTCATGGCCAAACACTATGCCTGAGTTCCCATTGAAGGATCCATCCTCTACAAATTGTTTGCCTGTATTTTTCGCCTTCCTCGACAAGCTCCAATGCAGCGTCAGCTAGAGATTCCATCTCTTCCGAGCTGTTCAGTACACATTGCGCAGATTCCTTAATTAACGGAAAACTACAGAACGACAGATGCATATATAAACAACCTAAATACTTTGAAGCTTCGGTAGGGAGTCGCGCTGGCAAGCAGCGCGCCTCTTCAAGAGTGCCTCACAGCGGGAGGGAAAGGCGTGAACTGGAGCAATCGCTCATTCCCCTCCTCTGAGCGTGTAAGACAACCGCAGTTTGTTAATTGAGCTCGGTTAGTCTATTTCGTATACCTTATATACGAGCGATTCGTTTGTGGAATGACCTTCCAGATGGTCTCGCATCACAGCGAGATCACGCAAAGTTTTTAAGCAACCTCAAAAAATACTTATGCACCGAAATTTGATGTATGGCGTTGCAATGCTGTAACCGGTCTCTCTTTTTCTTTTTTCCCCCCTGTTTTTATTTTATCCTCTGTGTTCAGTTATTTGCGAAAAACTCTTTCGGCAGATATCATATCTTGTTAAACTGTTGGTGTTTAAATAGTTAGATTATTTTATATTTTGTGTAACGCCTTTAGACACTACATTTTTCTGTTTTAGTATATTTTGCATTTCTATGTTCTTGTGTTCAGTTACATCTGTAATAATCAGTATTTCACCTATGTATATTTATATCTATGTATATTTATCTATTGTATCTCTCTTTGTACATACTGTATTGCCCCCCTTACTCAATGCACCACGAGGGCGCTGTAAGGTACTCATAAATAAATAAATAAATAAATAAATAAATAAATAAATAAATAAATAAATAAATAAATAAATAAATAAATAAATAAAGGCCCTGCTCCGAGAAAACAGCTATAACAGTAGAAAAAAAACCTGGAAATGAAAGCTAACGGTGAGAAACCCAAAGTAATGACGTTCAGGCGAAGCAGTCAAGCTCTCCTTGCACATACTCTCTCAACCGTAAACTTATATTGGCAATGGACGACTCCAAGTACCTTGGCATATTAACTTCACTGCTAATCTATCCTGGTAACCTCTACTTTGAAATTACTTTCACAGCATCGCCCACACTCGGATACCTGAAACGTAATCTTCATGCGGCGCCATCCACAATGCGAAAACTAGCATATGAGAAGTTTGTTCGTTAGTTCTTCCGAAACTCCAATATGCATCCTCTGTCTGATCGACTTCTATCTCATTTATGCGAAACCGCGCTGCATGTTTTATAGCTCCTGACTATGAGCGCCTCTACTGTGTGTCTAACATGAAGGCTTCGTTATCACTATCATCCCTGGAATTGCGCGGGCATATAACCATATTATCCTGAACCCATATGCATTTACTTCATATATCTAACTTCAATACCTTGCTACTATCAAAACCTGATCGCATATCTCGCCGCATATCCCGCGGACGCCCAAGCATTCAACGCTGCGGGACACCCAAGCCTTTAACACAACATAGAGGTGTACAACACAAGCCAAGCCTTGAGCCTAATTAAAAATATGTCCAAAGACATGGCATTGCTTGAGAACATCAAGAATGTCCCTTTATTATTATTCAGAAAACTTTAGTACATAATTCGGAAAGAACACGAGCCATTAGCAATCTTCTTAGTAAGCCGTATAGTATCGACTATGCGTTCATTCCCAGCCAGAGTGTAGATTAGTTTTGTAAACCAGTTCAATTGACAATATTGTTTTCACAGAATGTCACTGGTTTACCGTGTTCCCACAAAACAAAAGATGTATCAAAATAAAGAACGTCATTTATTATAAACGAGATTGTCTTTTGCAGTGTCATCGTTGGCTAACGCAAAATTTGCTTACCGTGAAGTTCAGGACCCTATTGGCAGACAGCTTTTTCGATAAAAGCCGTCAAAGCTCCTAGCTCAATATCTGGCGGCTTTCTTGCAGGCCCACTATGTCATCTTGGCAAGACGCACTGGCGAGTGCTGTCACACAGTCGGTCTCATCTAAGAGCTTGTAACTCTGTCTCCCTCAAATACCACACCGCCATCACTGGTCGCAATGCTTCAGCTAGAAACCACAAATAGAATGCTGTGAAAAAGCTAGCGGTATAGCTAAACAGATGTAAATATTCGCCTGAAAAGCAAGCTGAGAAATTGACAGCCCGCGGCAACGCCCACCAACGAGATCGGACGCACACAGCCTCGCATCGAGGAAGGTGGACAATGGACGCGCGACACAAAGAAGTTCGCTCGCCTTTGGCGGCGACAAGTTGCACAAAGACGGAGGACGAGGGTGCACTGGATAAAAGGGGGGCTCCCGGGTAATCCGCTCTGTATCCGCGAAGCGATCACTCTGTGGAGGGCAGGATTAGCGAAGTGGGGAAAACCGCGAAAAGACACTCTCAATACGCGGTGACAAATTACGCCAGCGAGCTTTCCTTTTTGCTTAAAAGAGCGAGCACCCACTTGGGGGCGTGGCCCAGTACCTCTCGGTTCAGCGCCTGTATAGCCTCCAGCTAATCCTGTTCCACCAGGGAGTAGACAGCGAAGACGTTGCACTTTTCGCGCGCTGCTCCCGATGCTCTTTGAGGTTGAGTAAGTGGAACGAATGGATTTGTGCGTGGGGCAGATTACTGCTGCATATTTCGATTTAGTCTGTAACGCGATCACTACCCCCTGGTGGCGCCAGTGTCGCCTAGTGTAGATAAGCATGCGCACGTTACAATGAAGAGACATTGTTTTGTTGGGTTGCTTACGCTGCGCTTCCTCAGTCAACGGCGGCTCACGCCGTGACATTGCAGACGACGGTACGAGCCTTCAATAAGTAACCGCTCGCGCAAGCTCTGAGACCATACACCCACAAAGTCCTGGGGGGCGATCGGAGATGGTATTTTTGCGAAAGTGTTCGGAATCGCCGCACGCGATTGGCCAGCGCCGCTCCGGTGTCGTCATCCGCGGGGCGTGCCCACGGAACACCTGCCTATAACAAAATTAGAGAAGAGAAACTGTACCTTTGACAGTGCAACGAAAAATAAGGGTAGCGGTGGCGTCCTAAACTAAAATATAAGATCAAAAGATGGTGCTGCATGTAGGATCATCATCATTGTTTAGATGTAATATGGCCGCTTTGTTTCTGGCGCCTACGCCTTTTGGCCTTATTGAGAGCCCCGTAGCAGGAAAATTTCAAACTGAAATATGGGGTTAGGTTAGTAGATCCACTCTGCGCGCAACTTGATGGAACGCGCCGCGGTTGGTTTTTTTCGCCACCTGTAGCGACTTGTGGAACGTCGAGCCTTGCGGGGCCCCGAGATTTCGGTGTCGTCAAATTGACGTCAATTCCCTGTCAATCATTTTCAAACCGAGCGTGTCGTCTGCTATGCGGAGAACGATGCCCGAGGCCGCTCGCTCAGCGAACGGTTTACGAACGATTTACGAACACTTTGCGAACAGCAACCGCGGCAGCGGCTCCGCTTGGATTGAAACGGCGGCTGCGGCTGCGCAATGTTGCGTCACAGAGGAAAATGGCGGTCCACTTGGGCGCTGAGTCCTCGCATTGTCGTCGCTGAAATAGGACGCGGAGCCGCTGGAGGTTCGCGATGTATTGTGGGGATTTGACAGGAAGTGAATTCCGGCGTCAATTTCGCCTGTCGAAACGAACAGTACGTTGGCTGTGCGCCGAACTTGATCCCGAGAGAGAGAACAACTTTATTTTAGGAAAAAAAAAATCCTCGCTGCCACCTCCTCTGCTCGTCTGATAGCCTGGAGTTGTTTCTCCAGGCTTGAGTCGCGGAGGACGGTGTCCCACACTTCAGGCGAGGGAGTACTCAGGAGATCGGAAATCGGGTGCCAAAGAGCCCGTGGAATGTCGACGGAGAGGAGATGCGCATGTTGATGTTCTTTGCTACTGGAAGTTTCCAGCGCGCTATCGGTGGTGAAGAGTTTGTCGGACTTTCACAGTTGGGGTGCACCTCCAAAAATGCGAGAAGGAGCTGCCTCTGCCTCTGAGCACCCGCGGGCCGAGATGCACGTTTTTGTGCGAGGACATGTCAGCAGCAGACGACGACACGAAATTTAGATATGACGCCACCCTTCTTGTTTTTCGCGCCCGCGACACCGCTTAGCGAACCTGCAGAGAAAGATATTGATGCTTAAGAGCGTGTTTACGTCTGAGAAGAAGAAAGCACCGTTTTTAAAAGGAGCAGCTTTCTTCATTTCTCGGAAGAAACATTTTGGCTTTCAGAAGCAGACGACAAACGGAGTACGTCATCATCTGAGGAGCGCGCCGCTTCCCCATTGGCCGCGCCGGCCGCGCTCCTCCCATTCTCAAAGCATTGCTCAAAGCTATCGCGGACCACCCACTTATTGACGTCAGTGTTCGGAAAGCATTCTCGAGCGAACAGCCGATCTCCGATCGCCCCCCTGATCGCGCAGGGAACGTTCCAGGGAAGGAAATGCACACGTAGTAGAAAGCTCACGTAATGCGGTAGCGTACTCGTTGATCCTTTCACCGGCTTGCCGAACCCGCCTATACAAACGATGCCGTTGGGGCACAAGGATGGTTGTTACCGTGAAAAGTGTACGCATAGCGGCGACTGCAGTGTCGTACGACTTCACACACTTTGACTGCGGTGCGGTTCTTATATTTTGCTCTTTTTTTTTAGGGGCGAAGCTCCTCTTAGTCTAACCTTGTCACGCGTCACGCGTAACCGGCGGTATCTCCCGAACAGTATAATAGATGGCGCTGTCTCCTAGAAGTACATACAAACTGCAGTTGAGTGGTGATATTCTAGATGGCGCTGTACACAATTTGTGTCGTTATCACCATTTCTCGTCTCATTTCCTAGATTGGGTTGGTCCAATAGAAGTGTGTGCAATAGTGCGCTTGTGTGAATCGCCACTAGATTGATTGATTTATGGGGTTTAACGTCCCAAAACCAGCTCTGATTATGAGAGACGCCGTAGTGGAGGTCTCCGGAAATTTCGACCACCTGGGGTGAATCGCCACTAGATGGGAAGTGCCGCTACTCTCCGATTGGCTGCTGTGCGGGCTGTGCCTGGGTGCGCGGGAAACGAGTGCCTCTCTCAGTCTCCTGGATCGTCGCCGTTCCAAGACGACGCCCGGCCGGCCCATCGACGGAGACCGATTTGGCGCTACAGCTGCGGCGGCATGGTAGCTACCCCGCACCGTCTCGGGATCCGCCAGGCGCCGCGCTCGATTCGCCGCCGCTTCTCGGGCTCGCCTTTCGGGGTCCGCTGCTCGGAGTGCACGTTGCGCCGCGGTGTCATTGGCGCGCACCGTCTCGGAATCCGCCAGGCGCCGCGCTCGCTTCGCCGCGGCTTCTCGGACTTGCACCGCGGGATCCTGGGGACGAGCACGAGCCGCCGCGGCCCTCCGCGCCCGCCGCTCCGCTTCGTCCATGCCCCACCGACGATCCGACACCCATAACTTCCGGAGCTTCGCCCATCTCACCATCATTCACCTCGTGGATATGCTGTGATTTTTTTTGTTGGTTTCTCCGCGTAGGTGCTCCGAGCATATCTGCCAGGGATCGCGCTTGGCTGTACCGATTAAAGCGTTTCCTTTTCTTGTGACGTACCCACTTTTTGTCAACCATTGACATTTTGGGCGTCAATTTCTTTTCGTTTTTCTTTCTTTTCTGTCGTCGCCTTCCCGCCCCGGTGCCGCCCACTTTTTTAACTGGAGAGCGCCAGCGGCGATCGTTTTGTGCGTGAGCGCTGCATGACGTTGCCAACTTGCGAACAGGTCGGGGCTATGCGCCCGCCGACGCCGCGCGCCCGGCTTCGACCCTCGTCTGCTAGGCTGTTTTCTTTTACGGAAGGCGGGTCCTAATCATCTTGATTAAGAGGAACAGGCAGCATAACTAGGCGATTTGTTTTGTCGTATCTTGTGTTCGGAAAATGGGCGTCGATAGCAAGGTGATAAGGGCGTGCCTTCCGTAAAGGAAAACAGCCTAGCAGACGAAGATCGAAGTCGAGTGCCCGGCGTCGGCGGGCGCGTAGCCCCGATCTGTTGGCAAGTGTGCAAAAGGGCCGCCGCTCCCACAGTAACATTTAATTTAAGGCTATGTGGCGAGGCTCAGCGGCAATATATATTTTTACGAAGTTTCTGATCCCGCAATCTTTTGCTGTTGACTGCACATACGCATATCGTTCCGTCTAGTAGAGAATGAATGCGCATTCCGAACTACGCTCTGACATAGACACATGGCCACCTTCAAGTCAGCTTCAACAGCACACTTTTGCACGGAATTGCCTATAAAAGACTTACATTTAAACCAAACGAAGTGCTTGCTGAATATTCTACGGACACACTGCATCGCAAGTTGCCTCAACGTGCGCTAAAGGTAGGTGATAGAGAAATATTCTCTTTGGTTGCACTTGTAAGCGGCGCATCTACTCTAGCAGATCAACAAGCGTTATATTAGACGAACTAAGTCTGGTAATGCACGCAAACAACACACATATATATATTGAACCCCTTGCCCATGAACTCATAAAACATTACGTGTACTTGGGCCAGGTTAAGACTTCAAAAAAGAATCAAACGCGAGTCTGCAGATAATTCATAGAGCCGAAGCGGACCGAATAGTGATTCACACTATGGAATTACGCCGTAGTTTCTCTGCTTTTAGCCTATTGCCCACGAGCTGTTGAACTATACTGTTATATCATGCGCCAATCTTTAGAAGTTTAAAGTCGTAAGTAGTTTGCGTTGACGTGCATTCAAGGTAGAATTTCATATGATATGTGTGACGAGTGCCGGCCCCAACAATCCATAGGACTTAAAAGGAGAAGAGGTGTGTGTTGTGCGCGGTGGCGCAGCTCGTGGAAGGGCGAGGCCCGCACGATAACATTTATTTATTTATTTATTTATTTATTTATTTATTTATTTATTTATTTATTTATTTATTTATTTTCATACTCTCAGGGCCCGAGGGCATTACAGAGAGGAGTGGCTTAAAAGTGACACTTTGAAGGCGGCAGGCTCTTTGATAGCAGCAACGGAGGCAGGAAGGTGGTTCCAGTCACTGCTTGTTCGGGGCAAAAAAGAAGCATAATAAGTGTTAGTGCGGCACAAGGGAACCTTAACTTTAAGGTGATGATCTAACCGAGGAGATACGTAGTCTGGAGGAAGGAAAAGATCGTTTTTGAGTGTTGGGTTGGTGTGAAAAATTTTATGAAAGAGGTTTAAGCGGAAGTACTGACGGCGTGACTTAAGTGTCGGTAGACCTAATGTAGCTTTCATTGAAGACACACTGGCGTAGCGGGAGTAATTCGAAAGCACAAAACGAACTGCACGATTCTGAACGGATTCTAGGGCTGTACATAATACGGAGCTAGATGGATCCCATATAGAGCAAGCGTATTCCAATTTGGATCTAACGAGCGTGGTGTACAATTTAAGCTTTAAGTCTGAAGGGACGGATGAAAAATTACGGCGTAGAAATCCAAGCATGCGATTACCGTTATTAACTATATGTTCAACATGCATATTCCAGGAAAGGTTGTGGGTTAAATGTACGCCAAGATAACGGTAACTACTAACTGTGCTTAAAGTGGAGTTGTTGAGGGTATAAGAAAAGTTGTCGCTAACTTTATTGTGATGCATTGCTCTCATAACTTTACACTTACTAATGTTGAGTTTCATGAGCCACTTGTCGCACCAGTGAGAAACAGCGTCAAGGTCGGACTGCAAAGTGGAAACGTCATATGGATTATGAATGACACGATAGAGCACGCAATCGTCAGCGAAGAGCCTAATTGTTGAGGGAATACCAACAGATGAATCATTTATATAAATAAGAAAAAGTAATGGGCCTAGAACCGAGCCCTGTGATACGCCTGATCTGACAGCAACGGTAGGATAGCTGTGATTATTTGCATGAACGTACTGAAGTCGGTTGGTTAGAAAACACTGAATCCAGTCTAGGACGTTGGGATCTATATTGAGCTTGCTCATTTTAAGGAGAAGGAGAGTATGCGAAACAGTGTCGAAGGCTTTAGCGTAATCTAAAAATATGCAGTCGGTTATGAAATTATCGTCGAACGCACGAAAAAGATCGTTGGTGATACAAAGTAACTGCGTTTCACAAGAGAAGTGCTTCCTAAAACCGTGTTGACAAGGTGAAAAAAAAACGAATTGGACTCAAGAAAAGATACTAAGTTTGAATATATGACGTGCTCGAGAAGTTTTCAGGGTACACTGGTCAAAGATATTGGCCTGTAATTTAAGGGAGAATGGGTGTTGCCTGATTTGTGAAGTGGAACCACCTTACCCACCTTCCAATCATCTGGCAAAGTGGAACACTGCAAAGACTGCGAAAAAAAGTTCAGCAAGTATAATGGAGGAATAAATTAGTATTTTTTAGGAACTTTGAATTAATGTCGTCATTACCTGCAGAGCTGGATACTTTCAGCTTTTCTATCAGACGGCACACCCCCGATGCATCGACAGAAATAAAGTCCATAGGAAAAAAGGAAGAGTCCTCGACAGAAGGCATAAGAGAGATCATTGTACCCGAAAAACAGGAAACAAAAACATCATTGATAGCATTGCAGCAGTCACGACTAGAAACAGGATCACCGTTTCCATCGAGTAAGTGAAGCGTTGTAGATCTGCTGCCACGAACTACATTCCAAAACTGCCGGGGATTATGTTTCAGTAAGGCGGGCAGGGTAGAATTGTGGAATATGTGTTTAGCCTGTGCAATGGCATTTTTGTACTCGTGTTCAGCGAGGAAGTAGGCGTGCCAACGTTCCAACGTCATCGCCACTTTTGCTCTGCGGAAAATTCTTTTCTTTGTGTTTAGTAAGCGCTTGAGATGGGCATTAAACCAAGGGGCTTCGGAAGAAGAAACAATCTGCTTTTTAGGAATGTAGCAGTCGATCAAAGAAGAAACGTTTTCTTTGAACATCAACCAATTTTCGTGAACGGTGCGACTGTAAAAAGACGGCATGTAGTCTGTGATGAAATCTGCAAGCTCATTATTGATTGCAGAATAATTGGCATTTTTATAATCCTTAATAAATTTAACTTGCTTCGTGCGAGGCGAATGGGCATCGATACTGCAGTGAATAAAACAATGATCACTGAGACCGGGCATAAAAACTAGATAGACATGTCGCGGTAACTGTTGAACGAGTGATAATATTATGTTTAACCTTCAGTCATTTAAAGTTTCAGCCCTACATAAGCATACATTGACAGAAAATGGGCTGATGTTATAGATACTTTACGATTTCCAAAAATAAGCAAACACAAAGAAATTGTCTTCATTTGATATCCCATGTAATTAAGACATTTCTCAGTTCAACTTGACAGAGGAGAGGTTCGACTGTGCATTCCAATTTAGGCTTGGAAAAACCCACCCGCCACGCCATCCATTGCTCAGTTGCCTGCTTATTTTAAACCGAGAAGAATAAGAGCAATTAGGGCTGCATCATTTCTTGCAGCACGACTTCCTTCAATCGCACATCCCTGTAGGCGCGCGGAGCTGATTGCCTTTTTGTTTTTAATCTGATACGTAGCGTATGTGGTCATTCCGTTCGATGTGCAAATCTAATGCATTCGCATTATGGCGGCGATGTAAAAATAGGCGAGCAACTTCTCGGAACGCTTCCTGTTCTACAAAAACACGTATCCCTCAATGTTATCTCATGCACATACACAGGGCGGGGGGGTGGTGGTTCGGTTAGGAAAGGACGCTAATTTCTGCAGCCCATGTAGGGAGCACGGCTAAGCGTACGTCGGGGTGTGGGAAAGGGAGTGAAAGAGATAGAGAGGAGAGAAAGGCCGTAGTGGAGGGCTCCGGAAATTTAGACCACCTGGGGTTCTTTAACGTGCACTGACAACGCACAGTACACGGGCCTCTGGCGTTTTCACCTCCATCGAAAATGCGACCGCCGCGGCCGGGATCGAACCCGCGTATTTTGGGTGGCAGCCGAGTACCGTAACCACTACACCACCGCGGCGGACACAGGGCGCAGCCAGCATGCACTTATATATACAGTATATATACATGTGTGTGTGTGTATTGAGAGAGAGAGGCAAGTGATTAGACAGTTGCCTAAAAATAGGCGGATGTATATATTATTGCGATGAATATCTTGGCGAACTTAAGCTCCTTCGACCGCATCTATCTATCTATCTATCTATCTATCTATCTATCTATCTATCTATCTATCTATCTATCTATCTATCTATCTATCTATCTATCTATCTATCTATCTATCTACGTCTCGGCGCAGCCCTGTTATCCTGATACCACAATAGGGACGGCAGGGCAAGAATGACTATAAAATTCTTCAACCATACATCTCGACATTGCTAAAATATTACATTCTTTATGCACGTGACGACTAACAATAATACGATTACACGTGGCTCATATACTCAGTGCTTGGCCCAGGGTATGCGAGTATGGGCCACTAGTTATTCATTGCTACCATTACAGCCTATGTAAATCAAATGCCAACCAAAATAAGCATTGGGAATTCGATGAACACGTAGTATCTGTCGGTTAAACCAGAGAAAGGCATAGAGTTGTACCTTGCAATTGAAATGTAGACGTACCAAGCAATACAAACCTGTTGCAATGACAAAGGGCATCTTACCACTCAGCAGGGGTTAGAGGTGGTACAGGAATCGTACATAAACAGCAACTTCTTGAAATTTCAGCTACTGCCTTTCAATCTGCTCAATAGAGCGCCTTATTTCGCCGCAAGGTATCACAAATGCGCTGTTGTCCATCAGGATGGTAGGTTGGTTACGGTCCTTGCCCTCTGACTAGAAGGTCGCGGGTTCGCAGAAGGTGGGCTCGCATTTTCGATGGAGGCTAAAATCCTAGAAGCCCATCTTCTGTGCGATGTCAGTGCATGTTCAAGAACCTGAGTTGATTGAAATTTCCGGAGCCCTTCTCTACGGCGTACGTCATAGTCAGATCGTTGTTTTGGAGCGCAAATCCCCAGCACATATTAAAGGTACGTTATTAGATGATAATCCGTACGTATTTCTCTATAACGAGAAACGTTGACGCCGAACGTTTCAAAAAGCTGTAACACAAATGATGTGCAATGTGTTTATCTGTCACCAGAACATGTACGGTTCTCGAAACATTCAAAGGCTGGTTGCGGAACCCGGTAAAGCGATGTCGCAAGACCTCATTCCATTCGCAGCGGATTCATTCGGCGGAGGTGGCTGTAAGGGCGCGGAAACTCATAAATGAACTCCGGCGACAGCGTAGTACATCGCTTTCAGATGGAAACGGAAATCAGCGTATAAATAACATATCCCAAAAGAAATGAAAGAAGCCACGAGAGAGCAAATAAAGGAGAAGGCGGAACGCGTTGCTCCATTTAAGGTACGACGACTGGGACCGATTTAATAGATGGCACGGCACGCAGATGACAGGCTCGGTGCTTTTTAAAAAGCAGTCTACACACACTCAGAGGTGGAGATCCCACTGAAACGAGCATTCAGACATAGAGAGGGCACGCGACGAATACAGAGGACGACAACTATTATAAAGCGTGTCTTGCGGTTACATTTCCGCTGCTCCGGACGCCTCCGGTTCGAGTTGCCTCTGTTGGCATTCATGGAATGGATGTAGGTATAACGGTTTATGACGCAACCTCCCAGCTTGGTATAGCGAACTGCGGCAACGCGCGGTTTCCATTTCGCGTAGCCTTCAGCTTCATTGTCGACTTCCGAAGGGGAGAGCCTTCATCCGGGCTCTTTCCACGCATTCGCGGCCATTCTTTGTGCTCAGTTCGCCGTGCGCGGGGTTTTGATGTCCCCCCTAGACGCATCCTGCAATACACTCAAAATATATGCGAGTGTGAACTCATAAACCATGTTGCGCCGTGTTGTTCATTTCCTTCTATTGTCCTCGTCTATGTTGCGCTGTAACCAAGTGAAAAAAAAACCATGTATGTATTTATGTATGTATTATTGTATGTAGTATGTATGTATGTATTATGTATGTATGTTGATGTATTTTCCTTTTCACCATTGTAATGACTTCAACTCGAGGTCTTTCAGCGGCCGCCTAGCTATTTTCTGTTGTGAAATTCACACGACTTAACCTACCATTACTTCATTAGTCTTTCATTGAGAGGAGGCGGAGGGGGTGCTCCTACATTGACAGGGTGCGCACTCCATATCTTTCACGTCCAGGTTCTCTTCCACGCAAACATTTCTCACTGCAAACGGCGTCTCCGACATGGTTCTCGAACGCAATGCATACCCAAGGCCGGGTTAATGTAATAATTCCTTTCTTTCGCATTTACATCCTACGACATTCGAGTGTGTGCGGTGTTCTGCTCCTGAAGCCGCGTGTTCAGTCCTTCCCCCGGCATTGCAGACTGAGTGGCAGCCGAGTACCGTAACCACTACACCACCGCGGCGGACACAGGGCGCAGCCAGCATGCACTTATATATACAGTATATATACATGTGTGTGTGTGTATTGAGAGAAAGAGGCAAGTGATTAGACAGTTGCCTAAAAATAGGCGGATGTATATATTATTGCGATGAATATCTTGGCGAACTTAAGCTCCTTCGACCGCATCTATCTATCTATCTATCTACGTCTCGGCGCAGCCCTGTTATCCTGATACCACAATAGGGACGGCAGGGCAAGAATGACTATAAAATTCTTCAACCATACATCTCGACATTGCTAAAATATTACATTCTTTATGCACGTGACGACTAACAATAATACGATTACACGTGGCTCATATACTCAGTGCTTGGCCCAGGGTATGCGAGTATGGGCCACTAGTTATTCATTGCTACCCTTACAGCCTATGTAAATCAAATGCCAACCAAAATAAGCACTGGGAATTCGATGAACACGTAGTGTCTGTCGGTTGAACCAGAGAAAGACATAGAGTTGTACCTTGCAATTGAAATGTAGACGTACCAAGCATACAAACTGCTGCAATGACAAAGGGCATCTTACCGCTCAGCAGGGTTAGAGCTGGTACAGGAATCGTACATAAGCAGCAACTTCTTGAAATTTCAGCTATGCCTTTAAATCTGCTCAATAGAGCGCCTTATTTCGCCGCAAGGTATCACAAATGCGTTGTTGTCCATCAGGATGGTAGGTTGGTTACGGTCCTTGCCCTCTGACTAGAAGGTCGCGGGTTCGCAGAAGGTGGGCTCGCATTTTCGATGGAGGCTAAAATCCTAGAAGCCCACCTTCTGTGCGATGTCAGTGCATGTTCAAGAACCTGAGTTGATTGAAATTTCCGGAGCCCTTCTCTACGGCGTACGTCATAGTCAGATCGTTGTTTTGGAGCGCAAATCCCCAGCACATATTAAAGGTACGTTATTAGATGATAATCCGTACGTATTTCTCTATAACGAGAAACGTTGACGCCGAACGTTTCAAAAAGCTGTAACACAAATGATGTGTAATGTGTTTATCTGTCACCAGAACATGTACGGTTCTCGAAACATTCAAGGCTGGTTGCGGAACCCGGTAAAGCGATGTCGCAAGACCTCATTCCATTCGCAGCGGATACATTCGGCGGAGGTGGCTGTAAGGGCGCGGAAACTCATAAATGAACTCCGGCGACAGCGTAGTACATCGCTTTCAGATGGAAACGGAAATCAGCGTATATATAAGATATCCCAAAAGAAATGAAAGAAGCCACGAGAGCGCAAATAAAGGAGAAGGCGGAACGCGTTGCTCCATTTAAGGTACGACGACTGGGACCGATTTAATAGATGGCACGGCACGCAGATGACAGGCTCGGTGCTTTTTAAAAAGCAGTCTACACACACTCAGAGGTGGAGATCCCACTGAAACGAGCATTCAGACATAGAGAGGGCACGCGACGAATACAGAGGACGACAACTATTATAAAGCGTGTCTTGCGGTTACATTTCCGCTGCTCCGGACGCCTCCGGTTCGAGTTGCCTCTGTTTGCATTCAATGGAATGGATGTAGGTATAACGGTTTATGACGCAACCTCCCAGCTGGTATAGCGAACTGCGGCAACGCGCGGTTTCCATTTCGCGTAGCCTTCAGCTTCATTGTCGACTTCCGAAGGGGAGAGCCTTCATCCGGGCTCTTTCCACGCATTCGCGGCCATTCTTTGTGCTCAGTTCGCCGTGCGCGGGGGTTTTGAATGTCCCCCCTAGACGCATCCTGCAATACACTCAAAAATATATGGAGTGTGAACTCATAAACCATGTTGCGCCGTGTTGTTCATTTCCTTCTATTGTCCTCGTCTATGTTGCGCTGTAACCAAGTGAAAAAAAACCATGTATGTATGTATGTATGTATGTATGTATGTATGTATGTATGTATGTATGTATGTATGTATGTATGTTGATGTATTTTCCTTTTCACCATTGCAATGACTTCAACTCGAGGTCTTTCAGCGGCCGCCCTAGCTAGTTTTCTGTTGTGAAATTCACACGACTTAACCTACCATTACTTCATTTAGTCTTTCATTGAGAGGAGGCGGAGGGGGTGCTCCTACATTTGACAGGGTGCGCACTCCATAGCTTTCACGTCCAGGTTCTCTTCCACGCCAAACATTTCTCACTGCAAACGGCGTCTCCGACATGGTTCTCGAACGCAATGCATAACCCAAGGCCGGGTTAATGTAATAATTCCTTTCTTTCGCATTTACATCCTACGACATTCGAGTGTGTGCGGTGTTCTGCTCCTGAAGCCGCGTGTTCAGTCCTTCCCCCGGCATTGCAGACTGAGTGGGACAAATACTAAGAATGCTGGTCTGCCTAGGATTACGCACAAGTTAGAAAATCCCAGAATAGGTCCAAATTATCAGCATCGTCCAACAGCGGCGTGTCTTACCAAATAATCATGCTTGTTTATTACTCATATATTCCTCATTGTTATATCATTAGTTGTCGTCGTCATCACACCTCTGCTCATCTGTTCTTCGCCCGAAGCTGTGATAGCATCGCGTATGTGCTGCGCTGATTAGCTGCCATGCTCCCAGACCTAATAAATGTCCTCCCGACTGCCACGTCAGGTGTGGTGGTGGTGACTCCGCGATCCTATGTACTCTGCTTGCACGATCTACCCTGGAACTTTGTTCATGTGGCCCCTTGAACCCTCTGCCAGTAGCCGTAAGACGAGCAGTCTGACCCCTCTACTGCAAGCATTCCGCCAACGCAATCCACATCATAAATGGCGACCAGCGTGGACCCATCTCTTCGATGGTCTTCGTGGGAAGGACGTAGAAGATTGACTCGATGATTATAACCCAGTAAGCCCCGCCATGTCTCGTTTTATCCAACTGATGATCGATTTTACCGACTTTTCTCACTTCACGCAGCAGATTTGCAATCGCTTGGGCATATCGGCTTCTTAGTCAGCCCTCGCCTAGAAAAGTCTCGATGGTTTCAAAAAACAGTTGGACGACGACGCTCACCTCGAACATCGAGGACGTCTCCACCCTTTCCCCACGTGTGAATTCTTCAATGCCAGTGTCGGATAGGGTGTGGCACATTCTCGAAGGAATTGGTGCTGTCGCCTTCAATGCCCTCGTCCCCAAGAATCCGGCTACCGTCGCTGACATCGTCAAAACTCGTCAGCGACCAGATGAGTCAGAGTATACTTCACCTGCTAACAGCCAGTATGTAACATCCAGTTTGTTTTACGTGCCAGCCTTGAGGTCGTCCCTCCCTGCAACTATGATCAATATAGTTATGTAGTGATAGAAGTTGGCGACAGTATAACTATAGAAACACTGCTGACTAGAAAAAGCACCCTGTGTAATGAGTAGCCCTTTGGTAATTCAAAGGCGCAGTAAACATACCTAAAACAAGAGTATTATCATTACTCACCTCAGATCAACACTGTATTCGTTTTTAAGAGGCCCTTGATACGGTGTAATTACACTCTTTTAATTCAGCCAGCTTTGTTTTTCCACTACACGCTCACTACACGATATATAATTGTCATAATGGCCAAAAGAACCAAATACCATTGTTTTCCGTAACTAAGTATAGGCGAATACCTGCAGCAGATCATGAGGGAGAGGAACGCGCGCTTAGCACAGCGATCGGGCTCTCACGCTAAATCGTTTAAAATGTGCTGTGAGAAACGCTTATTACGAAGATTTTGCTTTCATATCAAATCACTTCTTGCTTTTTGGAAAATACTTGGGAGAGGTCGTTGCATTGCTGTGGTCGTATAAACGGCTGCTGCTGGCGCTGCTGATGATGATGGAGTATTTATAGTAACACCAGAGAACGCACGAGTTTTAGCAGTGAGCATGCCAACAACATATGACCAGCTTACCCACGATAGGTTACGACCAAATGAACGATATGTTAACGAGTCTTAGGACTAATAAGCCGCAGTTTGCGGCTCAATATGAAGCGGTTTAACATATATCAAAGTAAACCTCAACGCTGACAGATACACTGCACTTTGAGGTGACGTCAGCAGTACGTATGGGCCTCTTAGGTTCACAACAAACTAGAAGGTAGACCAACGGGATGTATGTAGTTACTATCGCTCTTACTGACTTCGTTTTCTTTATTTATACGAATTTCCGACGAGGAGCTTTCTTCCGCAGAAAAGGTTCCCGTATAGGACACGATAATACAGCGCAGCACGCATCGTACAGCCACAGTGCGCAAGTGCCTTGGCCGCGCTGTTGGAGACCAATGGAGCCGTCTTCGGTTACACCGGGAACCGGCCAAGTGAAACGATTGGTAATAAATCATTCAGGAAGTCGATGCGGCGAGTTGAAAAAGGCACAAAGAGATTTGGCAAGCGAAGGAACGACGTGATGGGAGAGGAGGGAGGTCTCCCGATTCTTCGGATTGACACTTCGAGAGTCAGAAAAAAAGACTCTTGCAAACAGTAGCCAGCTCTGGCTAAGTGCAAACCGTCCGGGGAGATCGCGTCATTTCGGATTTCGTACGCAGTTGGGAGGAAGCATGCGTGTCTTTTCTTTTATCTTTCTTTTTTTTCCTTTAAGGAATAAGAAATCGGTACGGGGCGACTTTGGGAGGGTGAAACCCGACACTCGGGCTCGAGGAAAAAAAGTTGAAATTGCTATAGACGCGAAATATTAGTCAGGCGCCGCTCGCTTCCAAAAGCGAACTGTGGTAACGGCAACCGCGTGATAAATGACTCGTGTCAGGTAGAATCCGCAGCCGAAGCCGGAGCATTATACTCGCCTTTCAGTACACACGCGAGAGAAAGCGGCTCAGGTATGTCCGACCAGCGCCGGCATAGTTTTCGTGCAATCAATAACGATTGTGTGAGACGCATTTTCAACTTCTAGACGAGCTGGAGAAAAGATTTCGCTGCAGAGCTGAATACACGAAGAACTATACTGTCACTTCCTGAGATAAGCCTTGCTGCACAACAAATATTTCTGGTAACTGCCCGTAAAAGGAAGTCGCCAAATGGGTTGTCAGAATTGCAACTTAGAAGTGCCCTGAAACATTTTTTAAACATAGCCACAAAACTGCGCCGATCAGTTATGGAAGCTGGGGTGAAGTTTTGAGCGTAATATTATTAAACAGCACGCAACATGAAATTGGCTATTTGATTAAAAACACAGATCAAAATCGCCAGGTCATTTTTCAGCAAATGAAGTTACAAGGAGCTCCGCCAACGTCGCCAGATGCAGAACTTGCTTTGGAGATTTAATGTCCGGGAAAACATCTTTGGAAATGCTTTAGCTGTATTTTTTAATTAAAGGCAATGTAAGGAGAGGTTGGTGCCCATGTGCGGCGCCGGCTACTCTTCTTCTCTTACAGAGTGGTTTTCGTCACAGAGTTAACAATAATTCGTTAAAGCGAATGAATATAAGCACTCGGGCACGGACACACATTGAATGTGTAGGTTTGGGCTTGTTGGTGAATCATAAGTAATGTAACTACAGCGCGCAAGAAACAAGGACAAGGGAGGAAGACATACACAACGCTGATGTTCAACAACCTTTATTTGCGGAAACACGGCCCATGCATACGTAGAGAGGCGACATGCGTGGAAAGGGCGATTGTGAACCCGTGTCGGTAACAAAGGGATGACAATTCATTCTTAACGTGCTGATGCAGTGGAAGCGAAGACAACGCATTTAACCACAGCCGTTCGAATATGCAATTTTTTATGTAATAGTGCTATTGAAGGGGAACTCGCACACGAGTTGCCTTTGTTGTGTGGCACTCATCGATAATGTCACGTGTCAGCTGCGATCGGTGCTTACTCAGCACCGAGCAACGTCTAAACAGAGGCACACATCCTCAGTCACGGCAGTTGATTCCAAGGTGGCCCTGAATCGCGCCATGCACATTTTTATTGTGCTCTATTAAACGTTTGTTCAGGCAACGTCCTGTTTGCCCTACGTACTTTTTCCCGCAAGATAGCGGAATCAGATAGACCACTCTGGTGGCGCAGGGCACAAAGGGTCTCTGCGCTGAACGGGGCATTCAGGTCGATTGGAAGGAGGACCATTCACAAGCTTACAAAGCATGGAAAGCTTCTCCGGAGCGGAAAAAGCCACCTTGACGTCGGCGCATTGCCCGATTTTCTTCAGCCTATACGACACGTTGTGCAAATGAGGGAGCACTGCAGCACGCTTCCGAGGGACCGCAGCATTCAGAGCTGTGTCTCGCGCGCTCTGCCTTCACTGCTTCAGAAGCTTTTCAGCTACAGCACCTACCAGGGCCTTAGGGTAAGCGGCGCTTAACATGCGGCCGACCTGCTCTTGGAAACTCATTTCTACCGAGTGCGGGCGTGACCTCCTAAAGGGGTTACCATGACGTGTATGCTATGACGTCACAGCCTCCTTGCCATTAGAAACATGGAGATGTTGCCAGAATAATGAATGTGGTGATGTGATCCGACGATTTATTGAGTCATATGCGAGCTTTTCTGAACTTTAGACCGAGAATTTGGGAAGCTGAAGTGTCACCGTTTAGCTCTTGACCATCCGCCTGCTCGGGTACGCAGGGTTCAAGGTAATGACGTCAAGAACACAGGGCGGCCCGCGTGAGAATCTGCTGAAGAATTTTAAATAGATTTTCAGAAAAATTAAATGACTTTCAACGGCCTGGCTTGGCATATATTATTACAGTATCGAGAAGACCATATATTGAAAATTACAGTGAAATACGTGGACACTGACACATCCCGAGTTGTCCCTTGAGTGAATAAAACACAATTTCTCGAAATCCGTCATAAACAACCATAAACTACGATTTCACTACCACCTACACGCATGAATGCCAGTACTGTAATTCTGTTACAAGAGAACCTAATTACGTTAACGAAACTCAAGCAATTCCAACACTTTATGGAAAAGGCAACAACGCAGCGCCTTTGCACGTGACTCCGTTTGCATATGCGCGCTTCCGCTGCTCGCGCATGCCGACACAAGGAGCTATGACGTCTTCTCTGGGGCAAAATGCGCCTCAGCGCCCGCTCGCTCTTCACATCAGTGTGATCGTTTCGGTACCGCCTTCTGGTGCCGGGCGCACTGCGGAGCCTTGCTCATCGGCGATTACTGATGGGGTGTCTGCGTCAAAGTGTACTGGACCCCGACGGAGGACGCGATAGACGGAGCGGAGAAAGAGTGTGAACTATTCAATATTATGCCATGACACGAATGAATTAATGGGAACTGGGCGTGATAACGCTATCGCCTTGAGCTCTTAAAATCGAAGCTTATGCGTCACTCCAAATTTTCAAGTTGGCCTTTGCAGAAGTAGGCTGAAGGATCCTCTGCAGCCTTGGTCTTTCTGTACATACATCCACCACGCACTGGCACTCACTCAAAATTTCAGGTCCTGGCATCAACAATCGCAGACCTTCGAAATCTCATCATATATCCCTGGATAATCACTTATTCGTAACTAAACTACTTTAGGCAATTGGCAGCAGTCCTATGCGATTGCACTTGCAAAACTGATCTGCTCCGGTGGTCTAGCGGTTATGGTTGTTATGGTGCTTTACTGCTGACACGAAAGTCGCAGGTTCAATCTCGGCCGCTCCGGTCGCATTTTCCGTGAAAGTGAAAATGCTAGACGGCCGTGTACTGTGCGCTATAAGTGCACGCTAAAGAACCCCAGACTGAGGGACAAAGTGCTTTATTGGGTCCTGCGGAACTACGTTAAGACCATCCCTGTTATGAGGGGTCTTCGTCAGTTGCGGGCAGCGACCACACAGGAACACGGAGTCGTTGACTTTGCCATTTCGCAGGGCCTCTGGAAGAGCAGTAGTTGTTCTGAGAGATCGCCGCATTTAAGGGCCTTCTCCCAATGTTTTTATTTGTTGAAGTCTGCTTTCTGCAACGCAAGGCAATGCCAGAGTGTGTATATTCTAACGAGCAATTCTCAGTGTCGCAGTCTGTACGATTCGGCTCCACGTCCGGGAAGAAGTGGCTATGTATCTATACCCCGCGAAGGGGAGGGCTAGGTGGTCAACATTTCCGGAGTGCTTCACTACAGCGCGCCTCATAAACATATCGTGATTTTGGCACTTAAGACACAACGCTTATTATTGTGCAAGTTAAGCACTTCACTCCTAAACTCCAAGTGTTTTCTTCATCAATGGAATTGGATACAATCGCGAGGCGTTAAACGCGGTGTTGCATCGTCAAACTATTTCAGCGGTGCGTTTGGAAGGTTAAAAACAGCAGACTCGCTTCAGGATGAACTCGTTGTAAGTACTTGTTGATTATGCATTAATGTTGATTCGCTACCAAATTTTAATTGCCAATTAGCGGGCTAGCTCGATTGACCAAGTTATAGGCGTACGCTCATTAAAGCTCTATTATTCGTGTGGATTTAATGACTGTAGTAATTTGGCCCCACTGACATTGCATAATATCTCTGCTCACCATCACGAAAGGCCCCCACCTTTTTAATCACAGCGCGTCAGCCACGCGAGCAGGAATAAATGGGCGTGATAAGATCACCAATTACTCCCTCGTATTATCAAATTTTCTTCGTCGATGGAATGTCGAAATAGGATCCCGAGGACATATCATAAATAAGCGGTAATGCACAGTACGCTTTCTGAACTGACAAAGGCATTTCTGCCGTATTGGTTATGGATAGTACTTAGTGTGTTACAGAAATGGACGTGGTCCTAGAACATGCGCTCTTATGTTGAAACGCACGTTTTGCCTCTCGAAAAAAAATAGCTCGCTTGTTCGTTTCAACTGCCAGGAAAGTGGACAAAAATATTTGTCTGACTGAATTACTCAACCCAATAATATGACAGAAGTAGAACAGGCGAAAATGGTTTCGCATGTGGCGGAATTTGTGTAGGACATGTATGCGATTACTGAACTTCCACGAGGAGAAAGGGGGGGGGGGGGGGGTCGCACCTCGGTTGTATAGCGGGGTTACACGGCCCGCTGCTGACCCAAATGACACGGGTTCGATCCCCGCCGCGGCGGTGGCATTCTCATGGAGGCATTCTCACGGAGGCCCGTGACAGTTACATTTAGGTGCACGTCAAAGAACTGCAAGTGTCGAAATTCCTGAGCCTTGCACAGCCACGTGTCCATACTGGAATCGTACGTTTGGCCAGTAAAAACGCAGCGACTATGAAGCTTTTGGCATGTCAGCTATTCGGAGTGCCCTTCACGCATAATGCAGTATTAAAAAAAACTAAATTACTAAATAATTTCTATTACGTCCTAGTGACTCTTGACGTTGCATCGAATTCCGAGAAGCTGCTGAAAACACATTGAAGAATATTAAGCAGATTATTATTAACAGCAATTAGATCTTATGTACAAAGGTTGCTTGATTACGTTATGGCTGAAACTTGCCATTGCCGATATGTCACCCATTCATTTAGTTCTGTCTAAAGTGCTGACTTATACTGCTTCAGAAATCAGCAATTTCGTTGTCCATGCATCTCGCAATCATGAAAATATGGAAGATGTTAAAGAAAAATATACATTAGGAGCGTGGGAACTGCGTTCAAGCGAGCGCGACTACGCGTCTCCAAATCGTATTATGCTTTATAGTGCTGTAAAAATGTGAATGAGATACCATAAAAACTTACCGTTGACAAAACATGAACGGTGGTGCGCTCAGAGAAAGATACATTCAAGAGAAACAAAGCGCTCAGACCACCATGTGTGGGTAGGCATGAATGCAACACTCCATGGCGATTCGATATCGCATTTCTTCACAGTCATTACGGACCATTACCAGTGCACTTGATGGTAATCAATGAGCGCAGTGTCAACGCCCCGCGGACAACACTGTCTTTACCGACTTGAAAAACCGTCGTTCCATTCATGTGTCGCTGCGACAGGGTGAGATACCGCGCGTAAAGTCACGCTGTGCGGAACATTGAAAACAAATAGCTTTCGCGGGAAAGGTCTTGAATTCGCCAGCATCATAAGGTGTAAGCGATGTGAATAACAACCTTTGCATGTAAATATTCTCGGACCTTGTTTTAACGCCCCCCCCCCCCTTTTTTTTTTTATTTCCCCTTCCTTTGAGAAACTGACTTGCTTCTCGAGCGAAACAAGAAAATATGGTTCTTAGCTACTCCTGATTTCTAGTTCGTCAATCCGCGACTACGCCATTTCCAAATTTCACATCAGGAGGCGCAGTCCGAGACAAGCAGACAGCGAGTACGGCAGCAAAGAATTCTGCAACGCCGTGTCCAGATAGAGCTGGAGAAGTGGCTCGAAGGTAGGTGCCCGCGAATAGCGTCAGGAGTTGGGGGCATGCCCATCTTCGAAGACCACCCGGTGGGTGTCCTCGTGATTAATGGAGCTTCGTTGCCAGCCGCGGCAGCAGCAAAGCAAGTGCAGCAATAAACAAAGTAGCCACAGGAAACTAAACTGCATGAGCATCCAATTGACAAGCGGAGCACGATTGCCATGCTTGCTCGACTTCTTTGAATAATTTTACAATGTATCGATCTTCGAAGCTATATGTCTTGAAGCAGTGAGCCGTGTAGGTCTTTTGGTTGCGTTTGAAGGGAAGTCAATTTGCGATACGTCGAGGGCAACGGTGCACGTTCTTGTTTCCCGATCTCTGTATGGGAGAATTGTTTGCATGTTCACTTTACTGCGCGGAAACGCCTCGTAGGAATGTTTTTTCAGGCGTGCCACGTTGATGTCTGTGTACGGACTGGCTTTGGTTCGACACGAGAGGCACTGTATATCTCCATGGCCGGCCGCTGAAATCCGAACTTTCTCGGGAAAGTCTGCAGGGCGCGGCCGCGAGGCGTGAAGCGCGAGTATAAGGTGGGATGCCGTACAAATTGGTGCTAATCTTCGAGGTGGGGTCTCGTTGTAGCTACTTGATCTTTCGGCCACGGAAGCGTTGGCGAATTTTAATGGTTTCGGTAGCGGCGTGGTGAATCACCGAGGCCAGCGTGGTGGTCCCTATTTGTCGGTGGCGTACAAGGTGTGTACGCTAATCACGCCTCCCCACGTTCTTCTTCGTACATTGAATGAAGGAGCTTGCTTTTCCCTGTAGGGTGTGTTCCCATCGCATCAAGCGTGCTTATGAGACATGGTGCTTGAGAGTGCCAGGATGGCTATGTTCTTTCTGAAGAGGCTCTTGTAGGGCTGGCAATAGATGCTGGGCGCGTCTGGGCTAAAAGGGGAGGGGGTTCTCTGTGCAAAGAGGAGGCCACTGCGGAGTCTTATGGGCGAGAGTCGCGCGGACAAGTGAAAGTAGTCAACACTCATTCCTGGACTCTGTGATATACATACAAACAGTGTATTCGCAGGAAGAAACGACAATGCGTTGCTTGTTTGGGCATTGTGTGTTTGGTCAGGAGGAAGCAAACAAAGCAGACTTAAAGAGTATGCAGAAAAAAATGCAGCGACGAGCAAAGCCCAAATGCGCCGTTGCATAGTTTGCGTCACCATAGCACCGGTTAATGACTAATATAATGTGTAAAAATGTTTATTTGCTTACACCGATTACCCAGCAGCACCAAGGCCAGCAGTCAGAGCAAGCTATTGATTACTGGCACTAGAGGTGACACCTGTGGGAGTTGCTTGTTGGCGGAATTTCATAACGGTCATCAGTTATGTAATAACGTGAGCTACAGAGAGCATTCCAAGAAGCAACTGGTAAGTTTATTGGAAGGCACACCAATACAGGCGCAGAACCACGTGATCGGTCGCACAGGAATGCTTGCACTGGATGCGCAGTGATTGTGACGTCGTGCTACAAGTTACCACCAACGTGACCAAGGTACCACCGTAATAACAAGGTTAGAAAGTTTTTTCACTGGCTCTGATTCGTTCGAATTCCACGTAATGCTTAAGTAAGCTAGGTCCGAGTGTGTGCTTCCCGCGGCTAGCGGTGATCACCTGGCGTTCAGCCCCCACCGTAAGAGTTAATGCCATATATACTTTTAATTAGTTCAGGCTGTCTACACGATGTTCATCGACTATCACAACCCGTTGGTTATCATGACGGCCGACATATGATGAGAGAGCACAAACCGACTTCAACATGCGCAGTGAATCACTGTTGCATAAACAATATCCTGAGGCGAACGTACTTGACACACACAAAGTACGATGCACATTCACGATGTTACTTTGATGGTGATAACTGTAACATTTGCTCAAATGGGAAGACTTCCCTCTATGTCCAAAAAAAGGGAGTTTCTGTTCAGCCTGAGGCATTTCAGCAACAGCTGCTATATATCGCCATTGCCATGGCTGTATGCACTGCGGTATATACGACACACACTCAGTTCTTAACAAACTATCTTTTGGTGAAGTATTGCTGTGTCCTAGACGATGCGTGAAGGTGTCCACGTGTCTATCACTGGAGCTTGAAAAAAAGACAGGGAAGGGGGGGAGCACTTCCCCTTAGTTTGAATCTTTTGTACTCTATATGAGCCAGCTTGACACACATTCGGTTAATAGCTCGTAATGTGCGGTGTATGGCCGATTGTGATACGACTTTGAAGCACACGCACCCTCTTCCCAGTGCTTTTGTTAAGATATATTGAAAACGTAATAGAGAAATGATTGTCGAAAGAGGAGAGAGAGAAGGAATACAAAGGCAAGCAGGTAACCAAACAATCATCCACTTTGTTATCCTACACAGCAGGAGAGAGAACTCGCACTAGTATAATTATGGTACTCGGCTGTTAACCCAAGAAACTCTGGTTCGAACCAGGCCGCGGCGGCCGCATTTCTGACGGAGGAGGAAATGCCAGAGGTCCGTGTACAGTGGGTTATCAGTGCACGTTAAAGAACCCCAGCTGGCCAAATGTGCTGGAGCCCTCCACTACGAAATTTTGTCTTCTTTCAAATCAAATGAAATCAAATCAAGTTTATTCATCTTTCGAAAGGAAAGATAGGAGCTGTAACAAAAAGCCACTACAGTGAGTGGCTTGACGAGGTGAAAACACCTCCTTGATAGGATAGCAGCAGGCAGTGAACAGAACAAATAATAACATGAAACAGCTTGCAAATGAAACAGATTGCAAAGGTGCACAAGAGTTATTGATACATATTAGCGGAGACTGTAGAACATTGGTATAACAGGACATAATGAAGAGAAAAAGAAAGAAAAAAAACAGTGTGAAATAATGTTGGCTAGGTAAAAAAGCAGCATTGAGAAGAGAAATAAGGTAACATAATACCAATCGCAAGCCTCGAAAGGATGTATACAGATAAGGTGTCTAATAATATGAACAATATTTTGGATTATTTAATATATATATATATATATATATATATATATATCGCGAGAGTTGCGATGTGGGCTTGTTGGTGGTTCATATTATATATGCACTGACGTGCATATATATCTGAGTGATCCCACGTGCTGAACTATCTGTTTCGCGATTACGGTTTATAAGCGGTCTGATTTTAAAAATAAAGATGTTGTTGCTAGTAGCGCTGTGTGGTGTCCATATGTGCCTTCTTGTGTCCGTGTGTCGTTTTTTGCGCTACATCAAAGCTCTTCTTTCAGTTCTTTGGCTCTCTATCCAATACCCCTACGGACGTTGATACGCGCTCTGCAAGAGCTGCAGAAAACAGCGTCCTTTCGTTAAACAAACCACACTTAGGAACTAACCGCCGTATTCTGAAACCAAACTTATCCTTATGCTTGTGACTTAAGTAGCCCGTAACCTTAAAGTGACCCTTAACGCGTTTCAAGAACCAACCTTATACTTACATCTGAACTTTTCTTGTACTTACCGCCGCCATAAGTAAGGCTTCCTTAAGGTAGCCCCCGACCTACCTTGACGCTCACTTGTAAGCAAACAAAATGGCATGCATGGATGACAACGTTGCGGAATTGGTTTAAGATATGGATCGGCATGAATTATCGAGCTGCGGGCAGCATATGCGTAAGTGCGAATGTCGTGGCATGCAGTCAGTGATCGCCTAAATCCCATGGAGATTTGCGACAAGCATGGGTACTTGTGCCGCTTCCGCTCCACAAGTACCGTGCTGAAGCTTCCTGCCATCCCTGCGAAAGGACACCGACGGTCGCGGAGGTACGTTGGTGGCTCCTTACCCAACAAGGCTACAACCGCTTCAGCGAGACTCTTCGTTTTGTAAACAAGGCGCAACAAGTCACTTATGGATAACGGCTGTTGCAGCAGAGCATCGAAGGAAAGTGTACGCGATCGAATGTGCCCTATTTCACCGAAACAGCTGGACATGGCACGTCGGCGGAGCTAGCATACATCAGGGATCAGTGTAAACAAAATGTGGTTTTACTAAAGTGAAGTTTTATTGAAAAGCCCAGCGGGACAGAAGAAAAGTACACGCACCAAGCACGAAGGGGTACCAAAGTGAGCCGGAATAATCCATGCGGTAAATGGAAGACCATACACGTTTAATTAGAAAACAATGAATTACAGTACCTAGAAAGAGATATCCGCAACAGACTTCGTTCACGCACTGCGCACAGTTCGTTCGTTTAGAACACACTGCCCGTTGGGCCACTTCGTCGTCGCAAACACATCGCTATTTTGCAGTTGCCTGCGTAGGACCACACTGCAGTGCCGACACAAACACGTGCACAGGAATGCAGCGTCCACACCTCGGTGTTCTCCGCACACGCGGAGTGGAGATACAAGCACATGGTCACTCGCAAAAGCACGTACACTGCCGAGACTCCGGGAAACTGTGCTGACGAGACATGCCAGCGCACACCCCGTCCGACCAGTCCAACCCCCCCGAATGACCCCCCTATACACCCCTTGCTCCCCTCCTTTTTCATTGTCCCGTGCAGCTGTGCGCCTGCTTACAAAAGAAAACACACAAAAAATGCGCTTAGCCTCACTCCCATGCCACTCACTCACTCTGACAAGAGCACCTTTCATAAGGTCGCCTTAAAATCTTGTAAGGTGGGTTTCGGAAAGCCCCTTTACCTTTTCTTAAACTTAAGTTCAAGTTCTCCTTACAAAAGTAACCTTATCGCGATAAGTTAAGTTTGGTTCTAGAATACGGCGGTAAGTCTGCACAGCAAACCTTAAAGGAGTACTGACACGAATTTTTCCCATTCTCGTGTTGCAGCTGTAAATGAAAGCACTGGCGTGAAGAACCCCGAAAAGAGCTTCATGGTGGCTCGCGACGCTATTAATATATTTTTAATACGGCTCCCTTCAAAGCCCACTTTCAGTTTCGATTTCAAGAGGGCGGCTTCCTAGTGACGTGTCAACACAGTCGGATGTACGTCTGAGTAACGTAGGGACAATTCGTGATAGCGTCGCTGCAACCCAGTCGTCTGGGGTCAACTACAAGTGGCGCAGGCAAACAACAACAATATCACGGTCGTCCAGCGATTCGGACAGCAATTTTGGCGATTTTTAAGAGACTGTGCTCAAACATCGTCGTAGTGTTCGTTCCGCTAGGGCTGGCTAGCAGTGCTGGGCGACGACAACTTTAAAACCAGAGTAAATTATTTTTTACGTGTTTGCTGGCTGTCGTGTGCGGAGGGCGTTAACAATACGTGGCTAGAAAACGAAAAAAGACAGAAAGCTGAGCGAGTTGGTAAGTCCATAGTGAAGAAAAAAAAAGGCGTGCAAAACACGGACAATAGGGGAAGAAGCGAACAACACTTCTTCCCCTTGTGTCCGTGTTTGGACGCCTGTTTTCTTCACTACGTAAATTTTGCACAGCCGCAAAATCGTGTCAGTAGTCCTTTAAATGGGCGTGCAGAAGGACTTCAGACGGTCACTGGCGCCGGTGTTTCTTTACCCAACTTTACCATTCCAGTGGTAGCCCTTTATACAATGCCAGTTCCTCACTAGTCACCATGGAGGAGCCATGGTAATCAGTGAGGAACTCTACAGAAAAGCATATGAATTATGAGAATTCTTCCTACTGGCACTTGCTCGGATGAACACGAGCAGTGACTTAATTGAGGAAAAATCAGCAGCCTGGCAACGGTTCACCGACGCGGCATAGCCCAGCATTATTTTTTTTCAGCGTTCATGGTCTACGAAGCTATTGCAGAATACTGAAATTTAACTTCGAATGAAACCCAATTTAAGCCTACATTTAAACCCGTACTTTAAACGATATCGCCGTTCTTGATGGGCACAGGATAATTTGCTTGGGTTATGCTCCGCGATCCCGTTAAGCACTTTAATTCTATCTCTCAGGCATGCATCATCGCTTTACTTTCCTTGTGCAAGAACATCTGCGTAAACGTCAAGCAATAAAATCTGATGTTTTACGAGCCAGGACCAGGATAAGAGTGCGAAGGTGGCCGTTACTACTGGATAATTTTGAGGTTCCCCTAAGTCTAAGCGAACGAGTGTTCTTGCAAATCGTTGCCATCGAAATCTGGCCGCCTTGGCTTACTCCGAAAAAAATGGCAAGAACAGTAGAAGGGTACGCATTTGGGCTGATTGGTTCATGGTTACGAGCTCTGAACAACAGGAGAAGGAAGAGCACAGACGCGTCTGTGCTCTTCCTTCGAGTTGGTGCATCTTAACAAAAGGGAATGAACTGAGCTAATGGACGCCCGCATAGACCAGACACAGACACGAGCGAGGAGTCCGTGTTTGGTCCATGTGATGGTCTATTTGCGCCGTTATTTTCCTTCTCTTCAGTGGGTAGTGCTGTGCGCTGCTGATTAAGAGGTCGCGGCTTCCAGTCCTGATAAGATTAGTTTCGTCAAGTTAGAGGTGCGGTGATTGGCGAAATGTTTCTCTCATTGAAGTTTGCGCATGCTAAGGAACTAGAGGCGATGAGTATGATGTATGCATGGCAAATGAAGTCCTCCTGTGCACACGTGACATTTGGATGTTGTTTGCCGGCGCAATTTGACTTCTTCAGCCCTCGATGCGTTGTCGATTTTGCACGCTAATGTTCGAATGCCTGAGATTATTACACACTTCCATTTCCCAGGATGGCAGCCTATTTTGATGACCGAAGCCTGCGTACTTTCACGCAAGAAAGCCTTTTAACTTATCGCATTCTGTAATAAAACAGGCCCAGGGTCAAGCACTTAAACCTGAATGCAAAATCTGTCTATTGGTAACGCTGCTTTATCTGCAGTGGGACTACATGGGGTGAATTCCGGATTTTAAGGATCGCCCACATTACTACATCATAAGGACAATAAAATGCGAATCCCATCTATGATGGTTGACACGTTAAAACTGCCACAAATGCATGTAATCAACAGAGGTACACACTATCGAACTGCAATGTGGATAACTGCTATGTAGGGCTGGAGATCGCTCGCAAGGTGTTACTACTAGTTCACCCTCAATGGTGATGCTCTATCTCTGCCATGTGAAATAAAAAATACCATACGTTTGCGGGCTTCATCACAAAACGCGACCGTGACCCAACTCCTCACCCAACTATTAAACGTGCTTTGCGTATCGCATCTGATAAAATACCAGCTTACGAAGTGAAACGACCGCTAATACGTCTATCGTTTTGGCTTGTTCTTTGCATTTGCTTTCCGTGCTAGCAATTCGCGTTCTGCATACTTCATTGCAATCTGTTACGGCTAATAGCTATGCCAGGACCATCGTCCCAGCCGTGAACCACAGATACGATGAGTTACTATAAATCCATAAAATGAAAATAATAGCAGCGAAACCGGGCTCACTTAGGCGCCTGCCGACCTCTCGATGGTTGTGCAGAACACAGTTGCTGCTACTCGTCGAGGCAGCTGCCCGATGGATTCCTGAGAATGTAGATGCAAGAATCAAGTTCGATGAAGATAGGGAATCAAAGCAGGATCAAAACAGAAGTTGCCACCGGTTTTCCATCGGCCTTGGCGCGTCTTGCCGCGTTGCCTACAATGTAGCAAACTGCATAGCACCCCCGCGGTGCGCTACTCGCGATCGCGTTGCCGCGGTTTTCGGGACCGGTTCTGGCCGCGGGCAACGCCATTTCGCAGCTCTCAGGCTCGAAAACACGTCTTCCAAAGCGGCTCTCCTTTTGACGCCTGGCCGCTACACCGTATACGGTGTCCCCGAACAGTGGTGCCTCTGAAACGGCATGAGATCGATCGGTAATTGAAGCACAGATATCGAATTGCCGTGCATTTCCTTTTCCTTAATATAAAAGGGGTAGCTGCAAATGGCGTTTACGCTAAGTGCAAGCGGAAGTGGATTGATGTAGGCACTTACGCCGCGGCTGCATCAAGTGGACGTGGTGATATCGCAACCGTGACGCTATGTAAGATTGAATAATGTGTGGAGTTTTACGTGCCAAGGCTATGATATGATTATGGGGCACACCGTAAAGGAGGGGTCTGGAAATATCGGACCCCTGGGTTCTCTGACGTAGTACATTGACAATGCGCCGTACACGGGCCTCTAGGATCCTTGCCTGCAATGAGAGTGCGACGGCCGCCGTCGGGCTGGAACATACGACATCCTGGTCTACAGACGAGCAGTTTGTACCACCGATGTGCAATGACACTGTAAGAACATAGAGTCACTAGCGAAATGATAAAGGGATAGACAGCCGATTTTTTAAAGACCCCTTTTTTTATGTATCAGCGAAAAGCTCACCCTCGGTATGTTTATAGTACCTGCAGCGGTTGCTTACAAAAGTGCGTGCATAATTTGCAAACGGAATTTCTCAATCTGAGAAGCCTCAAAAAAAGGTAGGTTGCGCTCTCTAGCAACATTGAGAGATGATCACGGTGCTAATAGCCCACCTCGTAAACAATCGTCGTTCCGTTTTCACAGGAGTGAATGGAGCAGTGAGTAGCCATCCACATTTGAAAATAAAACTTGCTTTGAAAATAAGTTGGGAAGAAAAGTTTCGCGTTGTTGTCGAGACTATTCTTGTATTACTACAGCGTTTTCTCAACGGCGTCCTAGGTGCTTCGCCGCCGGCGCAATTATTGTACCAACA
Source organism: Hyalomma asiaticum (assembly GCA_013339685.2). Classification (NCBI taxonomy): domain Eukaryota; kingdom Metazoa; phylum Arthropoda; class Arachnida; order Ixodida; family Ixodidae; genus Hyalomma; species Hyalomma asiaticum. The sequence continues at coordinate 91,108,163 of CM023488.1, read as the reverse complement.
GCCGAGCCAAACCACGTCAGCTAAATCCGAAACCGCGCTTTCGGAAATGACGGCAGATGCGTGGCAGATTAACTTGCACGTTGTACTAAGAAAACAGTATTTAATGTAAAAAGCCTACTGCATTTAAACTATGATAAAATTAGAGGGTCGTCTAAACCAATACAATACTCAATACATCCATCAGTGAGGTGACCTCAGTTCATGTTCTGAGTAGTTGTCTGTCCCTTTAAGGGAATGGCCACACGGTGACCTCTGGGCCCATCGCGGAGCTGTGCTGTTTTCGTGCGATGTATCTACAGGTTTGCATGAGAGATAAGCAGAGGCTCCGATGGTAATGGACTCCAAACCAACTTCTGACCTACTTCAGAACTCCAAGGCCAACAGCTGCGAGCGGCTAGAATGCAGCTGGCAGCTGTTGGACCACGCCAAGGCCCAGGCCCAGTCGTTCCAATCGCCGGATTGAAATTAAAGGTATTTCACTCACTCACTCACTCACTCACTCACTCACTCACTCACTCACTCACTCACTCACTCACTCACTCACTCACTCACTCACTCACTCACTCACGCCCATGCCAAGGCCCAGGCCCAGTCGTTCCAATCGCCGGATTGAAATTAAAGCTGTTTCACTCACTCACTCACTCACTCACGCACTCACTCACTCACTCAACCTGATGCAAGGAAGCAGCATATACAACGGAATAGTAAGAGCACGACACACAAGGCGTTGAAGTAACCTTAGTAGAGCTAGGGTAGACTTCTGGCCTTGTTGGTGCGACACTGCCATGTCACTTACCTTTCCGGAAAATTGACACCATATTACTTCTTAGGAGAAAAACAGGAGGATTTACATACAGGAATATGGCACAAACGCTATACTTCAACTGAGCTTTAATCGCTTTCTAGACACGAACACGATACATAACGAACATTTCATCGCGAACGCGCAGTAGCATCGCCATTATCTACAAATTTTTTACAAATAAGCGCCGCCTACCTTCTCTACCCCATCAGACTGTGTCTCTTAAACTGATATAATCAATTTCCTTCTTCGTCAGTGCGATCTAAGGAGTGCTTACGCGCGTGTTGGCTGCTCTGTGAGTCGAATATCTCTCGCTTTCCGAGTTCTGTCACAGAAGTGGCGTCATATATCGAGACGCAGCCCTTGCATTCCGTGCAGTGTTTAACCAAACAACCAAAGCCGGCCAGTATCTTAACACGTGCACGATGCTGCAAAAACCGTACGTTAATGCCGTTTGGCCGATGTACACGTTACCACCAGCAAGAGGGATGGTGTACATCACTACCGTTCTGCACGCCATAAACGGGGTTTGGTGATTCTTAGAACGTCGTGACTTCTTAGCTTCCCTCACTTCAGATTAAAGTCTGAACGGAAGGTAAGAATTGAGCCACGATTCTTTAAGTCTTGCGTGCACACCCGAGTTCCCGAACTCAATGGCATCGTCACTGATGAAAGAATTAAAACCAGACAAGAGAAAACATTTACTCACATCAGTATATCTGCTTGGCATAGATGTGCGTGGGCCGTTATAGGCGCATGTATGTCGATTGACCTACACGCTTTTACAGATGACCAAAATTTCTAATCTTTTTTTTTTTTGCGCTTCAAACTTAATTCCATCAAAAACAAGCATAGGTTACTAATCGGCTGAATTTATATTCTATTAAGTAGCAGCTGTTGCCTTATACTTCCTGTTCCTAAGATTTGGTTGTGAGGCACGAGATAAGTGCAATTGCTATATCCGCCCCGCCACGGTGGTCTAGTGGCTAAGGTACTCGGCTGCTCATACGAGGGTCGCGGGATCGAATCCCGGCCGCGGCGGCTGCATTTCGATGGAGGCGAAATGTTTAGGCCCGTGTGCTGTACGGTGTCAGTGCACGTTGAATAACCCCAGCTCGTCAAAATTTCCGGAGCCCTCCACAACGGCGTCTCTCATAATCACAGCTGGTTTTCGAACGTAAAACCCCACAAATCAATCCATCAAATCAATTGCTATATCCATGACTGTACTGCAACACTATACGTTCTTTGTGTAACCGGCTCTGTTGTGTTCGTGTGTTCTTGTGTGGCGAAAAATGCTTCATTTGTTCAGCAGAAATATCCCAAGAAAGTTCTGGCGTTGCGCGCTTGCTAACAATGACTGATCAATATGAAAGTAACGCAAAGCGTACTGCGAACATAGTATTGTGGCTGTTGAACTTTAATTTGATTTCTTGGGTGCTGCGTCCCAAAACCACAACATTATTATGAGTGACGCCAATGCGGAGGGTTCCGGAAATTGCGATTCATTAGCCTGCACTGGCATCGCGCATAACACGAGCGTCAACATTTCGCCTCGACCGAAATAAAACCAGCGTGGCCAGGATTCAAGCAGCGACCTTCAGATCAGCAGCCGAGTACCATAGCCACTAGACCACCGTGGCTGTGCTGGTCGTTCAACTTTAGCGTATAGCGCAAGTAATAGAATAATGAGATGCGTCGCCGGTCAGCTGCCTTGCCAGGTCCTTCTACGAGAAAATGGCTATTCTTCATAAAATTAAATGAAGTTATATCGAAATCAATGAATAATTATTTCACTTCGGTTTTGCCTCATCGCAAACGTTCAGTGATCTAGCAGTGTTAGAGAAAAGTATGTACGAAAACAATTGAATTCGGAGGAGGTGTCCAGTAGTTTCCACGGCCCTGGCATCTACTGTAATTAACCTTTCACATCAGTGTTGGGAATCATAATAAGTTTAAATAATTTAACTCAAAGTCAGCTGCACCTAAAATGTATCGCTGATTATGTTCGTCGATTTACTTTCTTGTTTTTGATCTTGTCTTCGAAGACAAGTCCACTTGTCGAAACGTTGGCTCCAGCGACCTTCCCTGTTGTAAATCGTATTTTGTAATAAATTTCTAGTGATACAAAGTATGACATACACGATATGTATCTAGGGCTGTTCATTTCCCGATTTTATATTTTGAAACTTTCGGGGCTTAAAGGTGGGTACTATTTTTCAAGGTAACAAATGGTGGCAAATCGACTTTTTTGTCGAGCCAATCCTAAATTCGGGTTTCTTCTGGTTAGTGTTAGAAATGTAAATTTAAAAATGAGAGCCGTGTAAAGTGGACATTTTTGCAAAGAGCATTTGAAATGACCAATACATCCACAGCGTTCACTTGAACCAAGAAAATCTGACTTCGTTTTACAGAGACAGACTATCTAGAGCGTGTACACTGCGAATTCATGTGTAGTGTAAAGAATTGTTGGTCCTTGGTTTGCACATTCGTTGAGAAATCGGGTTTAACCAGAAACTCCTGAAGTACGTTCGGGGTACAAGAATAGAATAAAATCGGGTTTTATCCGGAAACCAACACGCCTCAACTCTATGTAGCATATACGACAACAAGCACAGCTAAATAAACACTAGAACGATAGCTACTCAAAAAGAAACAAGCGTACCGGTGTACTGCAGCTTACCGTACTTGGCTTCATTGCAAAGTAATAAGCCAATGTTGGTTAACTATCAGATAATATGGCCTATGTGTAACTCTTTATTAGTCCAGAGTCTATTCTTCGTTGTTGCTGGCTGTTCACTCTTATAAAAATGTAATCAGACAATGTGTATGCACTGCAACCCCATTGTAACTGGATTATATATTTTACAAACAATAGCTCCCCTTAGGGGAGTTATTTGGAAATTACCGAAGAGCTCTTTGTCTGCTCGTACTCTTAACGGACGATGAGTACAGAAGATAGAAGGGCTGGCTATGTAGCAGACACAATTGATAATCCGTCTATCGCACTCAGAGTAATGCCTTCCGCCAATGAGCGCGGCGTTTCTTTGGTCATGTCCTAAACTTTCTTCAGGACAAATCGAAGAAATTTACTGCGCAAAGCCGCCGTGTACACCATTATGGTTGAAAGAGGTAAGCGAATTAAAAATAATGGTAGATCAGGCGAGAGATAACAATACACAAAACCATTATTTTATTTTCCGTGTTTGTTTTGCCCTAATAGTTGAAAAAAATGCTTTACCAACTAACCCACCAGCCTCTCCTTTTGTACAAAAACTGGCTTACTAGTAAGCCAGTTAGCACAATTAAAAATTTTTTTTCAACGTATTTTCTACAAACGTAGGCACCGCATGCATATATCCACCCCACAACATAATGTCTCGCATGACACAACATAAGTGATTCTGGGCTACGCATAATGTTGATTTTTCTTGCATGTGTTGACACCTCGTTGCAAAGTCGTACGCCACTGGCAATTCGTACGCTTTCAAGAAGCGCTGAATATAGTGACTCCTGTGGAGACCGTTCTTTGCTGCGTTAATATACTCATTGCTGTGCTCAGTATGATTGAAGACAGCATATTTGTGAGATGAAATCTTTATATACTAAGTAAAAAGATCCTCGACATTAATAGACGTGATATGGCGTATATCATGCATATTAGATTGATTGATTTGTGGGTTTTAACGTCTCAAAACCAGTTTTGATTATGAGAGACGCCGCAGTGGAGGTCTCCGGAAATTTCGACTACCTTGGGTTCTTTAACCTACACTGACATCACACAGAACACGGGCCTCAACATTTCGCCTCTATCGAAATGCAGCCGCCGCGGCCGGGATACGATCTTGCGACATTCGGATCAGCAGCCGAGTGTCACAACTAATAGACCACCATGGCGGGGGTACATATTATATACGGGTTCATATTTCTGCAGTTTCTAGAGATATCCTGCTGCTAGATACTCGTGCTTCTCTGCATGCGAAGCATGTGTAATAAGGATACATGTGCTGTAATCGCTACTTTTATGCTTGCGAAGCATGTAAAGCACGATTTTATATGTAGAGAGAACGTGGCCGCGAGAAGGCCATATATCAAAAGGCAGCGGATATCTAATAAGAACAGGATAGAAAAAAAAAAACAGAGCAATGCAAAAAAAAAAAAGAAAGTTCGCAGAACTCCCGCTGTGCTTTCAATTTCATATTCCACTCTCGATGTCTGAATCTATTACTTCTGGGGAGCAGTTTGGCGAAAGATGTATGGCCACATATCGTCGTATACGCAATATCCGCCGTCTTTAAAGGGCCACTAAACAGGCTCCTACTTTTTTTTAAGGTGCCCAAACAAGCTTACTCAATCATAGAGAAGATTGCGGCGATCACATTCTGCGAATGTAACAGCTCTGCGCGCCACACAGACGCCGTATTTCAAAAAACAATTCGCGCGCCTCTTTCCTGCGATTGACCAGTCACCCTCGCATCCTATGTGTCGTCACGTTGTACCGAGAACAACTTTGCGCAGTTGTAGCTCCTTGATTGGTCGATGCCAGGTCTATTGTCAGATCCCCTGGCCATCCCACCGGCGTGAGCGCAGGAGCAACCGGAACTGCAGCGCAAGCGTCAGTTGCTCACGTTATGTCACGTATCAAAAGTGGGCGGAGTCTCGACGGCGCGCCGCGCCTACCCTCTCCTCGGCAGAGAAGGGAGGGGAGGCCTACCGAGAAAACGAAACCGACGCAAGCGGCCACTTAAACCCGTGTAACTTCTTTATTATTGCACCTATTCGCAAAATTCTTGCGGGAGCATGTTATCATCGCACAGGAGCGCAGTTATATCTTTAAAACAAATTTCGGACCTCGGGGTTGTTTAGGGGCCCTTTAAGAACACAAAACATACGCTTTCATGTACATTCTTCGTAGGAACTTCATGCAATAGAAATATGGTGGCGGCCAGAAAATTAACGGAAGCGCAAGGTGCGCAGGAGATAGATACGAATGGCGAATCATGTAAGACTAGAGGCATCCTTGAGTTCACTAACGCAGAGTTATGTCAACAGTGTTCGTTTAGGCATAACTGAGAAATCGTGTCATTCCGCTTTTGATTCGAACACACGCGTAATTTATTGGACGCTCGAAATAATTAACCCTTCCATCCACAAACGCTCTAAGTCAGTGATTCTCAGTCACGGATGTATCAGGAAACCTGTTTAATTCTCATGTGCTACTGCTTACGCGGAAAGCGGCATATGCCATTCGAATCTTGTTAAAGGTTCACCCTTTATTTAGATTCGAAAAGTTGTTGTCCCTCTACAATGCTTTCTTTCACAGCAACATATTCTATTGCATTTCATCATAGGGAAATACGTATGCCACTTATTTATCAGCCATCCAACATCTTCAGAACCAAGCACTGAGAATAATAACGTTCAGCAGCTTCGTGTCAAATGTTTCCCTGGCATTCTCATTTGCAAATACATGAATGGAAAGCTTCCCATTCTCTGACTAAACTGAAGTCAGTTTCCTCAGATGTCATCGACTCGTTTTGCAAAGACTAACAACTTTCTCTCACCCAAATCCAGGACTAATTATGGCAATTTTACCACAAGATTTTCCTCTGTATCCTTGTGGAATTCCTTGCCTAGGGATATGAAGAATGGATCCCTCGATATGTTTAAAAAAGCCCTGCGTTTTCACCTATTATGTTCATAAAGCTTTATGTTATTCATTGTTACGGTTGTCGCATTTTAATGTATATAGTTTTTTTGTGCCCATATGTACATTCTGCATAACTTAGGTTTGTTGTGTTGTGCATTTATTCAAATTTTATACAAGTTATTTCTGTCTCTACCGCTCTATACCATAGTGTTGCTGCTCTAATGCATGATTTTATAGGAGGTCTCACTCACAGTCTGGCGATTTTGAGACCCCTTTCTGTATCTGCGTATTATTCATATGCAATGTATCATGTATTTCTGATACTAATAAATCAAATTAAATCAAACCTCTTGTGAACTGGTGGAAGGAATAATGGTGGGCCACTTACAGAGACAAAAGGGCGCGGAACATATAAACTGGCACCAATAGGGTATTAAATAAGCGGCGACCAAGACCAAGCGAACAGATGTACATTGTAGGGTGTGATAGCGCAGTTTCCGGAGCTGGTCCAGTAAATGTTAGAAGCCCGCCTGCAGTTAGAACCTTGCCTAGAAAAAGAAACGCCTCCTATTCTTCTACTTCTTTTTGTGGGCGTGTTTCGTGGACCCCTGAAAAATGACTACACGAACACCCTGTTGTTCGCACACAAGCGTTCAAGAACTGCTGCTCTAGATACAATTACGCCCAACAATTAAAAAGAAAATGAATAAATTTAGCACAATAAATATCCATTGTTCGTGCTCAAGCTTCCACGGGCAAGCGCTGTATACTTACCAAAGGGTCATTAATGATTGCGCTGTCTGTATTTGGGCAGCTCGTGTCTTTGCCTTGAAAAATATAAGAAAAAAAAACATGCTCGCTGTAGAAGCGCAATCCTTTAAGTCCGTACCGCATTGTCGCTATTGCCCGGAGAATCACCGTGTCCTCAGTTCGGTGAAGTCGGCCAACAAAAGACGCTGACCCACTTTCTTTTCCTCTCTCCTTCGCAAAACATCCTCTCACCTCGCCGCTCTAAATATACATCCAACCCTTCATATGTGTTCGCCGTGCACGTCAATTTTCCGTCAGGCGTCGGTGGTATAGTGGTTAGCATAGCTGCCTTCCAAGCAGTTGACCCGGGTTCGATTCCCGGCCGACGCATGTGTCTTTTTTTAAATATTTTTTCTAACTTGAAATATTCATGTATATTCCTTTTTCTTTCGCGCGGAAAGTGCGTACTTCAGCTTAGTGGTGGTCGCATAGTCTACATTCGAGTTGCGTTACCAGCACACTGACACGCTGTAAGCCTGGAGAAACTGCAAGGGACAGGGATAATGATAAGGTTTGTTTTATCGAGGTGGACAAGTCAAGATTCATAAGTGAAAACTTTCGGGCGCGAAATGAACGAGGACGAAGAACAGACAACGAAACAAGATCGTCGCCGTCCTGCAGCTATTTTTATTTTGCTCCTTGAAAGATGCTTATAAACACAGTAGGACAGTTGGGCACAGTGCGCGCGCATTGCAAAAACGTTTTCAGAATACTTAGTGCCTGCTCGTCAAAGAGATATAAAGTGCGGCTGAGAAGGAGTACCTTCCTTTCCTGAAGCGATAGCGACGCCTTACAGACGTAGGCATCTCCACTTTTCATTATGTGAAATGCCTTCTTCACTTCCCTCTCTGTTCTGCCCTTCGCTCTACCTATATATTTGGCTTGTGTAAAGCTGGGGTAGCATACACAAACATTGCAGCGCGTGGCATTCAAGCTGTCAAAGACATTTTTACATTCAAGCGGTGCTGTCCAGCTGTATCATTGTAGGCCTGACCAGTTTGTCCTTTCTATACATTTCCGCAACTTAATGGAATAAGATACAAAACTCCAGGGGCCGAATTCACAAAACTTCTCTTTGGTAAGTGCTTTTTACCATTGGTCGGGAAGCGTCTCTAATGATATGTCCAGCAGCAGCATTGGCTGAAATTTTCTCTTAAGAGCTTTTTTGTCGTAAGTTGTTTTCGTGAATACGGGCCCAGATGCTCAACCCGTAAAAGAAGTTTCATGATCTTTTGACCTTGTGCAGAAGTTTGTATAGCAACCCGTGTTACTGGCATTCCAGTTGTTCGGAGAAGAAGCCATGCTATACCGTACGCATGGCGTGGTCAAATGCGGCAAATGACGTTCTTGTCGTACATTACAAATTTACATTAAGAATGTTGCAGGCCGATTAGGATGAAAAAATCACACCTGTCGCACATGCATTCTCATGTTTCACTGGAAAAATCTTGCCGATGTAGAGAATATTAAAAGAGCTTCTTCTGCCATCCCCAGCATTCTGCCGCTCTTGATATCGTTTATATGGGGATCAACCGCTCGGTACAACAACATGAAACCGATTAGAGTTACGATGTCGCACGACGATTGAACCCTGCCGACGGTGCAATCTAAAACCGGTGCCTGTTGGTTGAGGCCGCAGCGGTCGACCACCCGGCTGCTCATTCACTGCGGCCGCATATAGATATCACGACAGATTCGAGTTAAAGCCCAGGCAATATGACCCGAGGGGTGCTGCTTTATGACACGCGAAATCGCAATGCGTCATCGCGGTTCCCCGCTGCCATTAGCACCCGCGGCATGGTTGCTGCTGCGGTGCAACTGTCTCCACGTGAAGGAGGCGAGGTTGCGTGCCGCCCATCGCCCATGGCGGTCACGTGCCCGCATTCGATGTCTTGGTGCAAGTCGGGATGGGGAGGGATCCGTGGATCGTGCGGGCCACGCGACGGGTCGCGTCAGTGCAGTCGTCGGTGCGTAGCGTGTGTGTAGCAGGGTTTGTGCGTTGCACCGATACCGAGACTACGGTGGATACCGAGACTACGGTGGCTACGGTGGCTACCCAGGGATCCCTGACCGCAGAATGCGGGCATGCGTCAGACAATTGTGTCATTGTTAGTCGTGACGTAAATGTCCAGCATGTCATGTTACTCATATCATGACCTATCAGTCACGTTGGTCATACATTCATATCCTGCCATGTTAATTTTGCTATATACCAGATGAACGGGACGAGTTCGAGTTCTGCTGCCATTCGTGTTGCCGCCTACGACTCCGGTCACTGTCCGCGTTTGACGGCGCATAAGGACATTGGCCCCAGTAACTGTTTCTGGCTGCCGTGTTAGTACTGGCGTCGTTCTCGTCCGTGTCTCTAGGCGATTCTTACAATAAAATATCTGCAACAGCACTATCATTTTTCTTTCCATTGCTCTTAAGTGTACCCTGTTTTGTGAGCCTCGAAGGCCGTGCACCCCTACGCAACTACGGTGCTGGAACTTGGGTGGGTGTGACGTTAAGGAACAAGAAGAAAGCGGAAGGGGTCCAGGAACAAACGCTCATTAATTACATCCTCGTTCAAGTCAAGAAGAAGAAATGGCCGTTGACGGGGCATGTAATGCGAACGCAAAATATTCGATGGTCATTAAGGCCTCGATCCCAGGAGTAGCCCTAACACAATGGGTCCCATAGAGGAGGCAAGAGTGGCAGGTACCCGTAGAAGGTTAGGGGGGCATGTCAGATCAAGAACATTTTGGGGATAGGATGGCCATAGTTAGCACAGGACCGAATAACTGGGGAACTATGAGAGAGGCAGTACGAAAGACTGATTTGGGTGTGTTGGCTCATGGCATTCAGGTCGCACAGTGCTAGTGAGACAAGGCGCTAAGACCGCTTGTGTTCACCCACTGAGGCGCCATTTGGAAAATATTTACGCATATGTAATGGTGTCTCGATGAAAGATAAAGCCACTTATTAGTTAGGGTCTGTCGCGAGCGTATCGCTTGTGCTTTGCCGCTTGTCTCAGTCTTCTGACAGGTATGGAAGAGGCCTTTCCCTTGCAGTGGGGGTAGACAATTTTATTATTATTATTATTATTATTATTATTATTATTATGAAATGCGAAGCATTTCTTAGCGATCTTCGGCGACTTTGAGCGTATCTATCTATCTATCTATCTATCTATCTATCTATCTATCTATCTATCTATCTATCTATCTATCTATCTATCTATCTAGCTAGCTAGCTATCTATGTAGCCGCCTACGACTATCTGCTCTCCTGGCCGTTTCGTTAATGGGATGTATACGAAAATTGGTATGCCGCAACATGACTACATGACGAACATGAATGACAGGCATGACACGGTCTCGGTGCTCTCCTGGCCGTTTTGTTAATGGGGTGTATACGAAAATAGGTATGCCACAACATGACTGCATGACGAACATAAATGACAGACCATAACATGAAAATCATGATAGGCATGTCATGAGAGGCATGATTTACATGCCACGCGTTCCGTTAATGCGGTGTATACCAATATTGCTATGGCACAAGACGACTGCATGACGAAACTAAATGACAGGTCATAACATTACAACCATGGCATGCGCATCATGAGCGGCACGGTTTACATGCCACAGACTTGCTGCTCTTGTGGCCGTTTCGTTAACTTCGTACGTACCAAAATCGATATAGCGAGACAAAAATGCAGATCCATTTTACGTTCCTGATGCATGCTTCGCATTTCCTTGATTCCCACTGCACGTGGGATCCGCTATTTATTATTATTATTATTATTATTATTATTATTATTATTATTATTATTATTATTATTATTATTATTATAACAGCTCGCGTATTTCGAAATGACAAATGAAATTGATATAGCTTCCGTGCAACGTGATAGAACATAGGAAAAACATGACTTCCTCTGCAATGCAAGGAGTTCTCGTTTGTTACAGCTTTTGTGGTGAGTTCTGGCATCGCTTCAACATACCCGAAGAAATAAAGACCGCTTTGATGCACAGACGAGATTGATTAGATGCAGAGCAGCTTATGGTCGGGGCTATGTCACTCCCTCCCCCCATCCATCCATCCGCCGTGTGACGTCCACACTCGCACTGCGCGTTCTCCTCCCCCTCCTCTCCTTGTCTAATCTCCTCTCCTCTCGGCATCCCTCTTCTCCTCTCCGAAAAGCACGCGTTCACTATGTAAACGTCTTTTCTTCGATTAACGCTTTACCAGCTCGTAAGGAACGAGAACGCGCCCTCGCCTGCGATAGACAACGCTGGCGCTGGCGGCGTCTACTAGCGTCAAACCGATGCAAACGCGGTGTGCACCCCCCGTGCTACTTCGCATCGCCTCATGGTCCCCTTTAGCGGGAGATGGTGTAATTTTGCCAAAAGCATCGGTTGCATAAAAACTTTTTGCAAATCTTACCTTTCTTGGCAGTGCACACAAAGATATATCTTACAGGCAGGGGGCATATATATCGGAATAAACATTAGAAGAGGCCGAGATTAATGCAAATATAAAAATGAGTTTCGTAGCGAAAACACATATTTCCACTGTAGCGAATGTAGCAATGTCTCGAAGGTATCTTTTCCATCTTGCAAGCTTCAGGGATGGCAAGATGCCGATTTTGGTTTCGGTAGCGGCGGTCTGCTTCGCACCTGCGGACCAATTAATCCACTGTTTAGTGAGAGTGCTTTGCTCGGCGTGTTGCCATGGAAAACTGATCAGTCTGCATCGTCCGGCATAAACTTTTAAGCCGACCACCTGCAGGCAAGTAGCAACTACGATAGGACAGGCCTTCCTTCTTCATATGGGCACACTGCAGGTGACATGATTGCGATCTCCTTCTTTTTTTAATTTCACCCCGAATCCGGGCTGTTTTCGCATGCTGAATGCCTGACGAGAAGGGGGCGAGTGAGGTCAGTCGTGTCACTAGCTTTGGCCATGATGTACGCTGTCAAGGAGCCGCATTACTTCGTTTTGGAAGTCACGTGATCCTTGCCACACCACAAAGCGCCCAGTGGGTGAAGCAGGGGACAGAAAGAAAGGAGGCAAGAAATAAAGAAATGGGGCGATAACGAAGAAAGAAAACTTGCTGGCGACGCTATCGTTCGAACCAGGCAGCCCTTGCTCCCTAGGCCGGTGCCTTAAGTACTAGCCTTTACACCATGCTTGCTAGATACGAACATATATGAACCATACGAACGGCTTGCATTCTCTTTGGTTCGGGCGCGTGTTCCCTTAGATGGCTCTTGGAAAAACTTTCAGCTTCCCTGTGCGATCATCTTTGTGCTGTGGATGTGCACGAATGTTTTTTACGTATGGGGCTGTGTTATCGCCAACGCTGTGTTGTCGCTGTGTTGTGCGCCCTCACAAGCTATAGCATGCTAGCTAATCTAACCCTATTGAGCACTAGTATAACGCAACAGGCGGAAGAAATAACGGTAGACAGCAAATCGAATTGTCTGTTGAAACGAATTCCCTTACAAATATGAGTTTCCACATATTAGAGGTAACCTGTGCACCTCCAATCACCTTTCTGCGGAATGGATCTTGCAGTACACCTAGTTTGTATACTGTCTGCACAAACCCTGTAGCTGTAATGCATAGTACTTTCTGCAGACTTTTTGGCGCCTGAGTACGCAGACATCCTGTTCAGTTCATGTGGCTTCTTGCGTGGAAAGCAATCCTCTTGTAGTCTGGTAGACAGAAATATTCCAGGTATCAATAGTTAACGAACGCTATTTCTTAAACAATATGCAATTACGCTGGTTTCCTGATACTTTTAATTAAAAGTTGCTTGTTCATTCCGCTTCACGTGGATTTCAAAGAAATAGGTCGGGTCTGCGTAATCTCGCACGCCATTATATTACAAACATTACAGCAGCTCACTGAGCCGTTTCCGGGCACCTGCATTGTGGCTATATATACTGACAGCGCTGCTACTCAATGGTGTGTCGGTCGCGTGCCCTGTATTGGATTTTTTTTTAAGATTATGCCCCCGGTGCTTCACGAGTGTTCATATGTCATCTTCTATATGTCTGAACAGTACGTGGTTGTAAAGCGATAGCCGCGTTTCCGTTAGCAAATATGACGCTATCATTGGCAAAAATTTTGCATTCTGGGGCTACACAGGCTGAGCAGACTCTATGGAGAGTGTACGAATACGGGACAGTCATAATGAATTGTGATCTAGCAACACTACGCGTGTCCGCCATGTTCTTCAGGGAGCAGTCGCGGAATCCTATGCTAGCGTTAGCATTAGGAGAGGTTGTTGTTAATAGGGAGTTTGAGAATTGGCGCCCGAAGGAGCTTGGGGCCCCAATTCTCAAACTCCCTATTGACTCTTTCAGGCCTAGAGGACGCAGCAATTTCCTGCGACATCCAGCTGCGATGGGTTCGTGAAGCTTGTAGAAGTAGCACCAGAAGCAGACGAGCGTACCCTTATGAAAATTTGAAATGAGTTTCTTATGAAAGTCTAATGAGTTTTGACATTACAGTCATATGACTGTCTAATGTGTTCCTTTGGAATTTTTTAATGTATTTGTAATGTCTTTCAAAACCGTATTGGCCACCGTTATTCTGATGCATCTCCACAGCAGACTTTCTAATGAGCACGTAATGACTCTTGACATTAGAATCTATTGAGTGTCTCATGTGTTCCTTTGGAATGCTTTAATGTATTTCTAATGTCATTCAAAACCATATTGGCCACCGTCGTTCTGATGAGTTTTGACACTTGATTCTCTATAGAGCACAAAACCACTCTTGACATTAGAATCTATTGAGTTTCTCATGTGTTCCTTTGGAACGTTTTAATGTATTCCTAGTGTCATTTAAAACCATATTGGCCACCGTATTTCTGATGAGTCTTGACACCTGATTTTCTATAAAGCACGCAATGACTGTTGACATAGCAGTCATTTGTCTTTCTAATGTGTACACATTATGCATTAGAACACAGTATGCATTCCTAATGTATTTCAAAACCATATGACTCAGCCGCGCCTGAGTGGTGCACTACCATTTTGAAGAAGTTATTTTCTAGCCGGCATGACTTAAAACTTCATTGCAGTATCCTCGGCCAAGTTTACACGATGTGGCCAATGACATGATGATATACTGCAACAAACCAGGTACCACGCATGATGTGCTCCAGTTATACCATATATTACTTGTGCATGGCACTGTATTTGCTGAATGATATATTTCCAGCCAAGTATCAAACAGAAGTGAAATGATGCACCTTCTGCACTTGTGCTGGGCAAAGACATTCCTCAACCAATGAAATATAAACAAGCTTTATTTATTAGGAAGCACACAAAGGCATTAAATGAAAAGAAAATAGCCATGGTACTCGCATGGTTACAGCTGTCATAGTTACTTTTCTTTTTACTTATTCTCCAAACTTAAAAAACATGATACACTCTTTGCGACGTGCAGGATGCTTGTCAGAAAAATTGCTTCGTGTGCACCCTGCATGAAAAAAAAGAACAGAATATCAACAGCAGTTCTTGGCAATTCTCTGCGCAAACAGACTGTATGTACTGCTCACTCCATGATGAAATTAATCTGAATTTTCTATTGTAGTAAATGGCATCATCATAGGTTGCATTTATTCTACACATGAACTGGATTTATGGGCATTGCACTAACACGCAGGAGATACATTCACCATTGTGTAGGTCACACCAAACTACTAGATGCCTTGAATTTTTGATGAATAAATGTTTTCAGAATAAGCTGGGATAGAACCTGTTTTTTTTTTTCACATTAAGGTAATGAGCAAAACTTGAGATGCCAATGAAAAGAGGAGATAAGTGTACACATACCTCCACTGTCTCCTAATCTAAAAAGAAAGAACTTACGTGCAAGAAAAATAATAAGAAAAGGTAGTGGCGCACTACACAAAACTAAATTACAATATATTTATACTCTTTGGTGCAGTCTGGAAACTGTTGACGATTAAGACATGCAACACAAAAAGATGCAGAAATGCAGATGGAAGTTTTTTAATTGCACAGTGCAAGGAGCGTGCATGCAAAGGTGGAGCAGGAGGTACACATTGGTACAGAAACACTACACCTTCTTGCAAAAGTAAGACTGCTGAATAATCAAAAATGACATGTTGTGCGTTATGCATGCTCACTTTTTGTCTTTGTGACGGTTTGCCCTGGAAAATGCAATATAAATGCTTTTGATCTGTTATTAGCTTGATTCGTGTGCCAAGGTTAAAGCATACATCCCCTTGGCTACACCTGGCACAGCATACAAAAGAGGGTGGTTATCCAAACTAAATAAAATACAGACAGCAACTGAAACAAATGAAGACATTAGTGTGGCATTGGAGAGCTCACTGTCCACAGCGCACTTTGCAATGGAGCAAAAAATAAGTGAAGCAGCCACGCCTCCATAATAGCAACATGCTGAAACTGTCTCTCTGTAGACACAGAAACAAATGCATACCAATTAGTTTGGATATGTCCAGGCTTCCAGGAACAGTGCTGCCATTTTCTACTCCAAGTTGTCCTCTGCTTCAGCACCATGAGCTGCCGTGATCGCTGGGTACACAACAAACGCCACGAAACATTAACGAAGTGCAAACAAAGCTGGCCTTATGGTGCAAAAATGATAGAAACTAATAATGATGTTTTGGGAAAGTATATGCTGACGTGCTACAATGGGCCTTAAACGATCAGCTCGGGTTGCACTAAGAGCAATTTTGTGCGAACTTTCGCACAATCACATGCTTGGTAAGCACTTGACAGAAGTGCAGACAGACATTTATATGAAAATGCTACATCATCACTCCTACTGCAATAGCAAATGACAATGCTTACTGTGCTAAAGCCAATTCACATGCTCATCCCACACCCTAAAGCATCCACTTGATTCTTTATCACTATGAGCCGTGCACAAGACACTAACCGATTGTATGGCTTTCCACAAACTTACAACACACGTTCACATATGCAAAAATAAGACCTACCCGAAATTATTGACCATATAAAACTACAGTGCACTTTTTTATCTTCATTACTAATTACTGTGGTGCATGCTGCAAATAAAACCACACCGCTGAGTTCATGCTCGTTGAAAGCAGATGCACCCCCACCCCCAAAAGAAAAAGAACTGGGCGCACAAAAGAAACAGTGTTCTTGCTACAGCAGTGTAGTGCACAATCCTATGAGAAGCTTTTCCATCATGGGCACTTTACCATTAAAAGAGTCTGTATTACAAGGGATCCAAGTGCTTCAGGACACAGAAAAGATATAATGGCAAGCTCAATATTTTAAGCACTTTTTTCCCCAAATACCAGTTTATGAAAAAGCAGCAAATGCTAGCTAGATAAACTCACTTGAACTAACCTACGTCTATAGTAATGTTAACCAAAATAAGCACCTACGATGCTCCTGTTTGCACCTGCTGTGGTGTAGGTTTAAAGCTATTCAATTAACTCAAATACATTACCTTCCAGCGAGCTCCGCGAACAAATTTAACTGCTACAGGCCTCGACGTTGCGCAGACATCCTCTCAATAGAGAAAAAAGCAAGTGCAAGGAGGCAGTCGGTTACGCACCGTGTGTTTTTCTATCTGCGCTCCTGTCTCCTGCACTGCGCACGCTTTGCACATCAGTTCATTATTACCAGCCTCTTGAAAGGTAACTTCCATTTTATATTATCACCATGACAAGCGACGAGATATCGTTACGGGTAGTTTCAGACGATCGTCTCTTACAGACAGTAAGAGGCAGTACATGGGATTGCACGGCAGAAGCACGGAATGGCGTAAGGCAACGCGCATTAATCGACCTATTCTAGCTTTAATCAACGCACACGGTAGCCGCTTCGCGCAACTGTATGCATGCCAAGGAAAGCACAGATCCTAGAACAAAACATTATCAGATAGCCCGACAAATGGTGCATCATTCGTGCTGCGTGAAAACGCAGCCCAGGATATATTTTTCGGCCCCTGCATAAAAGAGTAGTCACACAGTGAAGTAACCAAGTAACGTAATTACGCAACTCGTATAAGCTTACCGGAGTTTGGCGTCCACTGTGCGCTCGTCGGCTTTCCGGTCGACTACGTACACACCCGGCGACGGTCCCGTCAAAAGGTGCTCGCTTGTCCTCCTCTAAAGCCGCAGTCACATTTGGTCACAACACTGGGACGTGAACTGTTTCAGATGGTTTTCGCTCACTCTTTCAGGAAGTTTTACTCACTGTCGAATCACGCGCGCTCATAATCGGAAAAAAACGTGGTAACACGGCACATGGCACTGCTGTGAGCGCGAACAAAGCTGCACGTCCGTCGAAGCTCGTCCGCTGCCGACTCGGTGCTGTTCAACATTCCGACACGCGATGTTTGTCCGCTCGATGCCCGCCCATGATGAGAAGAAAACAATTCGCGCGCACAATATTGATAAACAAAGAGTGCAAACGAGAGCGCAAAACATGTGCTCCTGCACGCGACGCAGGCCCCGGTAGAAAGAGGACTGTTCAGCAAATTCCACTGCTACAGCTGCATAGGTGGCAGCACTGTCGTGTTATAATACAAAATATATTTTAAAAAAAGAAAGGTATATTTATCGCTTCAGAAACCACTATTATCACAAATGCCGTTGCTTGTTTTAGTTTCTCAATGATAATTTTGCTTCTTTTGGCAAATCAAGCGAGTTATTGAACTACGCCGTTTCAAAACTGCACCGCATGCGTTTCAGATCTCTGAGTCTTCAAAGATCTCAAAGAGATCTTTGAGGACTCAGAGATCTCAAAGGCTGCGCTTTTGCGTATTACTGCCTAGAGTTACTGTATATGTTCCCCTTGGGGAACGGAGTTGCGTCTCTGACAGAGCTAAAACCCCTCTACTTCTGGAGGTAGAGGGGCTTTAGACAGAAAGCGCCGTTCGCGCTCCCATTCGCCAACAGCGCTCACGCGCTCAAAATGCATTCTTTTGGGGAAAGCCAACTTCACGGTTGCGCTTGCGCTGACGCTCGCCGCGTCACCACGGCTGCTAATTACCACCGCGCCACTACTGCCTCAGCCGAGTCCGACGTTCAGGCAGAGCTAGGCTGGCTCAAAAGCAGAAAATTTTCGTGATTGGGCACTTCGTTTTAATACGCGGCCTGTTTCATAGTGAGAGAAGAACAAGGCAGTGCCAAATCTGCGATTCGCTGAACTGGATATCGGTGTTGGCAATCGCCAGCTCTTTCACCTGCTCTTTCACACACACACGCCACAAATATAAATAAAAGAGGAAGTGACACTTGAAGCAAAATGTTCAGCCGTGGTCAGCCGTCGAAACCAGCACTACAGGTTATGTCGGCAGCTCTGTGCGACGAATTATTTCTTTCAGCTTAACAGTGCGTTTTAGAATACACGCCCCTACACACGCCACACACAAAATCTGATTACATGGGTTAATTGTAACTCTCATTAACAACATTTTTGCGATATAGTAGGCATAAACGTTCATTATATGCAGGGCTCACGCCTCCTTAGTAACAGCTGGCAAGCCGGTGACCAAAATTAGACCGGAAAGGAAAAAAAAAATGTGCACGTGTGAATACGCGCAGAGCGCTACGCAGCATAAAATTTTGAAGCTGCATCCTGTTTCTATACTACGCCAGATATACTAGATGCGTAAAATTCTCTCGGAAGATAATTTTTTTGCATTGTTTTATCTGCGCTCGTCGTTTTTCAAAGTGCCTATTTTACCTTTCATACAGCTGCGTCAATAACGATCTGAAACGAGCGTTTTGTTCATTTTATTTTGTCCTGAATGGTATTATCATTTGATATTAAGAAAATGCTTATACCGATAGTAGGGGCCATCGAACTGTTTATAACACCACTTGTGTATAAGTTGATTGTTTGTTCGAGTCCCCTTTCTGTTTCTTTTTTGGAATCGGAAATCTTTCCGGCAGCGACATGGAATAAGCGAGCGAGAAAGCGCACGTCGCCGCAGAGCCGTGCCGTCTCCTACATTCGAGAGGAACGGCTTTCTTTCTTAACGCGAATGAATGTGCAAGATGGCAGACCTATGCGCAACTCTGCTCCCGTAGGGAGCACGTACAGTAACTCTATTACAGCCATGATGCGGGAAACAGACTTACATTTGTGACAGATGCACGCACTCCTCCGCCCTTTTATAAAATTAGGATAGGAGGCACGGGCACAATAATTGTGATTTCGTTCAGGAAAGGACTACGGAGTAGGGAGAGCTGAGATTCGTGAATAGAAACAAAGAGAGACGCATATGACCACGGCAAGAACGGCTGAGCGTCCTTCGTGCTGGGGGAAAGGAAATGAAAGAGTGGAAAGGGGAAGATCGCCGTATTGGGGGGCTTTTGAATACTTGCAGTTGTTTAACGGAAACAGAACATTTAGTAGGGAACATTGAAGGAGAAAGTAGAACCATCATAAAAAAAGGTGGGAAGGAAAGGGGGCACACTTGTTCATCAAGAAGGCACTAATAAATCGGCAAAAGATACGTGAAAAAATCGTTAACTTCATAAGACCATTACAAACGTCGCATTATCATATATAAATAATAAGCAATGACTATAAATAAAAACAGATGATCATGATAATTATCAAATTATTTCTGATAAGCGTGGTAAAGCTTAGAAATAGGCCAAAATAACCCCAAGTGTCCAAGAATGAAGAATTTGTGATCGTAATTGACACAAGAAAGGTTATAATGGTAATAATAATGGTGACAAAACATAGTATGCTCAATAATCACCATAATTCAGCAGAAATGACAGTGACTCGGCAAAAAAAGTTAAAACTCACAAACTGGTGGAATGGGATCGGAAGTGAAGGAAGCGCTAAAGGATGATCGTAGAAGTAGGTCATGATGAGCATGGCTCAGCAAAAAAGACAGTGACTCAGCAAAAGGCATGCAAACTAAAAAAATTGATGCAATTAGTTCGGACCCATCCCATGGAATGTGCTCCGGTTTCAGAACCCGGGACCCAGGGTTTGGACCCTTAGGTCGTTGCATTTGTGATGACGTGTTTTGACATTAGGTACTGCAATGAAACAGTACTCGCCCAGAAAACCTCATGTGCTTTGACATTACGCTCCCTTATTGCTACTGGCACCAGACATCCTCATGTGCATTGACGCTAGAGTGTCTGAGTACTGCTGGCACCAGAAATTCTCATGTGCACTGACATTAGGGTGTCTGAGTACTTCTGGCACCAGAAACCCCCATGTGCATTGACATTAGGGTTTTTGATGTGAACGTAATGCCAGATGACATTAGCCATTGCAAGTCTAATGACTGTCTAATGTCACATTAAGAGTTCATTAGGTATACATTAGACTCTCAATATTCATTTTCATAAGGGTACGTAGGTAGATATCGCTCACAATGTGGAGAATTATTGCCTAACAGGGGAAATGAGTGGGAGGAGGTGGGGAGGAAGTAGACCACCGCAGTAACATACAATGTATCCGGAAGAAATACGTGGATCTCTCGAGGCTGTTGCTTCGCGCAAATGGTGGAAGTGCGGAGTGGAACGTGCGCGGCTGGTTTCGCTGACGTCCATTTACCTCTTAACATTGCCGGAGTTTTGTTTAAGTCAACTCTGATAAGCCTTTGTGAATATGCGCAAATGCATTTCACCGGTAACTAAAGTCTTTCTGATCGGTAGCAGACCAATTTTAGCGCTGTACGTTAGGTGTGTAATTTAGTAGGTGGTTTTAAATATGCGGATCGCTAACGATGTAAGCGACTCACCCTAAAGAGGCTTTTGCCCACGGGCCTTGCAATGGGCATCCTACGAGTGATGTAATCGGTTTCTGATCGAATTAGGCTACAAGCTTAACAGAACTTCATGTTGGGCTAGTTGGTATCCATTCATATTTGCTTTAAAGGGACAGACAACCACCCAAAACTTGAATTGAGATGAACCCACTGGTGGAAAGGTTATGTGTTGCATTGGCTCAAACAACGCCACTTTTCCTCAATAAACACGGGTTTATATTTTTATTTCTTCATGCAATGTCCCGAAAACTGACGTTTGGTAACTCAAGTGGCAAACATACGTACTAAAGTTAGAGTGCGGTCACGTGAACTTCTACAAATTTACGCAATATTTTATCTGTTTAATACTATCGGACCGCATGAAACTTTTGATATTGCAAGCTTTTTGTCACTTAAAATTTGCAGATAACCCATCGTTTGCAGCGCGCGTTGCTACTGCACGCTTCTGCCATCACGTGCGAAAGCGTGGTTTCGGATCTAGCTGGCCTGGCTTGGCTCGGCTATGGCCAGAGCGGCGGCGCCGGAGCCCGGCCATTCATGACGTAGGCGCGGACATGCGACAGAACGCCTTACAAATACAAGATCGGCCTGGCAAACAAAGCCAGCTCCGTCGCACCGTCTTTTTATTTCAAAAAGTAGTCGAACAGGCCAAAGTGTGGGTGGTTAATCACAGCTACGCTTACTCCTGCGAAAACAGAACGATGTCCGGAAGCGAGGCCAATTATCGGCATCGCGATCACTTTTCAGCGTTGCTAGAGTGCGCACTCTGCCTTTTTTAGAGGCTTCTCAGATCGAAAAAATCTGCGTGCGAAATATCCACGCGCTTTTGGAAGTAACCGCTGCAGGTGAAAACAGTACAGGGGGCGAGCTTTCCATTGCGCCATAAAAAGAAGGGTCCTTAAAAATCGGTTGTCAGTCCCTTTAAGGCGCCACAAAACAAAACCGAGAGAGTACACAGGACAAAACATCAATAAGAAATGCTTTATCTTCCAGAAAGCACCGTACATATTATCTCCCGTCAACATCTGCCGCGGAAAGCTTGTTAGCATCAGGGGTGATATGGCGACGCATGTTCAATAAAAGCACGCTCAAAAAGTGTGACCTGTGCGTGAGTAACACTTCCATAGTAGCATACGCTGCCATATCACGACTCGTATTAAGATTTTTTTTCTTTCTGCGGAGATGCCGACGGGCAATAATAATGTACGTCTTTTTTTCGGTAAAATAAAGCACTTATTGGCGCTCTGTCCAGTTTACTCTCCCACGGTGTGTGTTTCTTTCCGCCTTAAAGCAAATGTGCCATGAGCGCCGAGAGGCTGGCCACGGCTATCGTCGCGGCAGCTGGCGTTGCACACTCGCGTCAGCGACCGACCAAGCGGCTGTTCCCGCTGCACCAGGGTAGCATTCTAGCCACTCCACCACTGCTAAGTCCCGCAGGTCTCAGAAGCGACATACGCTGCCATGCCGCCCTAGGGCCTAGCACAGAGGCTGCCGTGGGAAGCGCAGCCGTCGCTAGCGTTCACGCGTAAGCTAAGGGAGTTGAGGGGGAACAGCAGTGGTGAGGAGGAAGCTTGTAGATATGCTTAAGCCCATCGCTGCCTGGATCCAGGGTGCTTCGATTAGTTCGTGATATCGATGATGTCATAATTACCGTAATCAGTGAAACAATGTGAAGAAACCGTTTCAAGGGCCCTTTAAGTAAATGCCAGGAGAAGAGCGTCTCATAGCGTTCGCTATCATAATGGAAAAAGAAAGGAAGGTAAGGCACTGAAACCCGGACACAACAGGGGTAGCTGACACAATCATCGCCTGAAGGGGGCACTGTGGCGGAGA
Source organism: Hyalomma asiaticum (assembly GCA_013339685.2). Classification (NCBI taxonomy): domain Eukaryota; kingdom Metazoa; phylum Arthropoda; class Arachnida; order Ixodida; family Ixodidae; genus Hyalomma; species Hyalomma asiaticum. Next base: position 91,085,287 of record CM023488.1, on the reverse strand, counting down.
AGGTCCTAGCCGCAACCCTTATCTACGACGGTGTTCAAGAATGACAGTACCATATGTCATCGGGTCGCATGCGCTTCCATAAGGCTCCTCTGTAGTCCCCGAGCTTTCACACCCTACGTTGTTCCATTTGGAATCCATATTAGGTAGCGGAGGTTTATGTCGTACTACGCTTCATTTCGTAGACTGTCCGCGGTACGTATTCCTCTTTGTATGTCGCCCGGATAGGAAGCCTGAACACCAGCCCTAGTGTTTCCTCTTCGGTCCTTCTGAAACCAAACACGTCGCCTAGCAACAGCGCGACGGGTAATGCACGTAGCGAGCTACCGCAGTTGCGTGCACAAATGGAGTGCAACATTCCAAGCGACTTATTCGTCCACATGTACTACAGCTAAACGGGTCCACCGTTCGCAAGTTCCGAGGCAGCAAATCCGGTTCGCCGCATAGTTCGGATGCACAGATAACTTGCACTGGGGCTGCCACTTACGAACCAGCTCCTCGTACTACTACGCATGTAAACAGAAAAGAACGCACGCGCTATGCGACCATCACCGTCGACGTATAGAGGTTAGCCGTAAAAGCAACTGTCGCCTCCGGCTCAAGCAGTAGGCGATTACGGCTGCCATAACCCTTTAGGTATTCTACATACGAAAGGTGGCCGAAGAGGCGCCACGCACCCGAGAAAAATGAGACCCCAATACAGATAAGCCCAAAGTAGCGCCCGTTATCTCTGTCTGCCACCGCTTCTCGAATTCCGTGCTATAGCGTTAAAAAAAGCGAAGATCTCTGCAGACCGCTTCTACGACGAGAACCTTGAAGAAGCGGGCTAATACTGCGGAAGATGCGCTGTCTCGTTAAGTGCACATTGATCGTAAGAATTTGGCGGCAACCCTTTTCATCTCTGAAGACGGCGATCTATCGCAACTTCAAATGGAGTGACGCCCTTCGGAATCGTCGTAAATTACGTCGGATCCCTTAAGAGCTCGGCTCGCATAGCACAAGTGCCTTTATACAGGTGGCCGGTATACGTCAGATACCAAGACCTCACAAGTGCAATGCGAAACGAGCGTGTGAAGCCGCGGTTAGCGGGAGGTCGCATAGGGGAGTAAATGGGAAGCGGGAAGGACAATCTTCGTAACTTCATTCAACCGACACATTTGAATATCGGCCATTCACACATATGTGGAGCTACCGGACTCGCTGCCGTTGGGACTTTAGTGTGAGGTCTTAAAATCGACAGCCTTCTCGTGAATCGAACAAGGCAGACGAAAAACAGGATAATAGCCATAAGGCTATGTGGACGCCAAAGTCCGAAGCTCGCCTGGTTCGGCGTTAGTGCGCGCACATACAGTAGCCGAGTGTAATAATTGTAGGTGATGCGGTCTTAGATTGCGAGGCACGATGTATATATAGCGGGTGTCTCTGAAAATTTTCACTATATGGTTTCCTCAGAGTCCGCTGAACGCTCCTCTAATCATTCTGCATTTGCGCTTCTTTAGTGCCTGCTAGTAAAGTATTCACTTGCTCTCGCGTAAATGTTGAGCATAAATTTACGTCGAACGATTTTAGAGTATCTGTATATATTATATATGTTTTCTTTTGTTCTTGTTACATTTTATTTTTCCCCCTCAATACGATAAGTCGCTTTCTGACATTTTCGAGGTATGCATATAGAATATTTAATTTATATTGAGGAGACCAGCGGCGCACTTCGTGAACATGGTACACAACAAGCACTTTCGCAATAGCAATAATTCACTAATCCACTAAAAACACAAGGCAAGACGAAGAAACACGTTGTTTGCGCAGCTTATTGAACCTGCAATACGGAATTTTATTTTCGTACCGCCATAAACCTGCCGTTTCACCTGTACTTCAATGTAAGTGCATGTTGGAGAACACCAAATGGTCGAAATCACTGGTGCCCTTCACCACAGCGTCTTTCGTAATGATATCGCGGTCTTGGTATGTAAAACCGCAGACATTATTATTACGTTATCTGCACAAAACATAAATGTATTTGTCAGTTACTGATAGTTACGCTGCAAAAGATGATGTGGACATATGGCGGATGCTGAACTACGGAACAATACCGAGCGCCTTGCCGCATACCGTCCGGTAATTTCAACCACCTGGGTTTCTGTAACATCCACCGACATAGAAGTATACTGGGGTAACACGAAAAGACACGTTGTTTGCCCAGTTTATTTCACCTGCAGTTCACAATTGTGTTTTCATACAGCCATTGGGCGAGTACAGCAATTTCAGATAGCTGGCGAGGCACTGGAAGTAGTAAGTGAATATGTCTACTTAGGCCAGGTGGTGACCCTTGATCCGAATCATGAGGCTGAGGTGATTAGGAGGATTAGAATGGAGTGCATTCGGCAAGCATTCTCAGATAATGAATGGTAGCTTACCATTATCTCTGAAGAGGAAAGTGTATAACAGCTGCATCTTACCGGTACTCACCTACGGGGCAGACACTTGGAGGCTAACTAAAAGGGTTCAGCTTAAATTGAGGACGACGCAGCGAGCTAAGGAACGGAAAATGGTAGGTGTAACCTTAAGGGACAAGAAGGGAGTGCTGTGGCTTAGGGAACAAACGCGTGTTAGGGACATACTAATAGAAATTAAGAAGAAGAAATGGGCCTGGGCGGGCCATGTAATGCGAAGACAAGACAACCGTTGGTCATTAAGGGTAACAGAGTGGATTCCTAGAGAAGGCAAGCGTAGCAGGGGGCGGCAGAAAGTTAGGTGGGCAGATGAGATCAGGATGTTTGCGGGGATAAATTGGGCCCAGTTAGCACAGGACCGGGATAATTGGAAATCCATGGGAGGGGCCTTTGCCCTGCAGTGGGCGTAGACAGGCTGATGATGGTGATGATGACAGCCATTGGCATTCCAGGCAGGCGATATTTCACTGCAGTGGAACAGACCAGCCAAAAACGAGTCGGTGTAAATGTCCCGAATCTTGAAGGGTGAAGTTCACGGAGAGTAGGCACCAAGCACCGGGCGCCCGTGTTACAACTTCACTGTCGTCCCTTACCAACCATTCAGACGCACCTGCGAACGATTCCCTTAAACATAACACTGACGGGCAAAGAGGTGCCCATTCATGATAACACCTGAGCGCTAAAATAAAGCACCAGAAATAGGACAAGATGCGACGCGATTCTTAACCGATAACATTTATTATACGCCCGTAACACCCACAAAATAAAAAAATAACACGAAACTGTTCTGATTTGGCTAGAATCTGGTAGTATTGGAATCATACCATCCTATCACCAGTGAAGCCTTCATTGAGCAAGTAAAGGGGTCGCGGGCTGTTGGCTACTCGAGCATATTGTTGACTTTAATTTATGGGGCCTTAGTTCGGAAGGTGAGAGCTTCGTTTTTTCACACACACACATATATATATATATATATATATATATATATATATATATATATATATATATATTGTGTGTGACATAACCAGTTCCTACGTACCAAAACAGGTAACCGGAGCGGCGCTGATAGGATATCGTAAATAACGGTAGTTGACACTTTCCGTCAGCGGCGCTGCGTCGAAGGAGAGACACCTCTCTTGCAGAAGGTCGTGTAAATGTGGGAAACATTCCAACATCCGCGCGAGCGGGCCAAAGTGGGCTTTCCTTTGCGGTCTGCCGCCCCTGCGGTCACGTGGCAAGTGCACCATGTTGCGATTGGCTGCTAGCAGAAAAAGATACAGCCACTTCGGTTTCGCAGGGTCACCGGCGTTTCTTGCGACGCTGTTGGAGGTCTCGTAGCGAAACCAAAACATCTATAGCGCCGTTGGCCTTAGCGAGAATGGTTCGGTAGGCCTGTACTGAAGAAACTGCCAAGTGACGCCGCTGGCCCGCGTTTCGCCCCTGTGAACCATACTGGCCTCACTTGCAGATTTCGAGGTTGACTTCTGGCACCTCGTTGAACCATGCGAGGCTCTAGAAGGGAATGTCGCTGGAGCCATGCGGTGGACCTTACCTTCGAAGGGCGTGTCTAGAGCTTGTCGATATGTCGCATCCTGTCAACGAGAGGTGGAGAGAAAATCCCAAGCACGGCTTTGTAAGTTGACTGGAAGGAAAATGCATTCGTCAAATAAGAAAAGAAATCCTTGAGTTCGTCAAACGAACGCGCTTACCGTACTTAATTTTGACTGTAACTGCGACTTAATTTTGGCGCACAGCTGACGGAATGCAAACTGCATCCGTAGATGCCTCATTGGCACCTAACCAGGCTTATGTTTCGGGAGAAGTCCGACATCCCTTTATTCGTTTTTGTGCACGTGTTTTCGTGCACGCGCAGAGGAACTAAACATTGCAAGGGATTAAGGCCCCGAAATCTATACTAGAACAGAAGCTCAGGTCAAGACTGAATCGATGCAACTCTCAGGAGATGGTCTGTGCGTATCAATCCCTGTACCTTTCTGGTTGCTACATGCCACTGAACGGGGCGCGTGCTTGCCTCGTGACCGCGAAGAGCCCAAGACAACTCTTCTCAAAGGACAGGGCGTTCGAAATTAGATTAATCCGAGCCGCGAGCATACTTGGCTCCGGAGCAATATCTCGCGATAAGGTTGCAGGAGAGAGAGAGGCACACGGACACAGGAGAGGGATTGGAGATCGTTGTTTGCGAACGGATTCGGTTTTTGTTCGGTTACGCCGCTAGCCTTTGGCCTGGGCTACGCGGAAGCGCTGAGCAGCTGGGCGCCGCCACGTTTTTGCATGACCACGTTTTCTCCCACGGTTAGGCATTTATGCTCACTAAGAAGGAAACTGTTTGTTTTCACAACATGATCTTCTTCATTAGAATGCAAAAAAGAAACATTTCATATTTTAGTTTATTGTCCACAAGAAGAGTATAAATGATTCCCGTCAATTATAGGGGTGTTCACCACCTGCCGACTTGCTGCTCTCACGCTCGTGTTTTCGCATATTTTGTGGGTCGCCGTATCACAAAACAGTGCCCACTGAAACAAACGAGACCGACCAATCATTGAAACCAGCGCGGCACCCAGCCGCGCCAAATCCGCCCGCTAGTTAGAACAAGAATCACGCCCTCATTTCGTAACGTTGCAGCGAGCGAACGCTTCCTCTTGCCAACAAAGATCTCCGACTGCGCTTTAGTTTAGCATAACAGGCCGCAGGGCACCACAAGCTCTGTGCTCCACTATGCTAAGATTAGGCTTCGATTACTTGTGTGTCCGTGTCGCCAAGCACGAACAACTTGAGAACGTATAGAGAACCGCTTGTGGCGAAATGTTTGAAATTCCATGAGAAGAGCCTAACTATACAAAGATCACTTCGTCTTACCTCTATAAGAATGTGGAATTCATATACGCATGACTCTTAGGACGATCAAAATGAACGAAGAAACATTTCGCATTTCACCTCCACCGGGCATGCCTTGCCGCAGGTTCAATGAATAATCACTGTGACTTCCAGTGCAGTGGCTAAACACTACCACCGCCACTGAGAAATCAGCTATATTGAGTTATATTGCCGTCCTGAGCAAGTAAGGATCTTCTTAATAAAAGACGATGTCTGGAAAAGTAATTTTGACTTCCTTGCTTATTTTTTTCGCAGCCTTTGCAGCAAGTAAAATGAGTTACCGCTTGACATAGCTTTCTCCACGGATAGGTGACAAAGATAGAAGATGTCATGCTTAATGTACGCATTCGAGTCGCCCAATATAAACATCTATTTTGACGAATCTTTTCCATGTCCACTAATAAAGGTATTTCATTGCAAAGCGAGCAATCACCCATACAGATCTTAAAGTTTTGACGATTTATTACACCGTTTAAACCGGCCGCGGCGTCTGCATTTCGATGCAGGCGAAATGTTGAGGCCCGTGTGCTGTGCGATGTCAGTGCACGTTAAAGAACCCCATGTGGTCGAAATTTCCGGAGCCCTCCACTCGGCGTCTCCCAAAACCAGAGCTGGTTTTGCGACATGTAACCCCACAAATCACTCAAGGCCGTTTAAACGAAGGTGCTTCCCATATGTCGCGAATTCACTGCGTTTGCTTTTGTGCGCATGCGTGCGTGCATGCGTGCGTGTGTGCGTGCGTGTTGTGTGTGTTTAAGTCCACTTGAGAGATATTAAAGTCAGGAATATCCCACAGTGGTCGTTTGTTCACAGACTCGTTTTACGATTGCGACAACGGCAACCCCTCTCTCCGACTTAATCAGAGCGTTTCGATAACTCCTGTACATTGGGTAATTCGTCCGATAAGAGCCGTGGCTGCCTCTAGCGCAGACCGCACAGACAACCTGGTGATCGGGAGGAACCGAGATTGGCCGGGACGGCGTGTTCTTCCATGCAAAAAAAAAAAAAAAGCAGAAATGTACAAACACATGGGGCAAGCGATTCCCGACAGGCAAAGAGTAATATGGTAGCCTTCTATCGAAGGACTATCAACTGGGCCAGCCCATAAGGCGGTTTCTGCCAAAGCGAAAGTGCGGCCGTTCTGGTGTAATATAAAGAAAACCATCGTATAGAAGGCGCGCATATAGCGCGGAGTAACAGATATACGCCGAAATATATGGACAACATCCGCTTTCTTTTTGCTTCTTACTTCCGAGGTGAAGCACACGAGCAGACAGCGGTTGCATCACAGTAGCCACCCTTGTCTTTGCTGTAATCTCATCTGCCTCGAATGGACGTTTCCAGGCCTTTCCCGACCCCTGCTAAGGCGGCACCCTGGAAGATAGAAAAGAGGGCTCGATGCGTAGCACGGTCAGCGTCTTTGAAGACATCGCCACTTCGTGATTACGGTGTTATCGGCTGTTCGCGATAGCCGCATGCCATGTCCAGGGCTATCACGTCCCCGCCGTTAATTCGAATGTATTCCTAATGCAGATGTTTTCGCCATGAGGTTTGGGAGAGAACGTGCTTCCGGTCACCTTTTCCGACAGTCTGCCTTGAAAGCTAAACCGATACGCAAGTAACGCGGCAGAAAGCGCGAGACCACATAGGACGCAAGCGCCGATCTCCGCGGCACTTCGCTCTCTGGAAAATGGAAGCTTCGTCCACGTTTTCCGGGCACTGCGGCGCCCCGGGCTTTAAAGTAGCCTCACGCGAAAAGCACGAGGCTTATCGTCTTCACACCAAAGACTATAAGGAGTTCGCTCTCTTTGTTTATCTTTCATTATTTCTTTGTTTATGCTGTAAATGGAAGAACTGTACACTCAGCTACATCCAATTCAAGAGTAAAAGGGACGAAATGGCATATCGCAGATAAACCTAACGCGTCTAAGTGATCTAAAGGCGACAGAAATGCCACGTAATCTTCAGCGCAGTCACCGTGCAAGAGACAAGTTGAGTGCTCACCTCCAGGAAGCAAGAACAAGCAAAAGAGGACGTTTGAGTAAAGCAGGGACATTGGACGGAATCCATTAAGATGAGGCGGCTGACATGTGTTACGCAATCCCATGAGGCCCGGCGAAAGGACCAACCCCAGGGTGCCCAGGTCATGCGGAAAGACTTGTCACGTTCAGAGCTATTTTACAGAGCAAAATCTGTGAGGGAAAACGTGTGAAAAGTCAATCTTGAGAATTTAACTTAATTTTCAAATACATACTGGCATCATCTTCGGTGTGCTTATGTGCTCAGTAGCTTCTCCTAGCCCAATAAGAAGCTATTTCCCCTTCACATTGAGTACACAATATGGCGATGGCCTACAAGTACGGAAACAAAGATCATATCGTTGTGTAACTTAACTATTACAAAACCGCTAATAGTTGAAAAGTGCTTGCTGCTCCTTATACAAATTACCGCGTGTTACATTTGCTAAACTGCTACATGACGGCATACACCTCTTGACTGTCTTCATTGTTTTTCCCCTTTGCACCTTTGCCTATTCCCTCACCGAAGCTTTCTTAGCATGTTTTCGCAACTTCCTTGCTTGGGCTACTGTCTCGCAGAACAGGTTGGTGTCCCAAAATTGTGCAGACTGAGGCCTATATCAGAAGAACTTTTCTGTAATCAAACTGTTAATAAAATAAAATCCTAACCATAAGTATAACTGGACTGTTCTACGATGAACGGAATTCTTTCTTCAAATTGGCGCAGTGCCTGGTGTATTGGAAACCGTTAACTTGCGATGACATGGTGAGCTTTCCCATTTGTATTACACGAGAGCTCTAACGTCTCGAACAGACACCTTCGCGATTACTCATTTGTTTTAGTCCAGTTACGATCATTTATCCGTCATAATGAATTGTTTCCACGGGGTATGCAATGTAACTAGGATACGCAGGGCCACGAATTTCTCGGTATATATGCTCAACATTTCCTCCCGCGTTTTGTTTCTACTTGATAGCTCAAATCTTCATCCAAACTGACTAGCATGACTTAAATAAGGTAAACATTTCTTGCTGCAGGGTTGAGTAACTGGCAGTAACTCAACAGCAATATAAGTGAAACGTGGTACCAGCTAAAAAAACGTGTGTTTCTGCCACCCTCCACCTGTTGCACTAAAAAAATCACAGCATATCCAAGCAGTGAATGATGATGAGTGGGCGAAGCTCCGGATGTTCATCGTAGATCGTGCCTAGTTCCGGATTAATTTAGTTAACGCGCACGCTACGAATCCTTATGGTTCAGCTACGCACAAGTGAAATCTCCCACAGGCACTTCATTGCAAGTCAAGAACCAGTGCCTATATATATATATATATATATATATATATATATATATATATATATATATATATATATATAGTATTCAGATTGAAGTTCGATGGGTCCGGGTCCAATGTAGGGTTGAAAAGAGAGACACGTTCAAAATTCTTGTTTTATTAACGTTTCGGCCAGTGGGCCGGCCTTCGTCAGAATGAAAACAGTACAAGGGTACTGTTTTCATTCCTTGTACTGTTTTCATTCTGACGAAGGGCGGCCCACCGGCCGAAACGTTAATAAAACAAGAATTTTGAACGTGTCGCTCTTTTCAACCCTATATATATATATATAGATATATATATATATATATATATATATGTATATATATATAAATGGCTGGCCGGTGAACGGTTCTCCAGCGCGAGCAGTCGGTATTTTTCAATCAAGAACCTCGCTAGAGGACGCTGCCTGCGTCAAGCTAATTGTCTCTCGCGGGTTAGGGCGCGTTCTTCTTCTTTGCGAGCTGGTAGCGCGTGCATCGAAGAAAGAGCGTTTCCATAATCAACGCGCGTCTTCGCTCTCACTGTCTCTCTCACACAAGACAGCACATGGAAGAATGAGAGAGCTCGCGCGCCGGGAGGCACGCGACGAGGGCGCGCCTCCCACATGCGCCCTCCTAGTAGCGCGTTCCTAGTAGGTAACGCGCTACTACATCGGACGGACAGACCCAAACCTTAAGGAGCTTCGCCCCTAAAAGCTTTCTTCTTTTTGTTACATTATATATTAGGCCAGGCCGCACTGCTTAAGCACATTCGCTGTTTATATTGTATCGCATGTCATGCGGACGGCTCAAGCCTGAGCTGCAAAACAAATCGGCAAACACGCTCAAGAACTCAAACTGCGTGTGGCCAGTACTTGGAAATTAGGTGCCGTTCAGTCTTTTGGCAAAATATGGAAGTGAATATTGGTAACTGGAGCCCTTGCACGCGGGGTCTCCCATGTAAATTGAAATCTAATTCTGCACCGCGATAATGAAAAGAGAGAGGACGAAATATCGATTGTTAATCTGCGCTAAGTTGGCGGGACACACAAAGTTAGGGAGGACACACAAAGCTGTCAAATGGATTTCTTGAAGCGGCACGAAGATAAAACAGAATGAGCAAAAGGGTACGACAAATTATTCAAATGGTTTAGAGGGGTTAGAACCATGACGCGAAGTGTTTGTTGATGGTACATCACTGGTAGGTAGGTAGGTAGGTAGTAGTAGGTAGGTAGGTAGGTAGTAGGTAGGTAGGTAGGTAGGTAGGTAGGTAGGTAGGTGGTAGGTAGGTAGGTAGGTAGGTAGGTAGGTAGGTAGGTAGGTAGGTAGGTAGGTAGGTAGGTAGGTAGGTAGGTAGGTAGGTAGGTAGGTAGGTAGGTAGGTAGGTAGGTAGTAGGTAGGTAGGTAGTAGGTAGGTAGGTGGTAGGTAGGTAGGTAGGTAGGTAGGTAGGTAGGTAGGTAGGTAGGTAGGTAGGTAGGTAGGTAGGTAGGTAGGTAGGTAGGTAGGTAGGTAGGTAGGTAGGTAGGTAGGTAGGTAGGTAGGAGGTAGGTAGTAGGTAGGTAGGTAGGTAGGTAGGAGGTAGGTAGGTAGGTAGGTAGGTAGGAGGTAGGTAGGTAGGTAGGTAGGTAGGTAGGTAGGTAGGTAGGTAGGTAGGTAGGTAGGTAGGTAGGTAGGTAGGTAGGTAGGTAGGTAGGTAGGTAGGTAGGTAGGTAGGAGGTAGGTAGGTAGGTAGTAGGTAGGTAGGTAGGTAGGTAGGTAGGTAGGTAGGTAGGTAGGAGGTAGGTAGGTAGGTAGGTAGGTAGGTAGTAGGTAGGTAGGTAGGTAGGTAGGTAGGTAGGTAGGTAGGTAGGTAGTAGGTAGGTAGGTAGGTAGGTAGGTAGGTAGGTAGGTAGGTAGGTAGGTAGGTAGGTAGGTAGGTAGGTAGGTAGGAGGTAGGTAGGTAGGTAGGTAGGTAGGTAGGTAGGTAGATAAGTGGGTGGGTGGGTGGGTAGGTAGGTAGGTAGGTAGGAGGTAGGTAGGTAGGTGGTAGGTAGGTAGGTGTAGGTAGGTAGGTAGTGGTAGGTAGGTAGGTAGGTAGTAGGTAGTAGGTAGGTAGGTGTAGGTAGGTAGGTAGGTAGGTAGGTAGGTAGGTAGGTAGGTAGGTAGGTAGGTAGGTAAGTGGGTGGGTGGGTGGGTAGGTAGGTAGGTAGGTAGGCAGGTAGGTGGGTGGGTTGGTGGATGGGTTGGTGGAAGGGTGGATGGGTAGGTAGGTAGGTAGGTAGGTAGGTAGGTAGGTAGGTAGGTAGGTAGGTAGGTAGGTAGGTAGGTAGGTAGGTATAGTTCGTAAGCTTTATTGGGATCCTGAAGAAATTATTCTGGACAAGCTGAAGTTGATGCAACCAGCGGTGACTCTTGAGCAGTCAATGAAAGGTGTCTTGCGAGATATCTTGAGTCGTGTGATCATGTGTGCACAAAATGAATGCAAGCTTTATAGCGCAGGTCAAGCACCTAAAGGAAGCACGTTGGCCTGTAGCTTAGCTGTAGCCATTGTATAGCTGGATGCCTAAAGTCGACTTCACCCGAACGCGTGCGGTAGCAGACAGCATTAATAACAAGAAAAGAGTAGGGAGTATTCCGTATATTCATTAGGCCTCACATAGGCTTAGGAAAGTCGGAAGTGAACTTAGTGTTTAGCTTGTTTTTATCACTCCGAATAAGTGAGGTAATATATGCGCTGCCGTGCAGATAAAAAAAACGAGCACATGCAAGGACGAGAGCAAGCAGGCATCTGTCCACTGAAGCACCCGACCAATAATAATTTTACCGTCAGTCGCATGTGTGTGGTGTGTAAGACTCCCTGTAGCTGCGGGCGATTCTACGTTCTAATCCTCCTTCTTATTTCAGCCTCATGATTCGGATTAGGGGTCACTACCTGGCCTAAGTAGATATATTCCCTTACTACTTTCAATGCCTCACCAGCTGTATCAAGTCGCTGTGCTCGCGCAAAGCTATGGAGCATTACTTTAGTTTTGTGCATATTAATTTTCAGGCCCACTGTTATACTTTGCATGTTCATATCTGTAATCATGCTTTGCAATTCATCTCTCGAGTTCTTAGCAGGGCAATGTCACCAGCAAATTTGAGGTTACTGAGGTATTTCCCATTAAGGCTTACACCCACCTGTGCCCCATCCATTACAATGGAGTGGAGTGCATACGGTAAGTATTGCCAGATAATAAATTGTAGCTTACCATTGTGTCTTAAGAGGAAAGTGTATAACAGCTGCATCCTACCGGTACTCACCAACGAGGCAGAAACTGGGAGGCTAAGAGGGTTCAGCTTAAAATAGAGGACGAAGCGAGCTACGGAACGGAAAATGGTAGGTGTAACCTTAAGGGACAAGAAGAGAGTGGAGTGGGTTAGGGAACAAACGCGCCTTAGGGACATATCAATAGAAATTAAGAAGAAGGAATGGGTAGGGGCGCGCCATGTAATGCGAATAAAAGACAACCGTTGGTCATTAAGGGTAGCAGAGTGGATTCCTAGAGAAGGCAACCGTGGCAGGGGCGGAACAAGTTAGGTGGGTAGATGAGATCAGGGAGTCTGCGGGAATAAATTGGGCCCAGTTAGCACAGGACAGAGATAATCTGAGATCCATGGGAGAGGTCTTTGCACTGCAATGAGCATAGACAGGCTGATTATGATTCGACGTTGGGCAAACAACCCGTTGTATTGATAAGAGATTAAGTGAACGCAAAAGGTTGCTAACCGGTGGAACACCCTCTAATCTACCGTTTCATTGCAGGGACTGTAACTGCATGCCCAAGTCAGGCGAATGCGCGATACTGCACAGACGTAAGAATGAGTAAACACGTTTAATGGTGGAAGCCTGGCATATCAGTGATAGTGGAAGCGCGTGCGTGAGTCAGCCGTCAATTAGCTCACACGGAGAACAGATACATTGTCTTAACAGTTGTCTGTTAAGCCAATCTATGTTAAGACAATGCACGTGTACCCGTTGGACAGGTGGCGCTTCCATTCCTAATCATGAGCAGATAAGTTGTGCGTCTCTTTTCGTTTTCGCCTCTGTGCTCTTCCTCAGTTGATAGTTGCCTTTCGTGTTATACACTCCCATCCCATCGTGTCCTTGTCTTGCACGCCTTTTCTTTGTATAATGCATCTTTTAGGCACCCAGATCTCCTTGGACAAATTTGACAAAACAATGAAAAAAAAAACGTAAGCGCAATGCTCACAACATTCCCGCTCTTAAAGTGCGGAAACCCTTATCGGGGGCAATAATCTTCTACTGTATGCAAATGCAAGAGAAACCGAAGACCGTACAATGCAGTACTTGCGTATTGCTTCTTGAAGAGCAGGAGAAAAAAGCCACTTGAAGCAGCACCGCACGTATTCCGTACTACCGCAGAAACACCCCTCTGTTATCCGTGAAAGACTATTTAACAAAATAAAGAAAAGAAATACTCGCTAACCGGGTACGGCTATAGCCACCTTATCTTAACGTCTCCATCGCGCCTTGGGTTATCATGAAGAAGTTCCCCCGTAAATCCAGAGCGCGTAGCCTAAAGCCGCGTCAACAAGAATGGCAGGAACTCGAAGAAGCTGGAAACAACTCCGAGGTCCAGAAACAAATACACACATGACATCGCCTGTTATAGGCCAGAGGTATTGCAGTACGTACAGGCGAAGTCACGCAAAATGAATAGGCCCAATGGCGACGGCGCGATGGCGACAGGCCACCGAATGGATGGGACCGTCGCATGCGAGACCACTTAATCGTGCCACTGGCCGAGACGATACAGGTGGCCTTGCTAGCTGCGCGGGCAGCGCTGTAGTAGCTCTACGCACACTGGGCGAACGATAAATTGCAGAAAGGCGTCTTTCGGTAAGCGATGCCCGAAAGCGCAGTAGCTGCGGCTGTACGCCGGCCCGATTGCAGTACATACATAGCGTGTTTCGGTTGCAGTGTCGGCTTTGCTGCGTTCAAGCTATTGTTACTGACAGCAGCCAACTACAAATATAATAATGCTGAAATCCGTTGCGTGTTGGCGCATATCGATTTTTGACAAAGAGCATTTAAATCTACCCCGCCACGGAGGTCTAGTGTTTATGGCACTCGGCTGTAGATCCGAAGGTCGCGGGATCAAATCCCGGCCGCGGCGGCTGCATTTCGATGGAGGCTGAATGTTGAGGCCCGTGTGCTGTGCGATGTCAGTGCAGGTTAAAGAACTCCGGGTGGTCGAAATTTCCGGAGACCTCCACTACGGCGTCTCTCATAATCAGAGCTGGTTTTGGGACGTTAAACCCACAAATCAATCAATCAACATTTAATTGTATTTGGATTAAAGGCAGGCATGCTGCTACAAGCGACGTGATCAGCGTTGAACTTCAAAAGCGAGTGAGAGGCAGCCGAGACGAAGTGTTCGTAGGCGGTGTGCTCACTGGAGTGAGATTGAGCGAGGAAAACGTTGACGCTATAAGAGCAGATGGCTAGGCGTGAGAAAACATTAGCATTCGTTAAGCTATCTGTATTCACGAATATTAACCGAGGTTACTTGGCCCCCGTTAGCAAACATTGGTCAGTGCTGACGAATGCTGGTATTGTGCAAATAAATACGGTGGTTTAAAGCGCGTGACTTAATGTGAAGCTGCGTAGGCTAATACTTTCTCTTGACAAAATGTGACAGCGCCTATAATGTCAACATAACATTCAGTCACCTGTCGAGGTGAAGCAGGTGTGATCGTGCCATCGCGACTCGTGACGTGTATCGCAGGTATGTCACGTTAGTGATGTCAAGACTAATCCTCCGTACTCTTCATAGGTTCACGCCCTACCACGCGAGGTTCCCTCTATACCCGGTGAACAAGAAGACCAGGGAAACACCATAGATAGATAGATAGATAGATAGATAGATAGATAGATAGATAGATAGATAGATAGATAGATAGATAGATAGATAGATAGATAGATAGATAGATAGATAGATTCAAACTTGCTAAGTTTCCCAAGGAATGCTTCGTATGCGACAAATGAAGCTCAGTTGTGTTTACTGTAGAATTCTTCTTTATTATTCCGAAAGTAGTAGATGTTCTTGTACGAAAATTAATCCAAATTGAGCGCTGCCACGGTGGTCTAGTGGTTATGACACTCGGCTGCTGATTCGAAAGTCGCGGGATCGAATTCCAGCCGCGGCGGCTGCATTTCCATGGAGGCGAAATGTTGAGGCCCGTGTGCTGTGTGATGTCAGTGCACGTTAAAGAACAAAGAACCCCAGATGGTCGAAATTTCCGGAGACGGAAATTTCGACGGGAACGCATTGCGTATGAAGTATATAATAATACCAGTAAGATACGTCAAACTGGCTGGCCGACGTCTTGGTAGAGGACTTAGCTTTGCCGAGTGTCTGTGACAAAGATACGTCATCCTATCGAAACGTCAGCCAACCAGCTGAGGTACATTACTTGCCTTGTTACGTGCGTATCGAGCAAACATTTCTGCCAGGTGTGTCTATGTCCCTAAACTTACTCACATTAACAGCTTTCGTTTCATCTGTTTATCATTTGAAGGAGAAACGTGCAGAACTTTTCTTAATTGCTGCATTAAGTTATAGATTAGTGCATTGTTCTATATCTTCTTGCAACATGCATATTAGGGAAAGATGTTCGAAAGAGTGAATGACCATTACTAAAAGTGATTTCCACTGGCGGATCTGGAGCGGTGCGCCGAATCCACGACGGAGCAACAAAATCCGTCGCGGAGCGATCCGACCCCCATCGGCCAGTGAAAAATAAACTCGCTCCGGCAGGGATTACAGCGGAAGTTGTCGCACGCATCGTTGCCCTTGTTGCCAGCCTTGCGTTGGACTGCGTTAGACCTCGCACAAAAGTATGCATACCTCTTTCTCCGAGTACGCGTGTACTACTTCGACGTAGCCGAGCATCTTGGGGCGTTTGCACGGGGACTCTAGAAACAGCTCCTTAAATAACGTTTCGTTCAGCACGTACGACTATTCTTCGCTGCTGCTGCTTTCCGACGTAGAACTCTTGCTGTCGCTCAGAGCAAGGAGCAGTCCCCCGTAGTATCGAACGACGCCATTCCAAAATATGTAAAAAAAAACGCCCATGGTTATCAGACAGCGCTTAAAATACGCCTGAAAAAAAAATCGCCAGTGCTCGGCTGATCCGGAAATGACGACGCCGTGTAGCTGGGGTTCCGGCAGAATCTGGCTCTACGAGACGGATCAACGCGGAGCGCTCCGCCGCGGAGCATAATGCCCCAAATCGCCCAGTGGAACATGCGAACTTGCTCGGGATCCCCCAGTGGAATTCAGATTCTCGGCCGCGGAGCAAAAAATACTTGCTCCAGATCCCCCAGTGGAATTCACTATAAGACAGTCGAGATGTTGGCTTTTAAGTGGCCATTCTCAAGGGCATTTGCGATTACTTACTCCATTGTAATGCATTACCAAATTTGCAGTAGGATTTCGCTTATGCACAGTCACGTGTGGCACACACCCGTGCATACCGTGCCGGGTTCTGCGAGTAGGTGCACCACGTGATCTTCAAGGTCACCACTCCATGAGTGTGCGGGTCACACGCATTCGTTAACAGCATTTTAAATGCGAAGCATTTCTTGGCGAACTTAAGCAACTTTGACCGTATCTATCTATCTATCTATCTATCTATCTATCTATCTATCTATCTATCTATCTATCTATCTATCTATCTATCTATCTATCTATCTATCTAGCCGCCTACGTCTCGGTGCTCTCCTGCTCGTCTCGTTCACCTCGTATACCTTCACATTTCGGAATTAGCGTACAAATACATGACGAACGTGAATGCAGTACAGACCTTTACATCACTAGCATGATATACTCGTCATGTACGTCATGATTAGCGATACCGCAATCACGTGTGGCTAATACCCATAATGTTCTATGCGTGCTATTCGGGTATGCGCTACAGGCGTTTGAATTTTATACACTCCATGTCAATCTCAGGAATACTAAAGTCTACATTTAACGTATCATTAGAACACACTTAAAACAACAATGACATACCATTTCTCGTAGCACGGGATTAAAATGTAGACATAACAAGCACAGACACACACAAGGGCGCTGTAATCTCCGAAGGCAAACAACGAGGCGGGTGGGCGCGTATCGAACTCGGTCCCCCGAGGTGACAAGCAAGCACGCTACAACAACGCTACGGCAGCTTCCCTCACAAAGCCAACATAGTAAACCTAATGCACCGCCAGTTATAATGACGGTGTTTGTTTAACATCAATCGCGCTTCTTGTGTGCTTTAGGCGCTGTTTTGGCCACACAATAAACAATACAAAAGTTCTACCTTTTTCTGTTCGTTATGTTTTCTTTTTCTCCAAAAATACTCTAACCATCAGGAATACTTCAACGAACAAAGCTCACGATGCGTACATCCGCACACAGTAGCTTGCAGTTTCCTTCGACAAGACAGGCCTGTGTTGTGCTCGTGAGTGCCAACGTCACGTCGCGCCATGTACTATCATTCAGCCGCCACGGTGCTGTTGAGTTTCCTGGTTATCCAAAGGTACGTATACACTTTGCACAAAGGCAGTCATCCTATTCGCAACATTTTGCTGAAAGCCACACAATTCGCCATGGGTAACTTCCTCGCTGACTTCGATTCCCGCAGTGCGTGGGATCTGCGGAATTTTTTTCACACATTTCTACTTTGCGGGGGCCACGAAAGGTAAGGGAGAGATCGTTGCAATGTAACCGCCAGCATATGTACATCCCAAGTCTTTGAAAGGCCTGAGAAGCCGCTGGTGTTTTTGAGTTTTGTTATTTACGGCATTCGCATCCTTTTCATATTCGTGGCTCTGGAGTGAAACGTGACTCAGCTGTTGTTTAGAAGCACCAAAGGTGTTCTTACATTCCTAATTATGTCTATTTAAGATGATTTACCATGTACATCACACCTCAAAAAATGTACCACATATTGGCCGCGCGCAAACCTTCTTACTTCTCACTAATTATCCCAATGGCACTCAATCGTGAAAAGAGAGGCAGCGTTCCGATTGGGAGCGTTTCATTTTGGATTCTTTTCATGTGGCGTGTTCGTGGAAATGCGAGCAGGGAGCACTGTTTCATCGATCATCCCGCCTTAGAACAGGGAAGGCGCAGAAATTAGTGGTCTAATAAATATCTCACGCATTTCGTGTTGCAAATTATGATGATCGTGTAACAAACTGATTATTCTGACACTCAAAACGCTGGGAAAACATTCTGTAGGTTGAAAACGAGATGATTTCAGCGTTCCTCGCCGCCGACGTTCTAATCAGTGTCACAGCAATGCATCTATGTTCAGGCCTACCACCGTTGCGGTGCACTCCGTCGTTTAATATTAACACATGGCTTCGCACATTTGATACGGACGCCTAATTGCTCGACATTGTGGCGCCAGCTTGAATGTAATTAGCTAGGCGGCGCCCTCATACAGGAATTTGGACGTAGACGAAGCGACACTAATGATGTGTCTCAGATAAGTGTTATTACCACCGTGTTCTTGGAACGTCTTTATTGCGCCTGCGGTAATTTGTAAACCGCACCGAGAAAGGGTGACTGCTCGGTACAACCAACCGTAGCAAAACTGCCGCAGTGCTATTGGCTAAATGAGATCCATTTTTAGTTGTGGTGGTCGGGATGAAAATACTGCGTTGACGCCTACGGTGCTCGGAGCGTTTTCTTTCTTTCTCATTTTCTTGCTACTTTATAGTTGAAGTGTGCGGCATTCAACTTGCAAACAAAGCAGGACTCGCTCCTTTAATTGAAGTTCCGGTTTCACGGAGCACGCTGCTAGGAGCAGCAGTTGTTTATACCCAAGGTTCTACACTCGCTGTCTCCTTTTGCTATGGACTTTGTCATTAGTGCACAAGCGGCTTGTGGCGGCTTGTGACTAGATGGACAGAATGTAGAAACCCATTCCGGTGTGAGCGTCATTGAACGTGACGCACCTCTGGTAACTTACTTCGGCAAGCTGGATAGTTTACCTTCGTACATCGGTGCGTTGAAGTCACACACTGGCATGAACACGATGTGCACTTTCCATGTCGGCTCAGATTTTCAGCACTAAGGTTCACAAAAGAAGCCAATTAATTTTCATACACAAAGCTCGTACTCGATGGCCGACCGGAGTCCTTCTTTTCTCGAAAGAACTCGTAGTCCTTCAAGCTTGCACTGCCCACGAAATATTTCTATCGGGTAAGTACTGTACAACACAGCCGATTTGGAAAAACGTACCGATCTAAGAATTGTATAAGAGATGTGCTCCCTTCTAATCCACAGGGAAATGGCTTTAAGCCTCCTAATACTGCTGGTGATTAGACATTATGAAATCGCGCTGGTTAATGGTTATGGTGTACGGGTAGCGCACTGCACAAGAGCGAAGGAAGGAAGAACACAGAAAGGAAAGAGCGCTGTCTTTGCTCTCTTTCCTTTCGCTGTTCCTTCCTTCCTTCAAACGGTCGTTCCCTTGCTCCCTCAAACGGTCGTTCAGGCAACGGCCCGTTTGACCGATGTAGCACCTGCCACACGACAGGGCAATAGAATATACCACAGAAACGTGGCATTCCCCACACCGATCGACATATCCTATGTGGCATTCCCGCGCCTCTTGCGCACCAAGCGGCACATCCTCTGGAGTTAACGTCGTGCGGTGAAAATGACGTGAACACCGCTATTCTGTGCCACTTTCTTAAGACGGTGCGACACATTGTGCAGGTATGGTACCGGTACAGGTCGCACCTGACTTCGTTGCTGTCTGCCCCCAGGCCGTGCCCATTTAACCCCTGCGAGGAGGCTTTCTGCAACTGACATTATCGTGCCATCAGGGAACCCGGCATTTCGCAGCCGGATAACCTGTTGCATAACACTGCATGCAACCCAGGGCTCACAGGATTTGCGCAAGGCGGCTCGTAGGCAGTTCGTGGCTATTCCCCTTTTTACATTTTTTTAATGCACCGAATTATAGTTGAGCAGTGGTTTTTCACTTCGCGGAAAGTATGTCCTGCTAATTTGATATTCACTAAAATTTACGCGGAGATCAAAGAACTGTAAGCACCCCTGCACTGGCATCTCGTGGGTTAACTTCAAACCCCAACCACATTTCTTGAAAACATGAAGCACACTGTTCACATCCTCCTCCCTCTCGTTGTTGTCAGCGCCCTTCAAGATAACGCGGAAATCATCTACATATCTAAAAATTTTTGCAACACAAGTCCTGTCAAGAAGCGCATCCACATGCTTGTCAAAGATTGATAAAAACAAATTGTTTGAAACAGGTGCAATGCGCGCACCTATACACACACCATCTTTTCGCACTAACGTATCGTTGTTAAAATCAACGAGCGTAGAAAAAGATAAAACCTAAGCATTTCCAGGAAGTTGTCAATAGATAAACCTCAAGCATTCTGGAAGCCGACAGCCTCGAACTGCTCTATGTGATCCCTAACAAGACTTAAAAGCAGAGCTTAAGGAATCGAATAGAACAGAACCTCTATATCTATTGAAAAAGCAAAGAATCTTTCGCTAGTTTTTTTTTCTTCTCAGACAGATAATAAATAACCGAGTCTGTGTTGCCCGGCATATAAGGATCATGACAGGCCTAAATATTCAAGTGCTTTTGCAGAAAAATCGAGACTTCACTCTGCCAGCAGCCCTATCTCGTAATAATTGCCCTGAGAGACATGCCCACTTTGTGTGTCTTGGCTGAAAAGAGGAGGCTTAACTTGTTTTTTTTCTTCCCCGAGATGCTCTTCCTAAGCCCCTCTATACCTGTCACTGAATATCCTGCTGGATATGCAAGCGTGCTTTCATTTATGCGGAAGGTAATCAGGCGTACGTCGGCCTCAAACACCGGCACAGTGAAGCACGAATAACTGGACGATGAAGATGCACAGATTATCTGTGTTATTCTTCCGTGCTCGAAACACTGCGGGATATTTCCGAGTCCACCGGGCAGGATGTGTTCATGCTTCAACAGTGAAACATCGTCTCCGTTTTACGGGAGCATGGTGATTTTACTTCAGCCAAGGAATCTCTACTATGACCAACAATTAGGTGTAGCCTATACCTCCTGTTATGTTGCACATTTGCACAACTAACGAGAACGTGCCTCATTAGTAAGAAAACCTAATTAATCAAGTTGTGCCAAGCACAAGGGCGAGGTGGAGCTCCGAGGTTGGTTTGGCGGTAAGTGTTTGTTATGTTTTTGTGTATTTAATTTCGCCTTAAGCGTTACAGGAACACGGGAGGTGGTAATTAGTCGCCCGTAAGCAAGATGGCGGTATGCGTAGGCTTCTGAAGGCGCGCCCTGTCGGTGTCGAGACCAAAGCAGTCATTAGGTGGCACGAAGCGGCGCCGCCGGAAATTACCGAGTTTCCGACATAACTCACGCACGTTGTTTGCTCAAGGGTGCTTTTCAACACGCCGCCTACGGAATGTGGACTAAAGAGAACGCGCACGGCGACGAAGATCGCGCCTTCGGTGTTTGCTTTACACACAGCCGCTCTCAATGAGTCTCACTACTTAGCTTACCGACAGATGCATTAATAGAATGTCTTAGCAACGGTGGTGGCAACGGTGGTGGTATACCGTACTTTCCCTGAGGTAATACCGTGTCGTCATGGTTAAAGGGCAACTCCGGCGATTTTTCAGTGTCCACAAACCTCAATGAAATTTTGAGTATATATCCTCCTTGAAACTGTCGTAGTATATGCCAAGCCAGGCTGTTGCAAGCCATTTAGTTTTCCTAAATATGAATATTAAAAATTTCTAGCGGATTGCCGTGCGGGCCGCCCTGTGTCTTCGAAGTCACTACATTCAACGCTGCCTATCAGAGCAGGCGGGTCATCTAAAACAAAATGGCGATACCTCAGTGCTCATATCCTCGCTGTCACGCCCAGAAAAGTTGGCGTAGTTCTTTACATCATCGGATGACACCGCTATTTTAATTTTTCTGTCACCAGATCCATATTTCTGACAGGCGGGGAGGCTCTGACGTCATCGTATAAAGCATCGACTCGTTTCAGTTTTGATTTAGGCACGCCATTCAGTCGGTTATTTATAATGATTGGTACTTTTCTGAGCAAAATGAACCACTCTAGCCACTCTAAAAGCCATATTGGAAAACATCGATGCCAGAACATGGGGGCAAAAACGCCGGAGTTGCCCTTTAGCACGCGGCTATTTCAATAGGATCCACCTGTTCTATTAGCTCAATGCGCGCAGTAACGTGATGAAATGTTTGAAGGACCTTTCATAACGTCTTTCAGACTAGAACAGCCTGTTCCAACAATGAGGGAACGGTATTACCGTACCTACTGTACCCTGAACCACAGCGCTGCTGAAAATCTCCATGAATGACCGCTGTGTTTGCAGAAGCTCGTTCTCTTAGAAGAAGATAAGCGTGTCCGTACTGCATCTATTGTTCTACGTATCTTCGCAACTTTTACACAACATGATAGCTGGTTCACATACAGTATGTGAGGGTATCTCATACTCTCACAAAATTCCCAGCCAGGGGAATAACGTTTTGCACGCTTTTATTAATTTCTCTTAAAGACGATTCCGGCGTGTACTCGCTCGAATACTTAGCACTATAGGCAAACTTGGGTGGTATTCTGTTTATTGCATTGGTATTATGCGGTTCGCCACCTACTTTGGCCATTGAGCGCTGCATAACCAACCGATGCAGGTTTTGCAGAAATTAGGTGAGATTTGCCGGTTGGTACGAATAACCTGCACAATTTCTTTCCTTTTTAAATTAAAGAACGTCACTTTTTAATTTATCGCAGTAGGGCAGTCAACATATACTTACATAATAAACCCGCAAGGTGGAGTAAAGTTTATGAGAGGGAAAAATAGCATCTACTCGTTTGCAGCACAAGGCTACAAGGGAATCAATCAGCGATATCAAAACATTGAAGAACTTCGTAAAAGTTGACATGCGAAGAGTCTCATATGGTAGATGTAATATCGCAGTATAGGTGTGTTAGGCCAAAGAGGCATTTACCTGAAACAAAAAATATTTACGTGTTTCTAAGAATGAGAGCTTCCTAGTTCCCGAAAAATTCCTAGTTGGTCCCGGGGTACGAGCCAGGGACCAACGTCTGACCGCGGCAGTCGCTCTGCCAATTGAGCTAACCAGGAGGCTAGCGATCGACAGTGCGAAGGCGAATCCATCGACAACTCGAAGCATATGGGCGTGAATATACAGAAAATGAGTTCTGCAGAAACCCGCAAGGGGGAGTAACGTTTATCAAAGGGATAATTAGCTGCACGAATATTTCGGCAACTAAGGAGCTTTCGTTTCTCAGAAATCCGTATGGATTTCCTTGTAGCCTTGTGGTACGAAACAGGTGGAGACTAATTTTTCCTTACATTCAGGTTAATAAGTGTTCACCTAAGTATCATTATTATGAAATCGGATCCACAAGTATGTCGCGCAAACGCTGAGAGCCTTGCAGTTTGCCGGTGTAATCTTTAATTATCCTAATTATCTTTTGTTTCAGGTAAATGCCTGTTTGGTCTATGACACCTATGCTGCGATATTATATCTATCGTATGAAACTCTTGGCATGTCCACTTTTACAAAGTTCTTTAATGTTGTGATATCGCTGATTGGTTTCTGAGCTTCCAAAACCAGATGCCCCTAAAGCAGTTATGATTATGTGAGACGCGTAGTGGAGGACCCCGGAAATTTAGGTCACCTGGGGTTTTTAACGCGCATGGACATCGCACATTACACGAGCCTGAGCATTTTGCTTCCATCGAAATACAGCCGCCGCAGCCGGGATTCGATCCCGCGACCATCCGAAATGCAGCCGAGTGCCATATCCCCTACATCACCGTGGCGGTGCAATGTTGTAAACTCATAAATCGTTCTCATCGAGGAGGATTTTGTGCGGAAGACACGACATTGTCACTCGTTGCTCGTGGCACTAAGGGGGAGGTTGAGTGAGACACATAAAATTTGGGTGTGCTTTTGAGAGTAGGGGGGTTTACGAGAGTTAGTAGTGCGCGTAATATCTATAGCGTAATAGCGGCTTCCTTACGTTGCAGCTGTGCAGAATATCCTGTTTGAGACTGCTGCGCTATAATTCTGACGTACATACGAATAATAACTATTGTCAAGCAAAGTGCTGCCGTTTCGACATCCACTATCCTTCTCTTTGAAATAATGTTTCTCTTTCAGCATGTTCTCTTCCAGAGTTGTACGCTGTCGTACCTCCATGTTTCATCTCTCATTCCACTGACGCACGCGCGGGAGCGGATCAGCATTTTCACAGACTGGGTGCCAAAACGGGAAAGGTGATAAGGTAGCCCCTAATGTCCATCGTCCCCTGTATATCAGGAATATTGCGATACCGGGAAGGGGCATTGTCAATTCCGGACAGCTCACTCACTATACACGCAGCACTCATAAGTCCTGACCGCGCATCGTGATTCGCATGCTGTCGCACTCGAGGTGGCGCAACTCACACGTCCCGCCGAGGACAACACAGCGCCTAGGGTAATAAGCGAACGCACTCAACGACGCACAACATTTGCAGTTCCGGCGTGGGCGATAGACCAAGAGAGAGAGAAAAAAAAAAGTAATCTGCTCATATGAAAATGGAGCAGTAACACCAACTGCAACAATCACAAAGGAGGTACAGAACAGCGTACTTAGCGGAAGGCGGCCATTATTATAACGGCGTGTCTGTGGACCTCTCAAAGGACAGCCTTTATGCACGAACTTAGATGCGGGGCTCAATGGCGTCTCATACGACTTTCATGAGCGTTCACAATTTGCACGCCGTTCTCGTGTCGGGTGGATAGGTGACGCCCGCCTAGCACCGCCCCTTTCCTTATCGACGTCGAAGTTTACGGACCTTGGTTTTGGAGGGACCACTCATATTCTGTGTGGATTGCGAGTGTCGCTTATCCGTTCATCAGCGCACGTTAATTTTCCTTTATCCCCTCTCGCCCGACGTAATTTATGCGAATAGGTGCGCAAGTCGGGATATTGTATGCATTCGCGTGCACCGCACTGTTCGTGTTGTGTCAGGGCAGCGTGCCTGTAGGCGGTGGATCAGTATTCAACGCACGGACATGTTGTTTTATCCTGCAGTGCTACAAATCTGCTAACACACGAGCCGAAGGGCTCCGGCATAAAGGAAAAGCCGTGACCCGTCCGTTCACATCCGATGTGTCCCTTCAAAAATACACACAGAGAAACAGAAAGCGAGTATGTATGTATGTATGTATGTATGTATGTATGTATGTATGTATGTATGTATGTATGTATGTATGTATGTATGTATGTATGTATGTATGTATTTTCGGTTTGAAGTTCGATGGGTCCGGTGTATTGTACACTCTTAGCACGGTAACCTTTAGTTCATTTTATAGGTATACAAAAATGTGAAAATATGCTCCTTTATAAATGTTAAAGTGCTTTTAACCTTTATAAAGGAGCATATTTTCACATTTTTGTGTACCTATAAAATAAACTAAAGGTTACCGTGCTAAGAGTGTAGGGTTGAAAAGAGGGACACACTTTCAAAATTCTTGCTTTTTTAAACGTTTCGGCAGGTGGGCCGGCCTTCGTCGGATATATATATATATATATATATATATATATATATATATATATATATATATCGGGTCACTAATCACACGACTTCACAGCTTAAGCTATTCTGCAATGTAGCATAGATTCTTTGGCGTGGGTCATATTAATTTTTCTATAAGTTCATTTGACGTCACGCCAGTACAATTCGTCGTATGCTTTACTGTAAATGTTAACATTAAATATCCTCTGGCCCATGCTCGCCTTAGTCCCTGGCCGAAGCATACGCGTATTGGTCGTGCGTGATTTCATTATCGTTTTTTGTGACATAAACGGAAGTCTGTCTTGCTCATTAAGTTGTTTCTAACAAATAAAGAACGAGCCCTTGACCCCTTCCCTTTCGTTATAAGCATGTCGAGGAATTGATATGATGGCATACGACTCATATTTGTCATGCATCGTGCCATTCCAGGCCAATTTTTGTATACACCAAGTGAACAAAAGATTGATTTCTGGATTTTGACGTCCCTGAACCAGCTCTGATTATGAGCGACGCCGTAGTGGAGGTCTTCAGCAAATTTCGACTACCTGGGGTTCTTTAACGTGCACTGACATCGCACAGCACACGGGCCTCAACATCTCGCTTCAATCGAAACGCAGCCGCCGCGGCCGGGATTCTCTCCCGCGACCCTCGGATCAGCAACCGAGTACCATTGCCACTAGACCACCGTGGCAGGTCACCAAGATAATCTGCCTCACAGTTTACTGGTGAAGCTATACTGAGAGATGTTATGAGAACGTGGAACCGGTTCATCGACAGAAATTACGAATTAACGCTTCTGTTGAAATAAATGTCGCGTAGCTTTCATTGGGATGTTGTTATCCAATAGAAAAGTTGGCTTCTATAGGATAGCAGTACTACTGCTACAGTCGTGAAGACAGGAAACCGGCACAGGGAAAATCTTAGCAGCGCTGTCATTGGCAGTGAAGCTTCTCATTAAGCTTTGGGTGGGCGACGCGGCTATCATGGAAACGAAACGCGCGCCTGAAGTACACCGCGATGCGTTTACTGTATTGCTCTCAATTTTCCTTCCTTTTTATCGTGTTTTCTTTACAGTTATTTTTCCAGCAACGTTGGCGCCTTGGAAGTGTGAGTGGCGCACGCCACTCACACTTCCAAGGTACCAACACACACGAGTGTGTCGTGTCTGTCTTCTTGTGTTGTACGGTTGCGCCGGTGCTTATAGGTTTCAAAGGGGCCAGTATTTAGTGGTTTGTAATGGCCCGTCCAGCTTGGTGGCAAGCGAGCTGTCGGGATAAGTGTAAGGCGACGGCCATAATGACACGTAAGGACAAGCGCTGCCATCGTGCAAATCGTCCGCAGGCAGGCCTTGTAGCTATTGCAACAAGCATAACAACTAGCCGTCCTTCTCGGTGTTGATCCAAAATCTTGAATTCCCTCTGATCCTAAGGCACAACTGACGTGGCAGCACTTCTATGTGATGCGGCACACTGAAATGTTGCTGTTCAAAACACAACCCACAAAGAAAAAATAACCCCTGCTGTTTATTATTGTTTTTCCTTCACGAGATAGGGATGCATTAACCCCCATTACGCTGCTCCATTTGGAAGCGCACGGCGGTGTTTCATTGCCACATCCTGATTCAACGCTAAACAGCGCGTCCACATCAGTATACAACATCGCCGAAGCGATTCGGGTGCCAAATAGAGAAACTGATGTGTTCTTATCCTCGCTGCTTTGAGGGAAAAACATCTCGAGTAAAAAGAAAAGAAAGGAAAACCGCGTTCCACGCAGTCATCGATGCTGCCAAGAGAGAGCGCAGGTCCAAGTTTGTCTCCTGCCCTCGCACTGAAGCCCTTCAATGTCACGGACCGATCGGCGCCTGGTGTGATCGCCCGTCGAATGCGCTGCACCTGGTCATGTAGTTAAGCACTCCCTCTCTCCATATCGCTCACTTTACGCTTTCTTTTTCTCTCGAAATCTATATCTATGCTCTGCATTATTCTATTACATCGCGCTATTTTTATTTTTTGTTGTTCTTTCAACGCTACCAGTCATCCACCTCCTCAGGAAACGTGCGCGAGATGCCAGGCCGCGATGGCTAACGACCGAGGTGCGCGTGGCAGGCGCGAGCAGATCGTGTGGATGGCGCGTGGCGCTGGAGAATTGGCACAGTTCTGGATGCTTGTTGACGGCGCTCCGCCTGCCTCCAAGGAGGGTCAAAGAAGGAAGGGGAGGGCGGAGGGGGGGGTGGGGGAAGGACTGATATTTTGGGACGGTTCAAGCACACGCAGTATAGAGGATACAGGGACCGGTTTTGGAACGACGCACTTCGTTTCTATATCAAAATTTTGTCACTCGCTAATACTACAATATTCCAAACCTGTATGGAAAAAGTGTCGTTGTAACGTCCTCCTCGAAGGTCGCGCGATCGAATCTCGCCGCGCCGGGGTTCGTAATTGCTATGGAGTCGAAATACTAGAGGCCCGTGTACTGTGCGATGTCAGTGCACGCTAAACAACCCCAGATGGCCGAGATTTCCGGAGCCCTGCACTACGGCGTCTCTCACAGTCATATCAAGGTTTTTGGAGCGTAAGACCTCAGAAAATCAATATTATTGCAGCCTCCTCGTGCAGTATCGTATATGATGCCAAATATTTATTTGTTTGTTTATTTAGTCAGTTATTTCTTTAGTTAGTTCGTTATAAGCACGTCAATCATATCATATCTGAGCAGCGTGACACAAGCATAAACCAACGAGAGAATAAATGAAAAAGAGGGACCTGCACTAAAAACAGTTTTTTTTTTTTTTTGCACTAGAGCGACCAATACAAGACAGACATTCAAAGGACGTTGGTTATTCAGTCATTTTCAAATTTCAATTTTTAAATTGTAGAGTAGAACAGTATTATCACAATCTCGGAGCGCGCAAGATGCTCTTCATGAAATACGCGCTTCAAAATGTGTTAATCAGTCCTGCGTGCCAATATTATCCGTCAATTTATTCCGCTCGGATGTCGTCCTCGGAATGAGATATAAGCTAAAACGGGAACTTACGCTCCACAAAGAAGTGAAGCATCTATATATAAATATCGTGAAATAAATAAATAAATAAATAATAAATAGAATCAGATTAATGCTGTTTAGCTCAGATTCTTTAACATGCAGCACGCGAGGTTTCTGTAGATTGTTGCCGGTGCTGGAGTTTGGATCAAGCCCAAACCCCAGCACCGGCAAAAATTTTCTTTCTTTTCGTCTTATTTCTTTCTTGTTTTCATTCTCTCTTCGGTAGCAAATTTCAGCACTCATCCCTCAGGGAGGTGAACCCGCCGCTAGATTTGAAACATGTATGCTTTTACACCTGATTGGTGATAGCGAGACGACGTGACCTGCCGACTCAGCCAATGGCATTTCAGCGGACGTTGTCTACCACTACTACGACGGATCATATGAGTGTACGTCCTTTTACGGCTATGCTGCAAATGGACATAAACGCTACTTTATGGCGGCGGCGGCGGACGCCAGTACGACCAAAACTGGCCATTGTGACGGACCCACATGAGCTTCCTCTGTAAAGTAGTTTATCAGCCTAAATCGCTTCAGTTCTTCGCTCTATAGTCCATTTGACATCACGCCCTAAGTACCATAGTTTCAAGACACTTTGCATTATGCTGCAAAAGCAGGAAAAGGAATGCGCTGACAACTACTCGAGCAGCCAGACAGCCCAATCCATGCAAGTTGTTTTGCAAGTTGTTTTCGCACATCGCTTATTTTTGGCTTTGACAGGGCAATGAGAAATCACAGCTTGGATACCAGATTGAAAACACGTTTTCTTTATTGCAGCATCGTGAAGCTGCCTACGTTGACGTTCTATGCGATCATCACCAACAGGTAAAGCATGTAGCACTACAACCACACTAATTCGAGAGCTTATAAAACCTATGAACTCAAAGAAACAAACTTTGTTTGCTGCTAAATACAGAACTTGAGAGAGAAGAGTAAGAAAAAAAGATGATGCCAAGAATAAGGCTTTGGCGCCGGCGAGCATGATTTCACGTTAGCAATTCGTAAGCCACGCTTAGCTAGCGTGCTACGTTGGAACGGTGTCGATGAATTAGCATTCTTAATACCTCGCGCATTGTTATGCGCATGGGCAAACCGTAATTTATAGTTCGTAGCGCTTTCGCATATTACGTTAATCGCGTCACCACAAATCGCTTCCGTTCTATTTGTTGCGGCTAATTTCGTATCATAGGCCTAGAATAAAACCTATTCCTTCATTAGATTTATTGAGCATTTCGTAGCAGTATCAGTAAATGAATTCCAACAAATCTCTGCCAAAGGATGTCTATAAAGGAGTGGGTGTCCGCTTACCCAGACGTCCTCCCTCAATGCGAGTCACGATATGATCTCACACAGACGGTTTCCTCATAGGAACGCACACGCAAACGATCTGACGTGCGCCGCTGGCATTGAGTGAATGAATAACAGCGTCTATGCTTCTTTGTTTCAGTAGACGTCGCCATGAAGACTAACGTTTTTTGCGAGAGCTACTATAACGCCAACGTGCTTCCTGCAAAAGCCAGGCCATTTCTTCCATCAACGATAGAACAGAGTAGAGACAACGGATCTAAAATAGTACACACCGCGGAGTAGTCTGGCGTCTGTACACGCCACTTCTGAACATCACAATGAGGTCAAGTGCCCTTTATGAGCACAGAGGCCCGCACACGTCATGGAATTGCTGGCAGAGTACCTGATTCAGTTGCAGGACGTCCAGCAGAATCGTAAATATTACTGCCGAATGGTGGGAGATTCAGCTGTCCAGCATGGACCTTTGGAAAGGCTAATGTGGAAGAAGATTGGCGGACAACAGATGCCAGTGGGGCGCTGGGCATTGTAATGGAAGGATACATAGAGACACCGCGTTTTGTTCAGGCCAGCTGTTATATTGTGAGCCTTCGTCTTCCTCCGCTTCGCTCAGCCCCGAGTCCGAGCACGCGGGTCCCTTTGCGAATCTTCGCCTTTGCACTCGGCCACGACTGCGAGCTGAGGAGCTGCCGACAACATCTCCCGGTGCTGGCGTGGGTTCCTTCGACGTGGTCGAAGGTTTCGAAGACTATTTCCCCATCAGCTGCAAGAATGGCTCAGAAGGTCTTCGATCTGGAACCACCATCGGTCAAACTAGTCGGCCGCACTTCGCACGATCAGTTGCCGAGCGATAGTTGAGCAAACGCCCGCGCCTGAGCTCTGCTATGTTAATGCACTCGGCCACGTTGCGGTATAGCATGGGGCTCCTGAATTTGTTTCGGGAGGGTGGCATTGGCTATGTGGCAGTGGTCGTTCCCTTGCTCGCCACGGATTGTGCTGCCGAACTGCCAAGGAACGCATGGGTGTCACCCAGCAACACCCACGTGTTCCTTTTGTGGCCCCTTTTGTGTGGCCTTGTGTGTGTAGGAACCAGCCAACAATTCAAAAAGGACGACGCTTACCCTGATGTAGGTCAATCAATCTGATTTTTATTGAAAAAACATGTAAAAAAGTTGCAATATATCTGGACCGTTAGCCTACATTGGCTAGTGATCGGTCCTGATAAAGGCCGCTATATATATATATATATATATATAGCGGCCTTTATCAGGACCGATATATATATATATATATATATATATATATATATATATATATATATATATATATATATATATATATATATATATATATATATATATATAGCGGGAGAGAGGACGAGGGCATGTTTTTATTATCTGACACAGCCTCATGACGCTAACAGACAATTAGACGAAGGAAGGCGTAGGGGCATTTATTAGCTGTGGTGCGGTAGTTGACATAAATGGAAAGGGATTAAAGCGAATGTAAAAGCACATGAGCCGTCGGTGCGGACCAAACTCACAGCCTTCGCACAATGCGAATAGTGCGGTATTTATGTAAATGTGCTGCGTGATTCGAGAGAGGCGCAAATCTTGAGCATGGTGACACCTTGAGCTACATTTACGACTCGTTAAAAGCTCTCGTCTCGAAAATTTACGCTACCTCCTTATTCGACACCACTTGTAGAAGAGAGCCGCCGGAGCTCCTCAATGATTCCTTCTGCTTTTTCGAGCATGAGAGATGCGGACGGTAAAGAAATAAAAGTGCTTTTACTGCGAGCCGTGCCGTTCGCATGACCTGAGGCACGTTTCGGGTGACCCTAATTCTTTCCCTCCTAACCTGCCTCAAAAATGCCGCCGTGACGTGAAAAAGTCCATGCCTTGTAGGGAAACTTATGGGCTGGGGCTGAAAATATACAAGCGCGCCAAGTGTCTCCTTTTTCTCGTACGTTTAAGAAAAAGTGTTAAGAAAGGGAAGCCGTTCTCTAACGGCTCCCTTTGCGGGGTGGTGACAACCCTCGCGCCTTCTTTCCATTTCTGGTTTCTTTCCCTTCCTTTAGTTTGTTCCTGCTACAGTGTGTGCGCACTATTTCTGCAGCCCGTGCGGTGAAGAAGAATCGCGTGCCATTGAAAAAGACCCTGCTCACGTGGAAAAAAAAAGTTATTCCCCCTCCGCCTCTTACCCTGCTCCTTATCTTTACTTTTTTTTGTTCTTTGACGTTGGTATCAGAGCCTTCTCCCGCCCCGTTTCCCGCTATCTTTCCGCCCTACACTGGTTATGCAGTTGCTGGTTTCTCTTCTTCGAACCCCAAGGAGGCATCCTTTTCGCGTAAAATAGAGCAGGCTCCCTGCGCTTTTTGAGCAAGTTACCGTGCGACAGCGGGAAGAGAGAGAGAGAGAAGCAGGGAAAGGCAGGGAGGTTAACAGGGAGAAAGATAACTGGAAAACTAGAGAACGAACACCCGTGCGTTGGTTAAGGAGCGGCAGAGGTTAATGTACACGGGGCATTTTGCAAATGCTATTCTATGTTTTTCTTTTTTCTTTGCCTTGCCGTGTCTTCGTGCTCCACTATTTGCCTTTAACCGCTTTCCGAAGACGCTGGGGAGCGACCTCGGCACCACGGGGGTCACAATCTCGAACGTGCTTCCGTTACGCAATCTATGCTCTTCCGTACACCACTTGGTCCCTTCTCTCGGAGCCCGTCGAGGGTGCCCCCTCTGTTCAACTCACCAGGGTTGGTTCTTTGTTGACGTGCGCGTGCGCTGGCTGTTAGGAGGTAATTTATGGCCCTGTTTGGACAACTCGAGCCGAGTGTCCATGCTCCCGTTCATGGCGCCACTCTAGCATCAGTTTATGCGAGCTCTCCATAAGATGTCCTTGAAGGCTGCTACTCTGTCGTGTAGTGACTTTTACAGCGGAGATGTGTGGGGCAAGTGTGTGGATCGGGAAACATGTGGGCAGATCCTGGAGATATAGTTTACTACTGGAGGAAGCGCAGTCAGACGGTGGCAGAATAGTCCTGTGGAATTCCACCGAGTGGAGTAACGATTGCGAAAGAGAAAATGGTCATCCAGCCGTTAGTAGCACAAAGTTACGAGCAAATGCATACGGAGTTCTCAGAAATGTAAGCTTCTCAGAATGCGCCCTGGTTCGGGATTCGAACCAGAGACCAGTGCCTGCCCGGGATGTTCAGTTAAGCTAACGAGCAGGCTAGTAAAACCCAGCACCATGGAGAATCAATCGACAACTTGATGGACATGGGCATAAGTCATCTTCCTCTGCTGTTTCCTGAACAAAAAAAGAAAATCTGTTTTTGCGCTAGAAATATCTTCTAATTACGCTATGCCACAGGACGTACCTGATTGATCATATGGTTCGTGCAAACGTGCTCAAACAGTACGACCACAGGCAAGCAGATGAGAAAGATCTACATAAGAGACAATGAGTGCAGCTTCAAGTCAGCCGTTTGTTTAATTTTCTTCAGTGTGGAGCAGCAGCATTCTTCTGGCAACATATGTCAGATTGAGTTCATCTTGCTGAGATCGAATTGCGTTTTCTTCAATGGACCTCATGTTAATATTAGCTTCAAGCCTTTGAAGTTCATGGACCTGTGCCCGCTCAATCGAAGCACTTCCTTAAGATGGTCTCCCTGGTACAGAAGGTAGGAAATCAAGTACAAAAGTAAAAAAAGAACCCCTACCTCACACCGAGTTCGCACTGCTGCACCTAATATATCTGTGATTGCATTCATGTATTGTTTCAGCTTAGCTATGTGTCAAAGAACAAAGTGTTCTTCGTTAATTGTATGTATATATTGTGTAAAATGTTTTTTGTTGCCAAACTGTATTTCGGAGCAAAAGCCTTTGTCAGGCTGTACAGCCTTTAGCTTTTGCTTCGATTTCTGTAAATACAGAAAGAAATAAACCAAATCAAATCAAATCAAATCAACAAAGGAACCGTGGCAATCAATTACAGGAAAATAACTAACCCTTTTGTGGCGTCCTTGGGCCCCATCCACTGCAGCAGCTATAGAGCTGCAGCAGGGTAAGAAAAACAACACGTTTCGTGACAATCGTAAAAACTATAAACCACTGAACCGCACGGTGGAGGGCGCTTGGAAAAGGCGGTTAAGATGCCGACACAAGCTATGTATGTGCCATATACATAGTTCGCGATGGTTCTGGAGGAGCACTTACGTGATCGCTACCAATTTAAAGAAGGGGAGTGATCGGGTATTGGGTCGCTTCATTCATAATGCGATTTCCTTAAGAAGGGCTTAGTCGCACCCCTTCCGTTTAATCGGATTGCCTTGCTAATGTGATCGGCGCCACCCGAGTATTAACACCCTCGCCACCCAAGCGGATTGAAGGGTCAACTGTGGAAGAAGTAATGATTTATCTGAATAAAGGACGTAGAACGAGAGTGCGATGGATTACTGTGGCACCCTTAATCGCATTTTGCCTATCGTATTTAAGCGCTATTCTTTCCTGTGCGAGATTACCTAAGCCAGATGCGATCAGTGACTGCGAATGAGATTGAACTTCGACTACGTCGTACATTATTTCGACGTTCGACGCACAGCCAACGCTTGCGCATTCGTAGGACATTCCCCACGTGATTCCTGGTACCGTGCCTCAAACTCGGACGGCTACAGTTTCTGCTGACCTCGACGACAGGCTCCAGTGACGATGCACGCGCACTGGCCACGTCACGGTGATATAGTGCTTATTGCACTCGGTCACTGATCGGAGGATGTGGGATCATATCCTGGTCGCGGGGACTGCATTTCCGTGGAGGCGAAATAATGAGGTTCGTGTAATGTGCAACGTAAGTGCATGTTAGAGAACACCCGACAGTCGAAATTTCCGCAGCCCTACACTATGGTGTCTCCCATAATCATATCGTCGTTCTGGGGCTTGAAACTTCACAAATGAAGTCGATACCCTGCCAGAATTCCTCCGTAATCAGAAGTTGCAGCCATTAGATGATCCATGACAGAGTTGTCATGCAGTGCAACAACCAGCTAGCCTGAACCAGCATGCGACGGTGATGTCTCGGAATAAATTGCAGCTTTTATTTACTTATTGCAACTTTTATTTACTTATTTACAGCATACAGCGGTGCCGAAGGACCGTGCAGTTGCGAAATCATTTATACATTATAAGTTATGAATGAAGCCGCGCGACGCGCAAGCGTACACACACACACACACACACACACACACACACACACACAAGAAAGCAAAGCGAAAGATCAAAGGAAACCGATGCAACCTGCCCAGATAACGAAACAACACAGCTCATAGCTCAACTTAGCTCAGGCAATGCCGATTCTCTTGGGTTAGCCGCAGTACACGAATCACCGTGCAAGAAAGAGAAATGGTATTCATGACAGTAAACGTGCAAACGCACACGACGCAGGGAGCAAGCACGCACGAGCGCCCGACGTCCGTCTGTGCGTGCTTGCGCATTTATTTTATGAATATCTACCAGTTGGCCCGGCTATCCACCCTTATGCAGAGATGTGGTCACTGGTGGCACGCGACTCACAGCGGACTCGAAGTC
The DNA here is from genome assembly GCA_013339685.2 of Hyalomma asiaticum. Taxonomy (NCBI): domain Eukaryota; kingdom Metazoa; phylum Arthropoda; class Arachnida; order Ixodida; family Ixodidae; genus Hyalomma; species Hyalomma asiaticum. The sequence goes on along the minus strand of CM023488.1, from coordinate 91,050,032 downwards.
GCCGAGCAGTGCAGCAGGAAAACGTTCGCGCGCTACCACAGCCCTGCGAACCGCAGAGGCACTGTGCGTCATAAACGACGGCCATAAAAGAGAGGAGCCCGCCAACGCAACTGGCTCGCAAATGAAGCATCGCGGAAGCCAAAACGCAACAGTTGTACATGAAATAACGCGTTCGCGTAAGAACTAGCGCATGGGTGGGACAACCATGGTTGGTCACAGATAAGGCAGCGTCGCTTCGGTGCGCCGCGAAAATACAAAACAAGTGCAAAAGGAAAACGCGGGGAAATAAAATAGGAATGACCTTCTGAGTCACCTGCACCAGGTGAGCTAGAAATCGACGGTCCAGAGGGGAGGGCGGATGGTGCGAATGAAGGAAGACCAACAGAAAGTGAGCGGAGTCGGGTCCATCCTGTCGAAAAGGCACAAAATGAGCTGCCCAAAAGATGAAAAAGAAGCGGCCTTGTAAGTACGCCCCCCTCCCCCCTTTTTTTTTTCCCTTATATGCGTTTGTTTTCGTCTTGTTCGGATATTTTTGTTCTTGCTTTCTTCGTGTCTGTCCTTGTCGCGTGTGTGCCTGACACTGGGGGAGGAAGGGGGTGTTGTCGGAGAGCCGGCTCCCCCACCCCCCTCCTCCTGCTGTCATTCTTTTACTGCTCGTGGTTTTGTGGTCCGTTTTATTTGCTCGGGAGAATTTACAACCAGTTGGGTCCCTATCGGCTTCGGGTTGTCACTGCTCCATAGCCCTTCTCCAGGAGGAGACTTCCCAGAAGCAAAAACGTTGCTTCTGTATGTGAGATAGGGAGTAAGCGCGTACGTACTACGAAGCACGAAGGGCGGAGTAGACAGGAAAAGTGAGCAAAATAGAAAGGAGGCTAGAACGTTGGTTCCAGGACTGATTTTGCATAGGTCTCGCCCTCACGTTGCTTGTATTTCTGTCCTTACATTGACGTATCACGTCAGCGCCCACATTTTGGGTAATCAGCAAAAAAAGAAAAGAAGAAGGAAGAAAAGATTCATTCGCTCCGATTGGCAGTTTATCTTTGTTGCTGCTATTTTTTTTTTCATTGACATCTACACTGACAGACGTCGACTGGTTGCACTTAAAGGTCCATTCAGATTCCGTTGCCGAAGAACGCTGCTGACGGTGAAATATTTGTGCAGGCGATTCGGGAGCTCTTCACAGACCACTTGCTTGCGTCTAGCTTCATTTAGCACTCGTTTATTCACTTCTCTATGGCTTACCGGCGGCACGTTTTTCCGCGCACAAGGGAGTTTTCGAATAGGGGCCCCAAACCCTTTGGGGCCCCAAAGAAATAGCGTCGACACCACTGCGCATGCGCGAGACCCAAACTGCCTTTGGGTTTTGGGTTGGGCACGCTATTTCTGGAATTTAGCGTGAGCCCCAAAGCTTGCCCCAAACTTCTTAGCGTAAACAAACATGGCGGCGCCCATCGAAGCGGCGGCTCTCGCCTCGGACAAAACTGAGCTGATTTCTGGTTAAGTGACGACTTTATCAATCAATAAATGGTGGCATAGGTCATCGCTTTCTTCCATCTCACGCATGCAACAAAAACTGGCCATGAAATAGCCCGTGTTTTTAAGATCGGCTGTCGAACTGAGAGCTCGTAGGCTTAACGCGACCGGTGGCTCGAAGCTGGATTACCTTGGCTCATGATACCAAATTCTTAAGACTCGCAGAGCGATGGGGATCACAAGTAAATTCATTGTCACTGCACGCTTTAAATAGCAGTTTTAAAGGGTACTCTTATGAAATGCAAATGCGTTTATTAATTTTCAATTGTTACTTGTCGTAGCCTGCCTTTTTGGCCAATTTGGCGCTGCAAGCGCAAGACGCAAGGAGCGAGCGCAAAATCCAATTCGAAAACTCCTACTTCCAACGTGGTCCCAAGTTAGCGCACGCTAATCACATTGGGGCCCCAAATTTTTGGGGCCCCTATTCGAAAACTCCCTACAGTGTCGATAACACTATTGTGTCAGCGTGCAGGTGGGTCTCAAAGGTGCCCTGTTTCTCTTTTCAAATGCGTAAATCTTTTCCTCCGCGCATTTCGTTTTCGCCTTTTCCTTGAGATGTCTCGTGGTTTTCCATAGATGAAAATAATCAACTGAAGAGAGGTTTAAGCATGTATATCTGTGACAAGAGAAATCAATAGGAAGACCAGGGAAGTTCGGCAGATGCACATTTCTCATTAGCCACCCTGCTCTTGCTCGCGACTTGCAGAGAGAGAAGTAGGAGGACATATTAATGTAGGCAAAAAAGAAAAGATCAAAAAGAAACACTGTTGGCATCCACTTCGTTTACTGGGTTAAAAATAGCGCAATAATGCAATCACAATCTTTTATAAGAAACAAAGCTAGTAGATGTAATACTGTCAGAGATAACGCTTATGTTGTAAAGGGTTGTTTGGAGTGGAAGTGGGAAGATTCTTGGTGCAATGAGCTGCGTTTTATCACGGCTCGTGACAAGCAGCCCAAGCGCACGCTGTATTTAGACCACCCACATCCACCGCGGGCATCTTTGAATAAAAAAATAGAAATAAATGGCGCAGGAAATACCTGAGGGAACACGCACTACATACCAGCAAGTGATTGGGCTATAGTTTCCTACTCTTTTCTTTATTATATTTATTTCATTCAGCCGAGTTGCGCAACGCCCATGTTGTTGCCAAATGAGAGAGATAAGAGGGCACCCTTTGGTGATATGATAATGATTCTCTAAAGGAAGTGAACATTAAGTCGACAATTTGTGAAATTTATGATTCCAGAAGTAGACACGATGTAACGAAGGCCATATAAAGCTGCTTTTAAAACCAACGAAAAGAACGAGGGATAGTGAAGAAGGCGCCGAGCCACAAAGCTGGGCTCTAAAAGCGGTGCTTTATTCAAATTAGATGTTGCCTCAGGAAGACTTACAATGCATTGGCAAAGACCAGTCACCACGTCAGCAGGCGAAATAATTAGCAATCACGTTTTTCGCTATCGTCACAATATATCAAATTCCTTTTCCAGCAGAGATATCGACAGAGTGCTTGCGCATTTATGGCCCTATTGCATCATATTTCACGCCTTCATGATTCCGCTTTGCACCTTACCGGTGCCTCTTCGTAAAAGACTGACATTACTGAAAAGCGGGAGGCTTCGGAACGCTTGGCAGTCGCGGCCATCATTTGAGCTCTAGGAAGCGTATTACTCCCGCGGCCTGGCATTAATGCATCTTCAGGAAGAGGAACAGGCAGGGAGTAGTGTGACGCCCTGGAGGCGTATTACGTCATGCAAGACGGCGAGAAATGCACAAGCACACCATTGATGTCCCTCTAGATTCCTGATTATTCCTGCTGGTGACGTGGTGACCGATCTTGCCGTTCTGCGTAAACGTTGTAAGTCTTTCCGAGACAACGCTTAGTTCGAATAAAGCACGTTTAGTGACGTGGTTGTGTGTCTTCTTGACTATGCCACGTCCTTTTCGCTTGTTGCATAAGTAAGAAGAATCAACCGGCCCAAATATCGACACTTCGATATAGTAAGGCCCGAAAGACAGGAAAGCTAAGGGATAAGGCTTCGGAAACGTTTCGCTTGATGCGGTGCCAAGCTTGGAGAAACACAAAATTTGCTTACCCTAGAGATCAGTTCAATCGAAATGCTGCAAGTTTAGGGCTAACTCCCATGTAGTACTTTCAACCGCTTCGTAAAGAAGTGTGCATGCAAAAGAGGCGATTTCTTTTCTTTTCTTTTCTTTTCTTGTTTGACACAACGGAAGCGGTCTTGCTTTCTCTCTTCCTCTGTGTGGTGCCAAAAAGAAAAGAAGCAACCTTTCCTTACATGGTGTTCTCCTAGCTGTTGGTATTGCGAAAGGGTACTTTACTAATAAGAGAAAAATAGCTGTTCTCTTTAGCGTTTCTTTATGTTCATCACATGTGACACTGACGCAATGCGAATCGAAATTACTTCAAGCAGCACATTTCATCAAATTCTTTGAAACGCGCTTAGGGGAAGACGAAGCACCTTCGTGTAAATATCCAATTTTTTCGCCGAAACAAAATGTCCTTCGTAACACAATGTGATGCCATCTCGCGGTTCAGTATAAGCACCCGTATTTTACGTCATGCGTGAAATTTCGACAAGCACACGGCAGTTCACGCATGACAGTCTCTTGCCGAGACCTGTCCTGCACAAGTATTCCAGAGTTGCTGGAATCTGTGCAAGGGTGCGATAACAGAGTGGCTTGAGCTCTCTTAAATGCCTTATTCACACAGTGCTATTGCGGTGTAGGTCACAGTACACCGCTAATGGGTTCTGCGGAATTCAGCAAGGGGGAGTAATCAGCATCCACCGCTAAGCCACAAGGGAATCCATACTGATTTCTCAGAAATTAAATTCTTCCTTGTCCAGGGTTCGAAGGCCAGCTAGTTCCTACATGGTCGCTCTGGCACTTGAGCTAACCAGGTACCGAGTAACTCACAGCGCAGCAGCGAGATCTAGAGAGTAAAATGAGGGAAAGAAAAGGAGCTTAGCCAGAATGAAATCCTCCTGCTTCCTGCCCTATTATTGGGGAAGGGTAAAGGGAAATAATTACGGAAGGAAGAGCGGAATGAAGGCGTGCAAAAAATGTAGAAATGAGAAAAGAGATTCACCGGGGAAAATCGACCGGCATCTCGAAGCACGTGAAACTTGCCTTAGCTTAAAGCAAGCTTTCTTCTACATGGATCATGATATGTTAATCAATGTGAGGTGTTGCATTTTTTACAACAAAGCTATCTTAGTGGACCATTGTCCGCAAGGTATCCATTGGCGGAGCAGGCAAGTCACGTGCTCTCACTTTCACTAATCAGGTGTAAACATGTGTGCTCCAATTCTCGCCACAGATTCACTTTGCGTGCCACGTGGGCTCCCGAGGTTATCTACCGGAGAAAGACAGACTCGAAGCTCGCACGTATGTTCACCATATGAATGGCGTGAATTTTCTACTAAAGACAGAAGGCAAGAAAGAGAGAAAAACAGATAGAAGTATAGAAATGAAAGAAAGATGCAACAAAAGGAAGAAGGGATAACGTAGGAAGAAAACTATATTTGTTGCCAGTGCTAAGGTTCGCATCACGGCCCCACCCTCCCAAGTCAAGTACGTCAACCACAGTGGAACACACACTCTTTTGTTTTTGCTTTCATGGCATTCATTCAAAGAAGAATGATACTTGTGGAAACCACAAATACACATAAAGATCACAAGTCCCCTGTACATCAACGGAGTCTCACACAGAAGACAGTATACTGAACGCACTCAACACTCGCTTGCAAAGTGTTGCATTGATGTCAATTAGTCTTTGCTTCTGCTTAAGGAATTGTTTTTTTTTTTTGGATCGAACACCGACTGCTAGGTTGTGTGCGTCTCACAGGTTGTCTCTTAGATAGGGCCACGTTTTTGCCGTCCTAAGGAATTCATAGAGTGGAACTGGCGTTACTCTTTTTTTTCTTGCATTCCACAACAAACAGGAGGTACCCTTACAGGTTCGTGAAAGAGGTACCCTTACAAAATGTACCCCATCGGCTTCAATACTGGGAACTATTTACGTATTTCTGCATGTTGTACGAAGAAACAACTCCGATCAGCACAAGTAAATCCTTTGCTCCTTTGAAAAGCAAGGAGAAAGTGGAGTTTCCGAAAAGAGAAGGGTAATATTACACTAGCACATCAGCTCCTTCCATGTTGTATTTCTCTCGCACGGCTGAGGCGTACACGAAAATAATAATAATAATAATAATAATAATAATAATAATAATAATAATAATAATAATAATAATAATAATAATAATAATAATAATAATGTTTCGCGCATTCTCGATATTGAAGTCACTTGACCAATATTCGAAGTCGTACGTACAAGTTCAAACTAACAGATGAATATTTGCGTGTGATGTCTTAAAATTGAATTCTAAATATGGCGTCTTTCAATGTTGTTTTTTATGCGGCAGATATGATATACTGGGTGGTCTTCCATCTTATGGTTCTCGAGTAACTCTGATTTACACATGTACATTGAAACGGTTTACCCACGGCATGCTGCTGCCTGTAAACGAAAGTGACGGTGGGATTTGTCGAGAGCCGCGTATGGAGCCATTTGCCTGCCATCCTCACCAGAAACAATGCGTTCTGTTGTAAACAAATGCACTGGCGCGAAAATAAAACAAATCCCCGAAACAAATACCGCAGCTTAAATGTTGCTCAAGCAACAACACCTTCGTCATATCCGTCCAAGCCCACTCTCACGGAATCACTCTGTGCTTTCGAGCAAAGTAAGTAAGGTTATGCCATGGAAAGGATCGGAAACCGACGCACCCATGGGACGCAGACCTATCGGCGGAGGCAGCAATTATGGGGGCTCCATTAGAGCCGATGTCAGCTCTCCCTAGGTGGTCCCACACCCGAAGCGTGAGTTCACGTGGTTGGCGCCTATCCGCGAGGTCATCGCTGCTCCCACCGGGGTCGAAGAAGGCACAGTATTGCACTTCCTTATATTTATCCAGGGAATAATTACAACCGCTTAGCCGCCACAGCAGCAGCGGTAGTGGAGGTGGATGAGTGCGTGTGTACATAGCGGTTCCTCTGATGTATCCACGACGCCCAGAAAGAGCAATGATATCCGAACTGGGTAGCAATGACAACCGTTTAAGGCCGATCGACGAGGCTGTTCCTAACGGATGAAGGGGGAGATTCCTTGTGCGATAAGTTGCCTATATCGTGCTTCAGTTGCCGAACAGGGTGGGCCGGTGTTGGCTTCGGAACAAGGCTTGCTGGTGCATTTAGGGAACGCACGATACGTGGCATGCACTTTCACTTTGCCAAGTGATATTTATTTCGGACTATCGCTGTCAGGAAACATTTTATAGTTTTCTTGGAATTCACCGTTTGCGCGATCTAGCGCATTTTATAGTTTTCTTGGAATTCACTTGGAATTCACCTCAGCTCGTTTGCGCGATCTAAAGATCTGGTACGGAGAAGAAAGTTCTCGTTTATTACTACGCTTGGCTCTGTTCTCATGCGCATTTCTTTTGCTTTCTTTCTTTTTCGAAGATTCCTAACAAAATATAAAAAAAAGATGATTGACGATCACGAGATGCCATTGCTGGAAGCCAAAGGTCAGTGACACTTCGGGTCAACGCATCCGGTTCTGCAGAACGTAATGCCCCTGTATTCTGCAAGTAGACTACATAAGAATACAACTACCATTCGAATCACTGATCTCCTCAGCAATATGAGCTGAGCTAGGTCCGACAACGAGAGTTATTGAACGAACGTGACTACACCATAGCGTTAGTATCAGCTCGTAATTTTCGGAGTGACCAACCCGATATGGACTGACAAATTTGAAAGACGTGGCCACATGTAACCACTATGTAATTACAGTCACGAATTACGTTTCGTGACCATGAACGAAAAATCCCGTGGCCGTACACTCCTTAACGGGGTCGTGAAAATATATGAAAATGCCCGGTTCTAATTTTCCCTGCTTTAATATGCATTCGACAAGCCGATTCCGAAATATTCAGTGCACATTTAATAACGCTCCGTTTGAAACCCCAGCGTTCTTGCGCTCCCGAAACGACTATGCGACACTACCGGCCGGCATGGTACTATTCGGTGACGTTGCAGTAAGATATATTTAAGTTCAAAGGTATAGTGAACTCGCGTTTGCTCTAGAAGAATCCATTTACGTGAAAGCCAGAAAGTAACAAAATAATTAGAAACCGTGTGCTGCCGCCATTCGGAAGCAAGGCTGCGGCATGGTTTGTTTTCCCGTGGCCTCCGATGGCGCGCCAATCTCGGAGATTGGTGGCTGCTATAGTAGCCGTCATGTTATACGTCAGTGTCATGTTATACGTCATGTTATACGTCATGTTATACGTCAGTTAACGTCATGTTATAACATGACGTTAACTTCAGAGTTGAGGGGAACGAGCGCAGTGAAACCGAAACCGCGTTTTTTGTCGCTCTAAATCAACCCACATGATGCAACGGAACAAAGCATGTTGTTCATTGGAGGGTCAGGATCACGCACTCAGTACAAAATGTTCAGGAAAGGTTTCACGACAACTAAAAAAAAAACATTTGAAAGGTAAGTGCTTAACCGTGACCTCCCGAACTTATTTCATGTTTCGTGTTTTTTGGTATTTCATGTTTTGTGTTTTTTGGAGCCAGGACAACGAACTAGAACGCGCTGACGCTCACGGCTGGACGAGACGCTGCAGCCCGCCGCTGCGCTCTGCACTTGGCAAATAAAAGGTAGCGCCGACGGCACGGCCTACGTTGGCCGCCGTCACGGCTTCTCGCTTCCTCCCCTCGCTACATATACCGTATAGTGGCGCTACATTGGCGACATAAATACGTAATATGCAGTTGTTGCACGATTTCTCTGGTGCTCGGTCGATTCTGGTTCAGCGACAGTGTTTTCCAAGCAAGTGCGCACCGCCTATTAGAGTAAACCAACCGCCACGGTAGCTCTGTGGTGCCAACCAGATGTATAGTTATGTGACTCTATGTACCTATGGCTGCTGAGAACAACTTCGCAAGTCGATCTTGATTTTTGGCCCTCGCATTCCAGTGAATGTGCGATGCAATTGTACTGTCTTGGGGAAATGAAGCACAAAGAAATTAACGATAACATTAAAGAACAATTTTTTAATCGACTCCTTGGTTCTAGCAATGGCCCCCTTTTCTTTAGTGCGAAGCAATTCTCGGCGAACTTGAGCGACTTTGACCGTTTCTATCTATCTATCTATCTATCTATCTATCTATCTATCTATCTATCTATCTATCTATCTATCTATCTATCTATCTATCTATCTATCTATCTATGCAGCCGCCTACGTCTCGATGGTCTCCTGGTAGTCTCGTTCGCCCGTTATACATTAAAATTTGAATTGGTAGGGAACGAACGCACGACGAACAATTATGATTGATATGTCCATTACTAACATGATATGCTTGTCATGTAGGTCATGAATATTGATACTGCAATAATGTTTGGCTCATACGCGTAGTTCACGGCCAGTGATAATCGGGTATGCGCCACAGGTGTTTGAATTTTATGCAGCCCATGCCAATCTCAGGCCAACTAATATAGACATTTCACATACCATTAGAACGCACTTGAAAACAACAAATGAATGCCCTTCGTTGTAGCATGGGAGTGGAATTAGACGTAATAAGCACACAGGAACGCACAACCTCACCGAGCGGCAGGTGGGTATCGAACCCGGGTCCCCGAAGTGCCAAGTAAAGCATGCACGTTACCAATAGGCTAAGGCGGTTTCTCAGAAACTTCGAATGTAGTAAATAAACCGAATTCGTCCGCGTGCAACGTCCATCGCGCTTCTAATGGGTGTTGAACGTTATCTTAGCAGCGCAATAAACCATACACATGCCCTGATGTCACTCAGCATGCTTTTGTCACACGCGGTTCGATCGTGTCGGAATACTTCAGCGAACGACACTCGTGATACGCACATCAGCGCGCCGTAGCCTGTATTTCGCTGCGACAAAACAGGTATCTGTGCTGTGCTTTGACACGAGCGTCAACGTTGCTTCTATGGGCAGTCGAGACGGTGCTGTCAAGTTTCCTGGTTGTCAGCCCACGTTAAGCGTGCACCTACTCAGACAACTTTGCGCACAATATACGCTGAATGCGGCGATATTCGCTATATGCAAGTTCCTCGCTGAATGCTTTGATTGACGTCAGTTTCTACGGGGAGCAGGGAGCTGCAGAATTTTCCTTTGTGTGTGAAATATGACGTTAATTGCTGACGAGCAAAAAGAGGTTGGGTCACTGGCACCGCCCTGCATTCCGAGCGAACGAGTACTTGAAGCAAGCTGTTGCGGCCGATCAGCATTCGCAATAAAATGAAAAAAAAAAGACATGCGTCGGCCGGGAATCGAACCCGGGTCAACTGCTTGGAAGGCAGCTATGCTAACCACTATACCACCGACGCCTGACGCTCCTCTCAAGCGTTCGTAGCAGGTTTTGTGCGCGCCAGAGCGTCCACGCCACGGAGAGGAGCAACAAGAAGTGACCAGGTCACTGACCGATCGTGAGCTGGCGCCGGCAGTATAGACGTCGACGAGGCGGTCTTTGTGCGAAAGAGCGCCTGTTCACAGGTATCCAGCCATTATTGTTGAACAAATGTGGAATAGAACCGCATCGCGATGGCATCTCGTCTTCGATTATCGTTCATGAAATTTGGCTGCCCTAATATTTTATGCTTTGAGTGCTATTTTATGAAACCTGCTTCGCACCGGCATATATAAATCTGTTAAACTTTATGGAAACTGACAGTGTTCCCACCCGGCCGAGTCCCTTGAGAGCGCTTGTGCCACCTTTATGATTGCACTGTTGCATGTATATATTGTTCTGCTCTTCATTAGGGAACGATTTGATAGTCGGCGCTGCTGATTGATTGATTTATTTATTTCTGGGGTTTGCGTCCCGAAGCCACGATACAATTATGAGAGACGTCATTGTGGATGGCTCCCGAAATTTCGACCACCTAGGTTTCTTTAACGTGCGCTTAGATCGGACAGTACACGGGCCTCAACTTTTCGCTTCCTTCAAAACGCAGCTGACGAGTCAGCGCTGTGTTGGCCTGTGTTGTTACACTGTGCCGTGGTTTGCGCGCTTCTGCCATGGTGCTCGTGAACTAGCTGGCCCAGCTAAGAACACTTGTACCGGGAGCACTTAAGCTAGAAGGCTTGTTTATATTTTCTTTCCGCCAGCATGTTAGTATAGTCACAACACTCCTGCATGGGTCCGAGGAGGGCGCGCAGTATCTGTAAATAATAATAAATGAATAATAAAACAGAGTGATTTCAGCTTGTACGCTTATTCTCCGAAGATTAAACCATTTTATTTACTTATTTATTTATTTATTCATTTTACCCGCACGGTACAAGGTACATTGCTGAGGGGAAGAGCAATTCATAAAAAAGAGAAATAAAAGAATAACGCGAAAAACAATTTCACAAGGGTGAAATTAGTAGAGACCAAACAATAATAAAACTAACAGCTTACTAACGACAAATTAAATGAACTTCGTGTAATAAAATTAAGCGGTGAACAAAAGCTTCTAACATAATTAGGTGTTGAGCAAGACACAAAAGCAGTGAGTAGGTGACTAGCGCTTTAACCAGCCTTTTCAATTCAGTAGAACTGGTGACACCTGTCCAATGATGCAGGTAGGGAATTCCAATCTTTATACAAGTTCTTGGGAAATATGATTGGGCATATGGTACCTTGTGACATTTTCTGATTGCAACATTCTTTTTTTGGTGATTACGGCGATAATAAATGAACGGTGTTCGGTGAATCAACTGGACCGTAATTTTCTGTTATAGTATTTTCTGTTATGTTTCTTGTGAACACAAATGCGTATGTGCTTTCTGCGGGTACCCAACGGGATGAGACCTAAAGGCCATTTTATTTGAGTTACGCTGGATGAACGATGGTAGTTAGCGATAGTGAGCCACTCGATTTAGCAGTTTCCATTGCAATATGTGTGGTATTGTGAGCTGTCCAGAGTACTACACAGATGAAGCAGATCCAATTTGTGGCCGCACGTATAGGTGGTATATAATAGTATTAATTTTAGTGACGATGGGGCAGGAAAATAAAGCTTTCTTTTGTTGACATTCCAGCTTTTATACACTGTTTCTGTTTTGTGTTCTTCATGCAAGTCGTGAGACAGAATATTAGTTACGGAGACCCCAAGATACCGGTATGACGTAGCGCTTTCAAGGGGATGATTGTTGAGATGGTAATGTGGACGAGTCGTATTCGAACGAGAAACTCTTATGTGGTGACTTTTTTTAATATTCATTGATATTTTCCATTTGTGATACCAATCAAATATTTTGTCCAGATAAACCTGGAGATAGTAAATATCAGAATCGTTATTTTACAGTGATGACGCAGAGGTCATTAAATAAATAAAATTAGAAAGTAACATTAGTAGTAGGTAAGTCGATGAAATAAATTAGGAATAAAAGATGACCTAGCGCCGATCCTTGGGGTACTTCAGGCCTAACTGGTGCAGTGGAGGAAATAATGTCATTACCTTGAAGCATTGGATACGCGAAGAAAGAAATGCACGAGTCCATAAATTTCCTTTTACCTAAATTGTTGTTTCTAACAAATAGTTGTTTCTAACAGTTGTTTCTAAAAGTTGTTTCTAACAAATAAAGAACGAGCCCTTGACCCCTTCCCTTTCGCTTTTACCTAAATGTAACATCAACTATGACAAAACGACATCTTTCTTCGCGGTGTAAACTATAGAATAACTTGCCCTATACACTAAAATTATCATCATCTTTGCATGCATTCAGACATAAGCTTAAATACTTCAGCTTGTACAACTTGGTTTACAACAAGAATTAGTTCTGATATAAAGGTGCGCATGTAATTTGAAAATTTTTGCAAGTTTGGGTTTTTGTTCTAAGGCGTGCTTATGTCTGCTTGTATAACTGATTACCATGTACTTGTTGTGTCGCATTGAGGGTGCTTTTTGTGTATTTGTTGCTGTATTCTAGCACTTTCACTGTTCACTTGCGCTTGCACTGTGATATTTTACTTTCTGATATAATTATTCTTCTTAATGTTATTGTTAACGGATTGCACCAGTGCACTCGCTCGAGTTTAAGACCTTTGTTTGCATACCACTAACTACGAACTTTGTATATTGAACAAATAATAAACTGAACTGAACTGCAGGATCAATCTTTATGACACTGCACTTATAGAAAAAACAATGAGCTATTATTCTTATCAAGCGGTTTCGCGATTTGCGAAATCGAGAAATATGCAGTCAGTTGAAAAGCCGGAGTCCAAGAAAACATGCAAATCGTTCGCGGAGTAAAGCAGTTGGGTGGGTGGGCGAAGTGGGCGTTGCAATTCCGTGACGTTGGTCGATGCAACGTCACGAAGTGGGGACGCGACTCCCCCTATATGCACACTGTGGATATGGCGGGGCTGAGTGAGGATTTTATTTTCAAAATTGGTCACTCTCCGTTGCTTGAGTTGGCGATGTTTTGGGACAGGGCAACCCAAAAAATAAGCGAGACCGGGAGGGCGAGGACCATGAATGGAAAAGCGGTGAGAAATCCTAGTATTTGACGACATCAGAAGATAAAGCTACATGTTTTTCTCGGTATCAATAATAAGACTCCTTTATGAAAACAAAAAAACAAAGGCTTTTAGCTTTTCATGCTCAACTTTATGAAAACAAAAACAAAGGCTTTTCGCTTTTCATGCTTAACTCAATTAGTAGTATGATTTACTACAACTTGTTGCCATCAATTCCTGCTCATGATCTCAAGGCGGCTAAGGCAGAGAAAAAAGAAAGCTAAAATGACGTTGAAGCCACCAAGAGTGGACTTTGGCCTTGTTGGTGCCTAATATTCGGAAGAAAGTTGTAGCGCAAATTGACACACGGACGTATAGAAGAAGGACTGTGTGTATGTCCTTCTGCGTCCGTGTGCCAATCTGCGCTGCAACATTTTAGTCGAAGCCACGTCCGCTAGTCCCGACGTGAGCGTAGCATTGGCCAACGGTGAGTTGCGATAACCTAGCGAGCTCAGAGATGCGACCCTGCAACGGGTTTCGATCTCTCCCAGAGTTATTTCTACTGCGTGCGCTCATAAACAAGATGATGCCTCGTTCCCGAAGCGAGCGCCATAAAAGTCGGCGGCACTGACCCTGAAAACTTCACGTTTCACCTCGGTGTCACTGAAAATCAATGAACGAGTCTGGCACCGTGCGTTATAATTAGAAGCTCCCGTGCCACACCGGCCCCATGGAATCTCGGCTGGGCGGCACCCATCGCAGGTGCCATTAGTCACGCTCGAGGTGCCGACAGCAGGGCGACGCCTCAACGATTAGGAGGAGCAAAGCAAATACGGCTGTGGGCCGTAGAAGATGCCGCTTGCGCCTAAGGTGCTCGTTAGGCGGTCTTCGCAGCTTCTCGTTATTCGCAGCTTGTAATTAAGACGGCGATGCCTTCGCGCTTAAAGTCTATACCATGTGCGTGGTGCTTTGTAAGTGCTCAGTTTCCGCTTGTGTGTTGAATACCGCTGCAGCTAGCCTTTGCTTTCGCTTCGCTGACGACGCAGCATTCTTTTCTCATTCTTTTTTCACAGTACGAAACAAAAGGCATGTGCCAGATGGGGTATCACCTCTATCGATTTTGTTGAGACCTGTGATTTACACAGCAGTCGCGAATATTGAGAAAACTGAGACATCGGAGAATAAAAGGAACTGTGATATTTTTATCCCTCATCGAGTTATTTGCTGGGATCTCATTTTTGTAGAATTTTCTTGTAGCATGTTCGTTTTTGTCATCAATAGTGCGTAGAGTGTTCTTGCTTGGACGTGTTCACTCGCTACTTTTCTGCTAATAACAAATGGCCTGCTTGTACGGGCACTCTGTTTGGTTCGGTAAAAAATAAAATAAAATAAAGGAAATGTCTGCGCGTGCAGTTTCATTTTGCCCTTCTTATGGGGCGGTGCCAAACATGCGAGACCGGATAGGGGGACCCACGTACTCCGTACTCGTCGTTCGGAGCGCATTTCTTTCTTTTCGTTCCTTCGTTCTTCTTCTTTTCTTTCTTTTTTAATTCCGACCGGGCGCGTTCGAATAGCTTGGAGTTTCCTTGGAAACGTCGCCTAGCAAGCTAACAACAAAGGCAACTGCCCTTCTGCTGCAACGCCTGCGACAGAAAGGGACGCGAAATCCTTTAAAAATCGATCATATGCGATCACATCGTCCTATCACATCAGGGTGCTGGCCCAGAGACGGCTCACGAACGCCTTGGGCAAACAAGAGCAAAAGATGTGTTTGTTTCACTTTTGTATGGGCAATTACACATAGGCGGAAAAGTAAAGAGAAGCGAAACCTAAACAAGGAATTTTGTGCACCTCTTGGAGACCGCACTGAAAGCTGCGTATAATTGTCTCCTTCAGAAGCAACACGCACATCACGGCAGCGGGCTTCGCGAAATGCAATAAATGGACCCAGAGCACACTTAAACATGTGTGCTCTGAATGATATTTTGAAGAAGGCATACTTTTTTTGTGGTTCAACATGCCTTACGCTAATAAACTTATTATTGAACGTCGAACACAGACGAGCAGCCGGCTTTTGCATTGAAGCACGGTATTGACGTGCTCAGGGCCGGTCTCCAAGAGCTGCACAAGCTCCGGAGCTCAGTCCCCTTTTCAACGCTGTGCTCCAAACTATATTATTTGTTCCATAAAGAAAGTGCAGTGAGTGATAACGTATTTTTTAATGAATGCACGAAATGCTTTACACTTGGAGGAATATTTCTGGGCTGCGTACTGCCAGGAAAGGTGTCTAGAAAGTAAGAAATATGTATGCGAATGCATATCAAACACCATCCTTAATTGTACAAATAGCTACATAAATTGTCGGGTTTTGTTTTCATTCTTTCCATGAGCAAGCTTGCGTAGCCTACATTTGTTTTATGTACATCTTAGCTAGCATTGTCTGAGCAGGTGAATTTTGCGCGCTATACCTCCCAACGTCTTGTTGACAAGATCTCTTCCGCATATAAGTTACAATGGAACCGCAATTAACACATATTTATGAAGCAACCTAAATTGCTTTCGCACGTGTTCTAGGCCATTCATGAGCCAACGACCCCAGTATTTCAACAAATTGTGCTCACAGCCAAGTAAATGAACGCAGCCTGCACGGACCAGGAAGTCGGGTCTATTCAAACAGTACACAGTAAAGAAGGCGTTCCCGATAGTTCGATGTGCATGCCCGCGACGAAAAGTGCGTGTGTTTGTGGATATATCACCAGACCGCAGGAGCTGGTCGCATTGCTGGCTGATGATTTATCGGAGGGGGAAACAGCGCGAGGAGGATGTCGCCTTCTGGCTTTCGGGAACCGTGTGCCGGCCAGAGCATCAGGAACAACATGTGCACAGAAGCAGAGGAACATGCTCAACACGTTTAACAAAGTGTCAGCACTTCTCGGAGAGGTTTCCGAGCCCTGAGAATCCGCCCGACTGCGCAGAGGGTGTTGTCGGAACCACATAAATCGAGTGCGCATCAGAGCACGCGTTGAAAAGAGGGTGGCAGAAGAAGAGGTGCAAAAAGGAGACCGGGTGTTTCCGGAAGGCAACGCGGGTTGTATCGTGCTCGACCGTGAGACGGCGGCTGGCATGCAGAATGAAAAAAAGAAGGGGGTTGGGGACGGAATACAAAAAGAAAAGTTATTGTTTACACTGCATGTGCCTGAGTTGCTACTTGTAAATATGAGGCACCGAAGGCTATACCTATAGGTGGGAGATCGTTTCAAAGGGATCCGCGACTGTAATGATGGAGCACCAGCGCTGTGTGAACCAGCATGGTCAAGCGACGCCCTTCCGTCTTGCGGTCGTGCCAGGTAAAGCTTCCAATTTGCAACCTAATTGAGTGGAGTTATTTGGGCGCGCACTATCGCCTTCAAAACGCCATGGACCGACAACCTCGTTTCTTTTCTCACACAATACTAGGTAAACAAACAAGAAATCAGTAAGTAACATGCCCAGTTGTGGTTGTCAGGTGGCTATGCAATCAATTTCGAGCCCTATTACCGTAGCGTCGTTCACGTAAAAACAGTGAAACGGTCCGCAGAGCAAAAAAATCAAAACACTGGCATCTATTGCTCCTTCGTGGTCAGTTGCTAAGCGCTTCCTTTGAGGCCTAAGAAGTGAATAATGCCAAAAGACGTGGTTTGGCGAATGTGTTATTGTCGTCATTGACGTCATTACCTGCAACGCTGTGTAGGCGGGCCGTCTAAAGCAAAGCGGCCATACTTCAGCGCGCAAATCGTCCCTGTCAAGTTCAAAAGAGCTAAATAGGTCGTTGGATGACATCGCACTTTCGTTTTTCCATATTTCTCCAGCTCCATATTTTCCAGCTCCATATTCTGACCGCGGGGAGGCTGTGACATCATCGCATACGCTTCACGAAGTGTCTACCGCTTTCGGTTTCGGTTTGAACACATCGTTCGTCCGGTTATTTAAAATTACTGGTGGGTTTCTGAGCAATTTTAATGACCCTGGCTGCTTCAGGGGTCTCAGTACTACTGGAAAACAACAAAAACAGAATGTGGTTCAAAAACTGCCGGAGTTGTGCCTTTAAAGGACCATAACTCACACTTAAATACTATGGCTCGGTGCGATGACGTTCAGAACCACTACAGGGAAATTCAAAATGTCGGAAATTTGTAATACGTGACCTCAGGTGATATTCCAATGAACTACGAGGCGTTTCTGACATCATGCCGTGACGAGTACTGCCGTCGTTGAGGAGCCACGGCGCTGAGTTCTCAAGCACAGCGCTTCTAAAGGCTTGGAGGAACTGGATTGATCGCATTTAGTACTTGCAACGCAGTTGGAGGTGTCCGTGTGTCTATCTTGTCCAGCAGTACGCCAATAGCAATAGCCAGCACACTGATCGTGTTTGCCTACCTCAGTCAATTCGTAAAGGACAGGCGAAGTCCTTACTGTCGTATAGTCTTACGTCGGGCCGTTACAGTGCTGGTCGCATTTACTTACTCGTTCTCTCTCTCGTTCTGTTTTCTTGCATTAGTTTGTGTAAAATATTGCTCAGACTTGTTCACCAAGCGACGCCCGTAAATTAACCTCGCAGGTACTTGGCTAAATCAAGAAATCAGCGCCGATAATGCCGGTAACGAATAAAATTCGACTGAGGTACACTTACGTCCAATCATGTTTGGGTATCGTAAAATGGACTTTGACGAACATCCCAAGCGAAATTACAATTTGAGGCATTCTGGAGAATGACGAGAACGGACGAACGTAGATACACCTACTTGCCTGCGCTTCATTGGTTTGACCATCGAAGCCGTTGTGTGGACGTGCAACATGCAACCTCATTTCTTTTACCACGAGGACTTCTGCGATTTGCAGGGGGTGCGCTTACGTGAGCGGGGGACGTGGCACTAGAGTACATAAATTATAGGCACAATCCGTAAGCATATTATCGATACGATCGAGTGAATATAGAAATAGCTCGTGGCCGCATAAAACGGTCGCCATGAAACCTGGCTACCGCTGGCCGTTCCACCTGGCCTTTAGACGATGTCCTCCTTTGGTTCCTCCAAACTCTACCGAACTAGCCATTTTCTACGACGATGTCCGGCCGTGTCGTACCGACGCAGAATGAAGCGTCCAAGACGAAGTGGCGGCCGTGACCCATAGACGGTCAGCGGAGCGTAAGCTAAAGAGATACGCACCACTCAATCCGGAACTGCATAAACGCGGCGTGCTTTGCGCATTTGTACAACGCAATCTCCTCTTTCAATGGCCGCCGGACCGCCTGTGCGCCAATGTAAATAGGGAAGCACACTCCAGGAGCGATCGAGAAAAGGGCTTAGAGGAAAGCCTTTGTTAGTCTCACGATTCTACCGCTTTCTCGTCTCCTTATTTAACCAACAAGCAAGGGGCACTCATGGATGTATTGGCGATTTTCTAGAAGAAGGCATGGAAGAGTCTTTCCGACAAATTTTCTCTTTTTCGTTGTTGCTTACAGGACCGGTCTGTTGACAAAGCCTCCACGCAGCGAAAAGGTGAACGAACCGGGAAAGGGTGCTGCTAGTTTTCCATTTTCTTCGGAGGTCTACCTGAGCCAACAGATCTTTCCATAGCTTTTTTATTATTTTCTTTTTTTATATGTTGATACCGTGAGTTGGGGGAAGAAACGAGAGCTTGCAGCGAAAGGAGAGAGTCCGGGGAGGGATGTAGCGTTGTTTACGGGCGTCGGAAGCCTACACTTCTTCTTCTTCTTCGTCTTCTACTTCTCCTTCTTCTCTTTCTGATTCTTCTTTTTTACAGCTCAAAAGCAACGCGAACGCGGTGCACAAAGAAAGGGACGCGATGGTATCTTACTGCGCCGCAAAGACGCGTGCCCTACTGTGCGCGCGTGTTCGCAGTAGTGACCGGCGACTACCCGCGGCGCCTCTTTGAAGCGAGGGAGCTCGGGCCACGGTGAAGCCGACTCGGTTCTTTGTTATGGCTTGTCCACTCGCATTCTGTGAGCGTGCGAGCGAACTGTTTGACTAAGGAAAACCAAAAGGCTTCACTGGGTTCGTCCGCCGTTTTTTTTGTTGCATTTCTGTGTCCTACGTCTATGCATTACACGTGGTTAAAGGATAGCTTCCCCTCTTCCATTTTTTTATTTTGGATGGGGGATGGGGGAAAGGGCAATATTCTTTCCGTCTTTTCTTCGAGCTGCACGTCCGGCTGTACAGGGAAGTGTTAAACCCGGAAGAAATTACGAACTTCCGGCACAGAAGCTGTGAAGGCAGCCAAGATGAAGTGGGTACTGTAACAACGCACTACGCCACGGCATACTGCGGCTGTTACGCAACAAAAGGGTCCTTCCTGTATGGAGACGTCAGGTCTTTCGCTTTGGGAAGGGGGAACGGGCAAGGCGCGAGTGTAATTTGTAGTGCGATAAGTGTTTATAGCCTCCCCTAAATAAAATTACCCACACTACGAAACACTACCACTAATCTCTTAATGTATTTCAAGTTTTGAATACTGCGTATGCTGTAATTACTAGAGAAATAATGCTGAATCCCGTGTAGGCAGGCGCCTGTGCGTGTCTATTCTCGTCTTGTGTTAGCCGTTTCTTTCGTGCTCTAAGACTTTCTGTTGATCCCAAATAGGGAGGTTTGTTCCCATTGTTCTATATAGAGATATTTTGTGGCGTTTGGGTGAGGGGTGTTAGGATCATTGTCAGTTGCAGTTACCTTGCGGGTGCCTTAATTAAGGATGCAATGGTCCGTCCTCCTTCCTTGTAGTCTGAATTTGCGTCATACGATGTGCTTCGAACAGTTATAACGTGTTATGTAACCCAAGACTGACGACGTGTTTCCCTGAGGCGTTGGAGGAAGCCCAAAGGCACCTCATACGCTGTGCGTGTGAGGCGGTCTAATTCGGCTCGCTAATACTGGCGGAGGTGCGAATAAGGGAACCCATATGTCATGCGCAAGAGAACGAAAGCTTGGATGATCTGAAGTGGTTTCCTTCATGCCTCGTTTGCGCGTACTCATGCGAGCTACGAGTTGCGCCGTATAGTTCACTCTTACGGCAAGGCGGTCTGCTGCAATAATATTATGGAAGTCTTTTTGTACGATGAGGCTGAGTAACCTTGTGTGGTCCACGTGTTGCAGTGGAGCGTCGTTGACATACACGTTATTACGGGGTAGGGAGGCTTGAGTCTGCGTAGCTCGGGGGTTGGAGTACGGGTAGCTCCGATTTGCTCTGCAAACATTCAAAACCCGCGTCCGTCACGTGCTCGACGACCGTCCTGTATAGCCCTTTGAAGGCTATGTTCGATCTGACCGTCATTCCATGGTCGTCCAGATTGATTTGATTGATTTGTGGGGTTTAACGTCCCAAAACCAGCTCTGATTATGAGTGACGCCGTAGTGGAGGTCCCCGGAAATTTCGACCACCTGGGGTTTTTCAACGTGCACTGACATCGCACAGCACACGGGCCTCAACATTTCGCCTCCATCGAAATGCAGCCGCCGCGGTCGGGATTCGATCCCGCGACCCTCGGATCAGCAGCCGAGTACCTTAGCCACTAGACCACCGTGGCGGGGCGATGGTCGTCCAGAGAGTGATGTCATCTGTGTAGACAGTGTTTCGCAGACCGGGTATCGCTTTGAGTTAGGGAGGCAGAGACGCCATAGCCACGTTGAATAGAAAGGGGGACTGAACGGCTCTTTGTTGAGTAGCGCGATCGCCAAGAGTGATTCGTTCGGAATGAGGGCTGCCCACCGAGAGTTCAACTGTACGGCCGTATAACAAGGCAAGGATGTAATACAAATGCACTCGCCCGGTTGTAGTTAAGTTACGCTGTTTATAGTGGTGGTATGCTTCAAGTTATCAAAGGCTTTGTGAAAATCTAGGCCGAATAAAGCCTTGATATTAGCGTTATATTGCCACACGCGGGGCGTTGGAGATCATGTTGCTTTGCGGCCTTTGCCAGAAGCGACGCCGTCCGGAAGGTGTGAGGGAGCTCCGTTTCTCTGTCTCGAAGTGGGCTCTGCATATTTAGAATAAAGATTGGTTTGTATCCTGTCCTTTTTGGTACAATCCGCCTTTTTCATGGCGCCACTGTGCAGTGAACAGTTCTGGCGGGAAGCTCGCGAAATATTCTGGTAGGGGCAGCTGGTCAGTGCGAAGCACTCAACGGACGGATCGCGTTGCGTGCGCATGTGAGCGGATAGTTTTCATGCAAGAGCTCGACGCCCGCGCGATGCCGACTACGTGTGTTGTGAAAAGACGCAACTCCACTTCTGCATTAAGGGATGTAGAATCGGTTTTTTTCCCGTTTCCCAAGCGTTGCAAGAGATCGCGATCGACGGAAAGCTTGGAAAAGGGACAGTCGAAAAAACATGGCTGTCAAACGCAGATGGCGGCGCTTGGGAGCCGTCGACCACGTCGAGTATATGCGGGAAACACTTTTTTTGTCAGGTACGGACATGTTATTTGTGTTTGTTAAGCTTTCAGTATACTACGGGAGCCTGACTTTTCTAACGGCCCTTGCGAACAGCAGCGTGGACCAAACAGTAGCCGCTCTTCATCGAAGGTAGGCAAATTGACCGCAGGACTCCAACTTCACCTTGCGGTGACACTTCGTTGTACATCACATCCCGTAACGTATCCTTCTTTTTGAAGCGTCAGCCTTTCAGCAACTGGCGTTCGCACCTCATGCCTGACGACTGCAGATATTCATTTACGTGTCGCTCTGTTAGCGCAGCGCCACAAATATTTTTGATCCAGCCATCGGTAAGATCCAGCCATCGGGTATATCCTGGTAGGTTGGCAGAACTGTTAGTTTTTTGCATGATGTCCGCCGAGGTACCTTCTCCACACAGCGCTTGGTTCTATAAGTCCGCTGGATATGTTGCTAGAGGTGGCCCCTCTTCTTTGGTAGCCTCGGCTCTTCCACTGCCAAACTGTGTTTATCGTGGAGCCATGATAGCGTAGCGGTTGATGTTGTGGCCGAGATTTGCCGGCTTATTGAGGCGCTGTTTGGCCAACTGCACATTGAAGTCAGCCAGCGAAGCTTCGGTCGAGCTCATGGCCACAGGGAACGAATCGCTTACTTCTAGGACGATTTGGTGTAGCGTGTTAAAGGATGCTTTTAGTTCGGGTGACAATTCGGACATTAAGGTAGAGATGGCTGCCGTGACTGGCGCAGTTACGTCGTTTACGTCGTTCCTGTGCAAGCCTTTGCGTGCAGTGAGGAGGTTCGGGCAGTGGCATGCATTTATTGGCTTTATTACGTTGATGTGCTGGCGCGGACACCACGTTGCTAGTTCTAGGGAAATACAATGTGATTCTTGTGTTTGCGATGGTGTCGGTGTGCTTACCCAGCTGTGTGTGGAGGATGAGTGCCCTAGCACTTTTGCCTTGTAGATAATGTGTGCTGGCAGTTAATTTAGCTATCTGGGACTCCTGAGCCGAAATTTGAGCCTTATGGTTGGAATTTTCCTTTGCCATCTACCTCACCTGTGGATGGGATAATTGTAGCGACGGCGGTGGGCTCCGCGGCCATACCACCACCTTATATGTACGGCTTCAGGGCCTTGACTGAGGGAGTGGGACCTCGCAGGGGCTAGTCGCACTGAGCAGGATTTCGGTCGCCGGGTTTTTGCGGGAGCGGGGCATTCTGACTCGAAGATGGACTCAGCAGGAAATTGGACGCCGGGTACGAGAACAGGATCTGGTGTCATGGTCGTGGTTCTCGCTGCAGATGGGAGCAAGTGGTGGGAAAGATATCGAACGGTTTTGAGGGATGGTGAGCGTCTGTGGGAGATGCCCATGCAATAAGGGTTGCGTCGGGTGTTCGATGCAGGTAATTGGGCATTTTGCTTCACTTAGGCTTAAGTGGCTTCTCCTTAATAAAGCGGCACATGCAGTTCGAGCTGCGAATGTCGCGTCCCCTGCATACGATGCAGCGCGGAGTGCGCCTCGGTGCCTCGCCCTCTCCAGCTGGCGGGTGTTCCTCACCGCAGCGGCAGCATCGAGACAGAAAGAAGCGCCTACTTCAGCATTGCTTCAGCATCAGCATCGTTGCCTGCGTGGCAGCGAGCAAAACGTTCGAGCGGAAACTGGTCTTGCGGCAGTTGTACTACGATTCCGCCCGGTTGTGAAACGGGTGGGGCCTGACGTCAGTGCCGTTGTAAAATATCCATTTAGGATGTGTCTTGCTTATGAGCGCCACCACTAGGTGCGTTGTTCGGCCCACGCATCTGCCATTTACAATAGGCATGTCGGAGTTGCTGGCTCTTAGGTTCGCCAATATTTCATCGTCGAAAAAGTCGTCCAATGCGTGGAACATAATGCCTCGTACGGCGTCATCAAGAGGGAGTGTAAAAAATGTATTTGATTGGCTTGGGCGCCTGCTTTAATAGCCTTGACCCGGAGGTCGGTCTGCACATCTTGGGAGTCCATGACACCTAATGTGAAATGTGCGTCCGAAGACGATTTCGACTTTCCAGTGGCTGGTATGGCAGTGAAGTCGCCTTGAGCAGGTGCATCGAGCAGTTGCCACGGTGGCAATTTCACGAGGCTTATCGGATGGCGTTTATGGCTTTCCTACGATGCAGATGCCGTCCTTTGGCCAGCGTGGGATTGGTGCAAGCGGTGTACTGGAAGCGGATGTGCTTTAATCTGGTGTCGGGGTCCCGGTGCAGCAGCGCGGGCATTATGTCCGTTTAAGCCCTCCTTAGCGACGACAAAGGTTATTGGACGATTGTCTCGCTTCGGTGTCGCCATAAAGACCATCTGCATGCAAGCTATAATAACTAGGGTGCCTCCTACCTAATCAGTGAGCATGCCCCTGGTGACCGTGACCTTATAGGCACATCCTCTCAATTCGCGCCGACCTTGTCAATGCAGGGGAAGTCCCGTGCGGGAGCGGCACCTGCCTGAGGCAGGCTTTCGCTGGCAGCGCCTCCTTTCCTATCCTACTTGAGTGAAAGTTATTATTCTTCGTATCATCCACGTTCGATGAGGTGCCGATTGAAAAAATAATCACAGACAAGAAGACACTCAGACTGACATAGGTGAACAGGACGCCTCTGTCCGCCTGAGTTTACTCTTGTTGCGATTTCTTTTTTCAATCACCGTGTTATCAAACGCGGACATGAATCAATTACATATACACCCGTCCCCGGTCATCGCTTTATTATCTTTTTTATTATGTACTCAGCATCACTTCTCATTTGGTTTAGAGTGAAATGATTGAGAGAGAGCTGGTATTCTGTTTTTATTTATCTGAATAGAGGGAATTTCCGTAAACCGTGTTCGAATATTGGAAATGACCTTTCATATAATAAATCTTTTGTAATATCAGGTTCAC
The DNA here is from genome assembly GCA_013339685.2 of Hyalomma asiaticum. Classification (NCBI taxonomy): domain Eukaryota; kingdom Metazoa; phylum Arthropoda; class Arachnida; order Ixodida; family Ixodidae; genus Hyalomma; species Hyalomma asiaticum. The sequence goes on along the minus strand of CM023488.1, from coordinate 91,025,558 downwards.
CAAACGAGACTTTCTGAAAATCCCTCAAAGACAAATAAATTCACTTCAATTCGGAACTGCGTTCGCAGTGCGTCCATTTAATGAAAAGGACATTGTTCAGCAGAACAGTTAGTGGAACAAAAATTAAGCGTGAACATGAGGCGTGTCAGGGCAGTAGTCGCTGGAATAATTACATTCAATGTGCATTCAAGAATCGCGAGTTCGCTTGCATGAAATGCACCTCTGTGGGATTTTTCAAGCACTCAGACACAAATGGTCAAACAAGGGTGTACGTGTTCTCTTTCGTTAATACTGAAAAAACGTTTACTTTGCTTGAGCACAAGAATACGCCGAAGTTCATCCGGCGTGAATACGAATGTATGAGCGTGTGAAATTCGGAGTGTTGGTTGATTCTTGTTTTAACGTGTACTTAAGCTTCATACATATGAAGTGAAATAGGCACTCTTGCAGTCTATTTACTGCTCTTTGTTCTGTGCTGCTGCTATGCTCGATCTGCACTGCGACCTTGTCTTTGTGCTTCCCTTTTTTATCTCTTTACCTTGCATGTTCATTCCTGTATAGGCCTCAATAGGGCTACAGTGTTGAATAAATATAAATGAAGAAAATAAACGCGAACAGGCCGTAACAGGAGACAGGAGAGCGACGCAGGCAAAGCACCGAAATAACAAACTGCTGTTTTATTGATTGCGATGACCATTGTAGTTCGGTTAAGGAAATAACAATATTTTCTGCAGCCCTTACGGGTGCACTTGTCAGCGTCCGTGGGGCTAGGGAAAGGAAGCGAAACCCAAGAAACAAGAAGAAAGCCGTAGTGGAGGGCACCAGGAATTCTTACCAAATGGGCTTCTTTAACGTGCACTGGGACTGTAACTTATAGCCCTGTTACACGAGACAACTTAAGTGCACTTCGAGAGAGTGCACTTCGCCGTTAGTGTCATTCGCACGCTTTCACACGGGAACGTTTAGTGACACTCGTTGCAAAGCACACTTGCAGGCGAGTGCGTTCGCCGGACTCACTTCGCGGCGACGGAGTGCGTAGCCTCGGTAGCAGTGGCTTGCAAATGCAAATACTACAATACGTAACGCGGCGCCCGTAGTATTTTGAAAACACTGTGTTCATTATTACACTAAAACAAATCATACCTTCAACAAAAAGCCTCGCTATTCTCACCCTCGGGCAGTCTACGGCCACGTCCGCTAGGGGGATGCCATTCCAAAGCGCACTTTTCTTTATCGTGTAGCAGCGCGTGAGTGTAAATGCACTCTGTGAGCTTAAGGGCACTCGCTCAAAGTGCACTTAAGTTGCCTCATGCGACAGGGGTACACTGGCCCCTGGTATTTTCGCCTACACCGAAGATGCGACGGCCGGCGCGCGCACACGCGCATTGCAGTTAGTTCTTATGTTTTCCAGGAAGGCTGTTTTCGCAAACAAGCAGATGAATGAAAGGGCAGAAATGGAAACATCATGGTTTTTGGTAATGTGGAGCGCCTCAAAAATTTCGCGTAACCACTGATCGGCAAGCTTGAATATGACATTCGTGCTGTGAACAAACAAACAAACAAACAAACAAACAAACAAACAAACAAACAAACAAACAAACAAACAAACAAACCTGATGAAAGCAACCTGATGAACGGCAATGAGCTGACAGAAGAAAAGAGTGTGTGCCCGTTCCATGTTTGTTGTGCTTTTGTAACCTGTGGTTGATACAGGTGCCCGCCTGACCGATATGAACATTCCGACAACACATTCACGTCGCCTTGAGAAGATAGCCAAAAGTTCCGATGTAAATGTCGTGTTTTCGGCTCGTGGAAAGGTTGAACGCTCTTGTACCGCAATAGATAAGAAGAGATCGGTCAGTCACGAAGGGCTGCCTCAGCTATCGCAACCCTTTCGTAGACTATATTTGTGGAATTGTGCATAGTATCCGGCTACTTTTTGGGGATGTATATGTTGATTGATTTGTGGGGTTTAACGTCCCAAAACCAGCTCTGATTATGGGTGACGCCGTAGTGGAGGTCTCCAGAAATTTCGACCACCTGGGGTTCTTTAACGTGCACTGACATCGCACAGCACACGGGCCTCAACACTTTCGCCTCCATCGAATATGCAGCCGCCGGGGCCAGGATTCGATCCCACGACCTTCGGATCAGCAACCGAGTGCCATGACCACTAGACCACCGTGGCGGGGCGTATATGTTGAGAACGCGTATTCTTTTGCATACTGTGGCCGAGAAACATACTGTCGAAAGGATAAGCGAGATTCTAAGCTTAATCCCAAATTACCATCACGAAACAGAAACTGAGCTGGTCCTCACCCATAATCAATAGACAGCTTTTTATTTTGTTTTACTTTTAAAACGGTGACGGAGGAGTGAAAGGGGTATTATTAGAGTGTAATCGACGATATAGACTTTTTTTCTTTGCTCTTGTTTTTTTTTAGCACACACCGCCAACTCAGGTATCCTACAACTCCTTTTCATAGATTTGTGGAATCCTACAGACACCGACGAAAAATGGCCGCTGGCGTGGTGAGATATATGAAGCTTTGAAGCAGAAATGTAACACAGTAGTAACACAGTAAAAGGGCGCGCAAATGGTTTCGAGACCGGAACGCGCGAAACACTCCACTCTACTCATTCGACACGGCTATTCTCCTGCCAACGTTCTCCTTGTTTCTTTTATTTATTGTTTTCTTTCACTGTATAGATGTGCCAAGTCGCAGCTCCTTGTTCACGACACTCCTTGTTCATCTAGGAGTGGCCCCCGCTATTCATTAGCGCAACTCGTGAATCGCCAGCGCGATTTGACTGAATCGAATCGCAAAGTGGGCGTTAAGATTTCCGCTCAATTTGCAGCCGGGTTGCCTCGGTCTCAGTCGTCCGTGAAAGGGTGCGTCTCCTGCTCCATCAGTCCCAGCGCGTGACGCCATTTCACCTGCGGCAACCGGAGCCCCGCTTCGAGCTGCTGTGTGTTACTCGTTACCCGGTGTTGTTTGCAAGCGGCAGAAACTGCAGTACGACCATGCACCTCCCAGCGTTGGACCACTCGCGGTCCGATTACCAATTTGCCGGTTATGGAATCGGACGCACTGATGTCATAAGTGCGCGAGAGCAAAACGTCCTTCCTCCCTGCATACTTCTCCGCAACCCCGTCATCATAAACTTATTGCCTTTCTTGGCTAAAACAACGGGGATATGCAACAAGAAGGGATGTTCAAAATGTATAGCGCTGTCTACCGGTACTCACCTACGGGGCAGAAACTTTTTATTTATTTATTAGTTACCTACATCGCCCCGTAGGGCATTACAGCAAGGAGGTTACAAACTATACAAAATACAAGAACAAATACAAGGCTGACAAAGAGGGTTCAGCCTAAATTGAGGACGACGCAGCGAGCTATGGAACGGAAAATGATAGGTGTAATATTAAGGAGCGAGGAGAGAGCGGAGTGGGTTAGGGAACAAATACGTCTTACGGACATATTAATAGAAATTAATAAGAAGAAGTGGGCGTGGTCGGCCATGTGATGCGAAGACAAGACAACCGTTGGTCATTAAGGGTAACAGAGTGGATTACTAGAGAGGCAAGCGCGTGGCAGGGGCAGCCGTGAGGCAGCCGTCGCTCGACGATGTCTTCCAACTGCTGCGTGCCGCTGGGCACGCAGTGGAAATCCATTTCAAAGCAGGGAACAACGTAACAGTGTTTTTAACCGAATACCTTGATTATTGAAACGATTAAGCAAAATACCATGAGCGCCGCGCGAACGGTCGTATCAAAGAAATTGGGATTGTTTGTGTTTGTAACTGTGGTCCGTGAGAGTACGTAAAATCACCGTTTAGCCTCGTCTGTATTTTCCCCATATTTTCCCCGTGAATATTAGTTGCTTTGCCTGCAACAAAAGGCAACAAAAGGCTTTGCCTGCAACCTTGAGGTAGTAAATGCTTGTCACACCACCTAAGTAGTAACTGCAGCTAGTAAACGACAAGGTAGTAACTTTCCTATGTCATTTACTACCTGCAGTTAGTGGCTATAGGTAAGGGTAGTAGCCAAAGGTACCAACTTTACTACAATGGCAATCTTTTATCGGGCTTATTATAATTCGGTTTATATTTGCTGTTTACGTTGCCATATCAAGTCGACTGCATTGCAAAAGGATAAGGCCAAATAAAAATGAGCGGCATTGTCTGGTGACACTGATTGGTGCTGAATTCACGTCGCGTTACATCAATTAATGTTGCTAATTACTTCATGTGATTATCCCTCTGAATACGCTGCACATAGAAATGTTTAGGAAGCAACTTAGAAGAGAAACGTGTTCGAACCAGAAACGATAGCACACACTACCGCACAGAGAAGATCAAAGCTTCTACGCGACATATGCTCTAACAGCAACATTAAAGGGTCCCTGAAACATTTTCTCGACATTGTGTCACTGATTAGGCAACACAATTGTGAAATCATTCACACCATAAATAAAGCCAAGCGCCATGCGCTAAGGCAGCTATGGGCTTATTTCTGTCGCCTTCCTCCTTACCACTGCTGTTCCTCCTCAACTCGATCTGCTGCGGAGTGCGCGGTAGCGACGACAGCGCCTCCCGCGTCAGCCGCTCCGCCGAGTCTTTCGCAGCGACATAGCGCCCCGATATCCTCACTGAGGTCGCCCGCCTCGGCAGTGCTAGCCTCTGTAATAGAGCGCCGGCGACTCGTGTGTACGCCGCCAGATGCCGCGATGATACCGTTGGCTGAAACGAAGGAGTACGTTGGAGAAGCACGTTGTTCGCAGCTAGGTTTTGAAAATTACGTGCACGTCACTTGGCTCGGGGCCAATCAGCGACCTCTCATTCGATCGCTCGATGACGGGGGCGTTTGAAAACGCTTTTTGGCGAGCCGCTGCGACCTTTTGCGATACGCGTGTTCAAAACCTTATTGTAAATTACACACTTTACGCACAGCGCTGAAATCTGTCCTGTAATGGTCCTGGTGACCCGCTCTACCGGATCACCAGGTTTGCACAAAATCGTCAAAACCGTTTCAGGGTCCCTTTAACGCTATTGTAGAAGAACTTCTTGCTGGGCGAGTTGGTGCATGACTTATTTCCAAGTTGTTGCGCGTAAAATGGACAATCACAGGAAGAACAGCAAGGCAGACAGAAAGAGCGCAAACTATGAACTGATTTATTTGCTCTTGAATCAGCTTATATAAGCATCTCCAATCGTCACAAGGATAGGAAAGAGGGTTGAAAGGGGGTGAGAGGGGAAGCATACAGTTCAGAAAACCTCACCGTCACATACACCTGCGCAAAAACTGGTCTTCAGCCTTATACAAGGTCACAGAAGTGTCGCTTATACATTGATCACCTTCATCTTTAATAAAAAACGCTTCTAAAAGTTCACGGCCAAGTCTGGTCTGGCTCCTCCCGAGTATTTTTATCTTTTTTAGTAAAGGCTCGCATCCCATGCACTTGTTGCAATGAGCGGGCAAATTCGCTCCTTCTCTTTTTTCCAGAGACGAGGCATGCTCCGCCGCACGTTCAATCACGCATCTCTTTGTTTGGCCCACGTAAGACCTTCCACACCTGAGGGGTATTTCATATACCACCTTCGTGGCACACTTCACAACATGGCCAATTTTTTGTGAAGTGTGCCACGAAGGTGGTATATGAAATACCCCTCAGGTGTGGAAGGTCTTACGTGGGCCAAACAGGAAGATGCGTGAATGAACGTGCGGCGGAGCATGCCTCGTCTCTGGAAAAGAGAAGGAGCGAATTTGCCCGCTTATTGCAACAAGTGCATGGGATGCGAGCCTTTACTAAAAAAGATAAAAATACTCGGGAGGAGCCAGACCAGACTTGGCCGTGAACTTTTAGAAGCGTTTTTTATTAAAGATAAAGGTGATCAATGTATAAGCGACACTTCTGTGACCTTGTATAAGTCTGAACATGGAAACTGGAGAATATGATATTCTTAAAAAATTGGCCGCGTATCTCCGTGCTTCGCTGCAAATGCCGTCGAAAGACGATAGCCTTCTACCGGCCGTACTGCATGAGTCCCGTTTCGCGTGTTTGTATTCCCCCCGAGGAGTTGCGCAAGCGAGAGGGAAAACGAAGAGACGCGAGGAGAGAAAGGGACCGGCCGGAGTGGCGGGCGGCCGTTCCCTGCCTTCCGTTCGGCACGAATGGATGGATGGATATTAGGAGCGTCCCCTTTATAACGGGGCGGTGGCCGGGCCACCAAGCTCTAGCTTTATTTCTTTTTCGTTTCCTAGTACAGGAAACGTCCGCTTTTGCGCATCCTAACAAGCACTAGGGTCTTTAGAATTACGCATCTATGTATTTTCTACTAAAGGACACACCGTCCAATACATACGTATTGATGTTCCGCCTCAGATATGCGTAATATTTGCTTTTTGGCCGACTGCGTTGAGAAATATGGAGGTAGCCCCAGTTCAAGCTGGGTGGTCGTTGAGGAAGGGGTTCACCTTTCGCAGCAGGACAGACACGCTAACCCACACACACACACACACACACACACACACACACACACACACACACACACACACACGCACGCACGCACGCACGCGCACGCACGCACGCACGCACACACACACACACACACACACAGACCAAAATTTCTGTGTTGAAGTATCAGACTATCGTCTTTAATATCGTCTTTAATAACCGAGACGCTCTCGGCGCATCGCTCATGTGTCCATGCGTTGTTTCTGTCGAGAAAACAAGAAACTGGGAGTGGTAGACACACTGCGGCTGAAGAATTGAGAGCTGGAAAGCAGGGAAGCGTCGCTCAGCAACAACGTCGTTTCTATATCTTGCGCACGCTTGGAACATTGATTGATTTGTGGGGTTTAACGTCCCAAAACCAGCTCTGATTGTCAGAGACGCCGTAGTGGAGGTCTCCGAACATTTCGACCACCTGGGGTTCTTTAACATGCACTGACATCGCACAGCACAAGGGCCTCAACATTTTGCCTCCATCGAAATGCAGCCGCCGCGGCCGGGATTCGATCCCTCGACCCTCGGATCAGCAGCCGAGTACCATAGCCACTAGACCACCGTGGCGGGGCACGCTTGGAACATTGAAACACGTAGAACGATACCATCTTACCTTACATTTTTTTATCGCTCAGAGTTCCTCAGAAATGAAGAAGTTCCTCGAAAGTTTAGCTCATATAAGATGTATAAACGTAGCAAAAGGAGAAATCCCGGCGTACTCTTTCCGTTCGTTTCCTGAGACATCCAGCTACGAAAGTTCAGCCTGGTAACACTGTGGTAACAAAATTCGACGAGGACGCAATAGAGAAGTCTTGTGCTCTTAAATACTCACACGGAAGGCAGCGGCTACAGGTCTATTGCTTCGGCGGAGCAGTACGAATAAAGCAGCTGCCTTCCGTACTGGCATTTAAGAGCGGAGGATTTCGTTACTGTGATCTCTTCGGCTTTTCGGGGCACAGTGAGCTCCACCGAACTTTCGCTGCTCGATGTCGCAGGCGACTGCTGCGCTTCATTTACTTTCTTTCTTTCTTTTTCTTTCTTTTTTTTTCCTTAGCGCGAAAGCACCAGTCAACGACTCCCTCACAACCTCTCCCAGTGCATGTGTTAACAGACGATTCAGTAACTACACCCCGAAGGACATGGCGGGTGCGTCCAGTGTTGCTAGAAACAATGCTTTATGAATATACCCTATTATGCATAAGTGTACGGCCAGCTTCGTGGACGCAATAAGATTATCTGTGTACTTGCACTGAAACGTGAAAGCGAAATCAATTGCTGTAGATGCGCAGGTGGTACAATGTTGAGACAGCGATTGATTTGTTGAATCAAGTTGCTGATTATCGCTTGTAGGAACAAGAAAATGAGCCTAAACCCGAGAGCGTGATGCAGTGGTTATGGGAACTCACCAGAGCATTGTCATAGCAGATTTTACCTGCTTGCCATGCTGACGCAGAGGACCTATATGGTCGATGCAATTGCGTTAAGCGAACAAGCTCACCTCTTACATAAAATACCGAGATAAGTGCGAAAGTGGAGGAGGAAATAGAAACTAGCCATACTTTTCGCTCACGATTTATCGCTGGCTAAATGGAGCTGCGCGATCTCAAGAAACATTTGGAAAAGCTGTGGCAAGTTTCACTCATGCCTTTCTCAATATAGAGCTAAGGTGCCCAATGGAAGGCTGTGTTTACCGAAATCGCCGGAAATTGCAAAAACAAACTCAGAAACAATAACATAGACACGCCTTTTTCGGAACGACGACATTGCGGCCGAAAAAAATTCGCTATATCTACACTTTGGGTCGGCCCAACCTTAGGGGTCCAACGCTCAGCCATATCGGCATCTCAAGGGGCCGGGCTAGTAATACATCTTTGCGAGGGAAACTGAACAAAACCCGCGAACCTGATTTAGTTGCAGAAATACTTTTTTTAACTAAATCTGATATATAAGTAAAGTTTTGTTGCAGAACACGCGCAATCAACGTTATAATCAACTCCACGTGTTGCTGTCCGTCAAAGATAGTTTTAAACCTACGTAAATCTCCTTAAGCGTATTAAAGCTGATCGCATAACCTTAGTATGTGGGAACCGTAAGCGAACACAAATGGACAAAGGAAACGCGGCGCCGCCTATGCTTACTTTCGAATCGAAGCATCGAATAATCATCAAAGTCTTCTATCGACACGATGCGGCAGTTTGAACTATAACACCACAACAAAATCAACGGCGAGCTGATCGCCTAAGAAGGACGCAGAAATATCGCGAAACCGTTGCTCTCGATGGCAGCCTACCGCCTTAATTACGTCGTTTGTTTCAAGGCAACCCAAGTAAAAAAGAAGGCAAAAACAAATAAATTGGCTCTTTCGAAAACCTTGCAGCCCTCTCAGGTAAGAGGAAGGTCAAGCGTTCCCTCAATTGCACGGTTTCACCGGCGCCATTAAGGCAGAGAAAAGGAAGCAAAAAGAAAATCAGAGCACACAAAATAAACAATCTGAGTGCATCCAAGTGGGTTGGACCTGCACTGGCTAAATTGCTTATTATCAATTCCATAAGGCCTCGCATTCGCTAGAATGCTAGAAGTTTCATCTTCGAAACGTCATTGCTTCGTCCTTAGAGCTGGGACGTTCAGTTGAGATAATGAGGATAGGCAGTCGCACAGCACTCTTAGCGAGCACGCGTCTTGGCACGAGCCACGACACGCGAGGGCACGCGCCCGGCTGCGAGAACTTGGCTCCTACGAGGCAACTGCAACATCCGAAATGCGCAATCGGGTGGTTCTTATCTGATCTCATTTGGTCTTGCGGCCTTACATGCGACTGTTTAGTAGCGCAGGTGTACGATTCCCTGGTCGGATAACTTCCCAATTCTCTGGAAGTTCACCAGATGCCACGAAGCAGAATACACAGCCCGACAAGAAGACAGGACAAGCGCTAACGCTGAACTAGAACCTTAATGCCGATCACGCGCACAACATCCGAATTCGCAAAAATAAAAAAGGCACCAGTAAGCCGTCATTAGCAGTTAATGGCCAGGAACCTCGCTAACAACACAATTTTACGAAAATGTTCCGCTGTAGAGCATTTTTTTTAAACGTTAGGCTACAGCCGGTATTCGCAAGGAACGTTCACCCTGGGATTCTTACCAATTAACAGGCAGCCAAAGTTGTCGTTTAACATAGCAGATAGCGATGAAGGTGAAGCAACTGCAAAGATCGCCGTAGATGGACAACATATTTATTTATTTATTTATTTATTTATTTATTTATTTATTTATTTATTTACTTACACTACAATTCCTGTTTGGGATTGTGGTAAGGTGGGAAAATAGGTTGGAAATCTGGTTCAACGAAATTTGTAGAACAAATAGTAGCACAAGAGGGTTACATATCACGCGAGACCGAAAACAGGAAGCGGCGCGAAGAAAATTCAGTTATCCGTCTGTACAGACGGATACAGACGCGTATTCATATTCATGTACACATGCATTGCAATTCTCAGCGCTACTATGTACATATGGAAAGATACACAAAATATACTTTTGTAAAATAACGAAGCACTACACATGCATAGCAGGTTCAAAAATGAAATGTGTCCTCATACTAATCATACGTGTGTACATATATTTAAACACACATGAAAATAAGAAGGAGGTTTGTGAGCAAGGACTGGAAGTGAAAGTTACCATCGAAAGTTGCAGCCCTTGTCATTTGTTAATAAACTTCAGTCATTGATCGTTCTTGGGAGAAAATAATATTTAAATCAATTGTTAAGCGTTTGATAAGGTGTGAATGTTCTGTCATGCCCTTTTCTTGCGCTATGGCTGTAGGTGAATGAAAGAAGTGAATATTCATCGACACTAACATGCCCCGTTAATATTTGGTAAAAACAAATTCAAACGTGAGGGACGTTTTCTCATTAACAGAGGTTGCATCTCAGCTCTGGCGTAATTCTGGTTGCGGCCTCAGATACCCTGAAGCATGGGAAAGATTGACCGGCAGTGTTTATAAGAGGACGGTGAATCATGTGGTGTGTGAGATACGTCATGCAACCTGATCTCTGCAATGCAAGCTGATGTTTATAATACCGACGGAGTTTTGCAAGCATAATCGGGAGTCTACGGTCGCGTCATTATACGCTATCTGGCCGTGTGGTCCGTATCGTAGGTACAAGGCTATACCATCCCGTCATTTTATGCGAATTCCTGACAAAAAATGCGCATTCTTCAAAGTGGTCTTCATCAGCGATGGAAGAAAAAAGAGCAACTGATGCGACACTCTAAGATCACGGTCATGCTAATATTGCGCAAGTTCACAGCACAGCGCAATGTTCTCGTCCCAACGATGGAAAGCTCTGCTCATGCAGGCGCCAGGAGCAATAAACGCATCGCCGAAGGTGCTCTTAACATAGCCAAGTGCTAAGGCGACCATTAAGACGCATCATCAGTGTGCGTAGTCACGTGCTTTAAAATGCGAGCCTAGTGCCTAAAGTAAGGAGGCAAGCAAGAAATTAAGGACAAACCACGATCATGCCAAGTGCAAGAGAGCGCAGTCCACTCATCACTGCTCTTGTGGGCAGCAGAGCCCACACTGTCAGCTTGAATTCTTATTGGTCGTGTGTTACCGTTGTCGCGTCCGAAAGAGAAGGAAGGCGCCATTGGGTTTGGTACATGATTGCCGGAGAGAGCGCGGGCACAGGAACCGGCACACTGTTTATTCCACCAAGTTACTATTTTTTTAAGGCTTAGGCTGCTGAAATTGCAGGACATAATCGTGAGGATGGAATAGAGAGAGGAGCACGTATTTTCGATACTGGTAGAATTTTGTGTTAAGGTACCATAGAGCTGCCATCAGTGGCATCCTCAGGTATTTTGCGTATTTTGGCGGCAAGATTGGGCGTCACTGCACCAGGTTGCATAAATATGCAGTAACAAAGGTAACACATGCCAGAATAAAATTCATTGAATTTTATCTTATTGCTGTGGCATGTGTGCACGCGGGCAGCTTACGTAAGGGACTTCGTACAGCTGTATCCGCGCGCCGTAAATAGGCCGCGATAAGCGTTTGGAGCGAAATGATACATAAGATATAGTAGGCAAGTAAAGAAACCAGTTCTTCGAGACAAATGGGCTTAAATAAAACGTAAAGTACATTTCACTGGCAACGATACATAGGCCGGCCCGATAATTTGAATATATTAAATGTTCTTAGCAAACTTCGGCGACTTTGAGCGTATCTATCTATCTATCTATCTATCTATCTATCTATCTATCTATCTATCTATCTATCTATCTATCTATCTATCTATCTATCTATCTATCTATCTATCTATCTATCCGCCTAAGACTTTGTGCTCTCCTGACCGTTTCCTTAATGGGATGTATACGAAAATTGGCATGCCGCAACATGACTGCATGACGAACATAAATGAAAGGTCATAACATGAAAATCATGACATGCATGTCATGAGCGGCATGATTTACATGCCACGGTCTTGGTGCTCTCCTGTCCGTTTCGTTAATGGGACGTATACGAAAATTGGTATGGCACAATATGACTGCATGACGAACATAAATGACAGGTCGTAACGTGAACATCATGACATGCATGTCATGAGCGACATCATTTACATGCCATGGTCTCTGTGCTCTCCTGGCCGTTTCGTTAATTGGATCCATTCTATGTTCCTGATGCGTGCTTCGCATTTCCTTGATTCCCACTGCAAGTGGGATCTGCCATTTTTGTTCCCTCGGTTGTCGAAAGTTTGCGACGGTATCAAGTAAAGCAGTGGGTGCTGTGACACTTTATCCTAGGAGCCTCTTTTCATTGCAGAGGAGACGGCGAGCTAGGTACGTGCAACCGAAGCAGGACTTATATACTTCCTGCAGTCGTAAGACCTTCAGTTGCGCAACGGAAGTGGATTAATGGGCTGAGGATTTACGAGCGCGTGACCGAACCGGCATCCAGAAAGGTCACACGGCCATAAATAACTACGTTCACGCCTTGTTTCAGGAACGTTCGCCGGCTACCGAAAGGAGGAAGGGTTTATAAAAAAATATCTAAAGTATGAAGAAACGAAAAGAATGAGCGCCGACCAAAATGAAATGGTTTCGAACATCGAAAAATGACGTTTCGGCTACCGCACGGTAGCCTTGTTCACGGTAAAATGACGCCAGCGAAGAGGGCTTACGTCCATTTTAGAACGCTGCTGAGACACTTGGCGTACGCTGCTTGTAGACTGCCATCATTTCTGTTCAGCGATGTTTTTTTTTCGTAGTCTGGATAAGGAGTGACGCGAACACCAGTTTCTTTCTTGGCGATTACGGTTGCCTTGGCCCAGTCAATATCGTAATTAGATATAGTCACGTGTTCCGCAAGTGCGTTGGATACTACGTGTTTTCTTCCTGACGTTATTCATGTGGTGTTTCAGTCGTCTTTCAAACTTGCCACTCTCCCCGATATAAATATAGTCGCAATCTGCACATGGAATTTTATAAACAAGGCCAGGGAACTTTTCTTTCTTGAGTGGGTCCTTCACGTGTACCAGTTCGCGTTTACGTTTGCGGGCAGGGACATGCGCGACGTGTACGTCGAACATTCGCAGAACCCGTGCCAACGCTTCGCTAACACCAGGCACATAAGGGATGGCTCCATGAGCTTGGTGCTGCACCGCGCGCGATGCGGCGAGGTTGCGTGTGCGGCGCTCTATACGGAACGAACGCAACTGATAGGGCACCCGCTGTCAGAAAGTTCGCTGCGCACTTTGGAATGGTCAGAGGCATGGTCCGCGTCACTGGAGGAAATCCTATGCGCTCTCTGTATGAGGGAAGCGGCAACAGAACGCTTGTGGCAGGCCTGGTGTTTGTTGTTGTTATGTGGGGTTTAACGTCCCAAAACCAGCTCTGTTTATGAGAGACGCCGTAGTGGAGGTTTCCGGAAATTTCGACCACCTGGGGCTCTTGAATGTGCACTGATATCGCACAGCACACGGGCCTCAACATTTCGCCTCCATCGAAATGCAGCCGCCTCAGCCGGGATTCGATCCCGCGACCCTCGGGTCAGCGACCAACGTGGCGGGGCTGTGACAGGCCTGGTGGACTGACTTGTAATGGAGGTAACGTCCGATGTGCGTCGCCTTCCCGAAGACACCAAAAGAAAGGCGACCTTTTTTTCTCCCTACAAGTACGTTCCCTACCAGGCGATGCTTCGTCAAACCATGGACTAATATCGAAAGCAGTTGTTATTTTGTACAGCCAGGCCTATGTCTGAGCAGAGGCGCGTCACGCAGCTGAAGAATTTGATAGGACACCGCGACACGCGAAGTCGACGCTGTCCAACTTTACGGCACGGGAGTCCGAACGGATACATTTTACTTCATTATCGTGACACCGGGCAATTTCACGGACCTCGCTTCGATATTACGTAAGCCCCCTGTGAAAGCGTCACACCTGTATTGCTGGGTATGGCGTATAGCTCTGAATGAATGAAGTCAGAAGGCAGTTGAACGCTTTTATTGTTTCATTTTGCCCTTTTTTGCTTCGCTGAGTTTAGAACCGTGTGAAAATGCGAAGACAATTGTACCGACGCGGCAGGAGTTGATGACTCTCATGTAACGCGGTGCGATCTTCGCTGAATCCAGAGTCCCTTGAGGCGACGTGGACTCGTCTCTGGGTCATGTAGTGTCCTCTGTGTACAGCTGTGACGGTAATTTAAAAATCAACTAAGGTACGCGAATGCAGAGTGATACGAAGCGAAGCTCGAATATCGGGCGTTGGCCATACACGCTCAAAGCCGACTGGCTCGCTTTGCGGCCGGCTATGGCCGTTGTCGATTTGTAGGTGGACGGGCGGAGAAGGAGCGCGACTGGTTCAAGTGCACGTAGTGCATTTGTCACAAGTGCGTCGAATTCTTGCGCGCTCTACTGTCGGGCTATAGAGATGGCGTTAAGGAGTAGAATGCCCGACAGTCACTTTTTTTTTAATTAAATAGCCGCGCATCGCCTTCAAAAAGTGCACGCCTGGTTTTCCTGCTAGTTTGATGGTCCACGCCCCTGTGTGTAGCTGACCCCGCAGTCGTTGAACTGAACCTCCAGACGTGACGCAACGACCAGTGAAGGGAGGCTCGACTCCCAGCGGCAGCGGCGTTTTGATGAGATTTTGGTGAGGAATTGACGTTCAACTGACAAACAGCACAGGGGGGAGTGGCTTGTATGCGTAGTGTACGAGAGCCGAATAATCCTAGTAGCGAACGCGGACGACTGCGACATTGGTACCGTGGTCGCTGACCGAAGTCGTCGAGTGCTTCAAGCGACATCACGTCTTATCTACAACGCAAGTGGCAACTAACGACTTCGTCCGTACCAAAATTGTACTTACTGCTCTTTTCGCAATTTATTAGATTTACTGCGCCCTCGTTAATTGAGAGCAATAATGCAATTTTTAGCTCAAAACAGCAACCACAAAAACACGACGTGACCATGCGGTTCTGTGAACGGATATCATTTTATGGCGTCACTCCAGTATTGATGCAGAAGCGATAGCGCGCTGTCATGCGCAGTATACAGCATCCGTGACAAAAAACCCACAAATTTGATCACGAGAGCGCTCTCGTGAGACAATCTAAAATGCAAAATTCAGTGTTATACAAAGTTAAAGAACCTACAGCGATGCACTGCAATCGCAATAACTGCATGAAGAAAAACTTCCGATAATCAATGAGATGCAGCGCCGCGGCTCTTTCTCAAAATAGCAATCCCTTTGAACATAGCTTGACACTAGCATATTTTTCAGTGCAGAGCTAAATTAGAACCCGTACTTGTCGGTAGAGAGGCACTCATTAACATATAGGGCTTCACCGACCCCCGTCGACTTACAGAGGCCCCCGACCGGCGGGTAAAATGAGATCCTCCCCACCGGGCCCTCAGCTTGGGCGTCAACTGCAACAGACGTCGTTCTTATCGCCACAGGCGGGGACGATCAGCTCAGAGCTCTTAGACTGCGCATTTGTGACTAAAAACTGGGATCATGATGGAGCATTTACTTCCTAGGGTTGTGATTGCGAACACCCACCGCAGTATGGGTGCACATAGAAGGAGAAGGCGTTTGTGTCCCCGGATTGTCGGACAACAGTCCCGACCTTGTCTACGTACGCAACAATAGATCGCCAGGAGAACTTTCGAAGCCTTTCCGAAGCGTAGGATAGAATCCTTTTTGTGTGCAAGGGCGCCGTCTTGGTCTTTCAGCGATAAGAAACTAGAGTTATTTTGAAGCTAAGCATTTCACAGAGGGCAAGCGCAGGATTTTTTTATCGGTGTGCTGTGTAGCTTTATAGTTACATGTGTATACCAAGGGTTATTGGACAATGAATCTCCTTCCCCTTTTATTTTTTACAGTAGTATATATCCATTAAACATCTAGTTGCAGTCAGCACTGGTCCTGTACCCATTCTTGTCCTTGTTTTTGTAGGGCGCTGTTTACATTTAATCAATTATCCTCCCCATTTATCTCGCCCCAACACCATTCTGAGCTACATAAACATGACAGCGATTCTCTGAAGGACAAGCATGCTCCTTCAAACCGGAACTTTAATTAATGAAGCGAGTCGTCTGGCGCTTTCAACTTGAATGCCGAAGAGTTCAGCTCCTAGTGGCAAAAGAAAAGCACTCCGAGCACCGTGGGCGTCGACGCAGTATGTTCACCCTCACCACCGCTACTGAAAATAGACCTCCTTAAGCTGGTATAGCATTGCTGCAGTGTTGTCGTGGTTCGTCGTTTCCAAACACCCTCTCTGAGTACGGTTTACACATTACCGCCGGCGTAATGAAGTTGTTCGAAGGACATGCAGGAAATACCACCTTTATCTGCGACGTGCCATTAGGCCGATCCGGCAACGACCAAATTCCAGTCTCAGGGCATCGCCCAGGTAATTACATTCAAGGTGGCGCAAAGCTGTCGTGCCATTAGGTGTCCGTGTCAAATGCACGAAACCATGTATTAACATTAAACGGCTGAGTGCACCGCAGCGGTGGCAGTACACTCAGCGGTGACACTGATTACTACGTCGGCGGCGAGTAACACTGAAACCATCTCGTTTTCGCGCGGACAGAATGTTTTCCCACTATTTTGCGCATCACTAATTAGGTTGTTCCATCCGTCATCATCGCCTGCGACATGCGCGGTGTGAGATCGTTATTAGACCGCTAATCACGCCTTCCCTGTTCTAAGGCGGGATGATCGGCGGAACAAGTTTCCCTGCTCGCATTTTTGCACGAGCACGCCGCTTGTAATTAAATCCAAATAAAACGCTCCCACTCAGACCACTGCCTTTTTTGTGACACTTGAGACCCGTCAGGATTATTAGGGGCAGGAAGGAGGCCATCGTGTGGACAATTTCCGGTACGTTTCTTGGGGAGGGGGGGGCCATAAATTATCGTGTAGGTTATAAATTATCATGATACTTACCTAAAAAGCCTGCAATTACAGTTTGGCTGCTTCTATGTAACACCTCAATCTATGATAACCACTGCGAGTTTACGCACTAAAGCTATGATATTACTGACACACGCCAGAGCGGATGGCTCCGGAAATCTTAACCACGTGGGGTTCATTAAAGTGCACTGAAGACGCACAGTGCCCGTGCCTGCTGCATTGTCGTCTCCATCGAAGATGCGACCGCCGTGACCGGGACCAAGCCCGCGTACTTAGGGTCAATAGCCAAGCACCAGATCACTGTACTACAGTGGTGGACCATATCAATTTGCCTTCTGCATTACTACAAGAATGTAAAAGCGTGTACACGAGAGCTCGAAAGCTCTAGAGGCCTTTCCGTTACTTTAAATTCTTAGGTGTTCCTGTTGGAGGTAATGCTGAGACGACTTTGCGAAGTCTTAAAGAGTATGAATGTGAAGGAAATGCCCATTTACGATCACGTGTGACCAATTGTCGTTATGTGGGGTTTAACGGCCCAAAACCAGCTCTGATTATGAGAGACGCCGTAGTGGAGGGCTCCGGAAAGTTTGACCACCTGGGGTTCTTTAACGTGCACTGACATCGCACAGCACACGGGCCTCAACATTTCGCCTCCATCGAAATGCAGCCGCCGCAGCCGGGATTCGATCCCGCGACCCTCGGATCCGAGTACCATAGCCACTACACTACCGTGGCGGGGTGACGTGTGACACATAACCACAAGTAGTGAGGCCCTTGGAGATTACGCGTTGCTCATATCCGCATACGCGAACCCAGGATGTGCGGGTATATGTGGCACAAGTGATTTATATGAAGCAAAAGCCTGTTTCACATTTGGTATCGTGGATATTCAAAAGGCATGAGTAATCGCACATGTCTTTACGAATGCCGACTCATAAGCCAACACACGGATTCCGTCATTGACGCTCTCTAACTCTTTCAATCGCATTTTCACATGTGTAGCGCACAACATAAAACACAGACGAAAAGGTAGGACGTCTGTGTTTTATGTTGTGCGCTACACATGTGAAAATGCAGTACCAACATGCCCAAGCATACGCTCTTTCAATCGGCTTGCCCCGGCATACTTGTTGCAAAAGCATACGTCTTATACCATTACTCATCCTATAACTTAATGCACTAATTACCAAATGTGCAGCAAGCCTTCAGTTTCTAGACAGCTGTATCGCAAGCTATGATTTGTGTCCAATTTTTGTGAGATGCTCTGAGAGGAACTTGTGCTCGACATACATGCAGCAACACGGGTGATATGTCTCAGACTGCAGAGCAGACGTTTGGATAGGAAGACCTACCTATCTTTGTCAAAGGCAATTGGCTAAGGTAGCTCCTCGTACGGAAACCTCGGCCAGCCTGTCTAGCGCATGCTGCTGCTCCTGTTAAATTCTTGATAGACATTCAATTTGCGTCTGCTATCGTCCTCTTTACTTTCCGTTTGCTTGGCATAGGAAAATATGCTTAAACTTTCAAAGCATTATACTGAGGAAATCAAACTCAGCACTATCCCTTAACTAGTGGCGTCCTAAAAAATCGTAAATAATTTTAGGGAAGCTTACTATATCATCCGAATGTAACGGGTGACATTAGATAAACATTCAAAAGTTTAAGAAACAATGACTGCGGTCTAGTATACGGTGGTCCCTATGACCATTTCACCAACATGCTAGACAGAAATAACCATGAGTACAGAAGATTTTCATATACCATGTGTAACTTCAAAAATATAGTTGAGTTAGTCTAACTGCGAATGAGGAACTTACTATATTACCTTCTGTAGGAAGCTTACTATATTAACTTAGTGTAATGGGCAATATTATACAAACTTTCGGAAGATTAAGAAAGAGTGATTGGGATGTACTATATTTGGATCCCTATGGCCATTTGCCCAACTTACTAGACTGAGATAACCATGCATACACAAGATTCTTCAAAATATAATTGAGTCAGTCACCCCGCGAATGCGGAACTTTCAATATTGTCTTCAAAGAAGCTTGCTACATTATCTGAATGTAATAGACAACATTAGATAAACATTCACAGGCTTAAGAAACAACAATCTCCTGATTGACTCAAACAGTGATATTCCGCCTAGCCGATAGTCTGCCACAATGTAATATTGTAGCTGAAATGAAAAGCGGCGACAACAGGACGGGCACTGATAAGCAGTGCATGCGTGCTCGCGGCTGTCTGCCTTTTGTTTTCACTGCCTTCTTATTCCCTCTGGACGCTTTCCCCTTTCTCTTGTGCTTTATTAGATCATGCGTAATTGTGCAGTATGTAACATATGCAAGGGCGTCGTGAAACTAACCTTAGCAATTTGAAAGATAAAGTTCACTCTTAACGACGAGAAAGCTGTTTCCCGGCGTTTTCTAACAAAAAAAAATTCACGCGTCTCCACGAAGTGAACCATGACGAGTGCGCGAAACGCTGGGGATCGTTGGTTTTTTTCCGTAAATCACCCGTGACATTACCCACTCATGCATGTAAATGAATGCCAACGTGTGTGTAACTTTACACACGCGTTGTCATTTATGCTCCTGTTCTTTATGAGGTACCTCCGCTCCCACATCGTAGATCCTGCCGAGTTCCAGATTATATTTAGTTAACGCGCGGGCTGCGAATCCTCATGGTTCTACTACGCACAAGAGAAATATCCCACCGGCACTACATTGCAGGTCAAGATTCAGTGCCTATATATATGAGGTGAGCGGTGAGCGCGAGCAGTCGGTTTTTTCAATGAAGAAACTCGCTAGCAGACGCAGCATGTGTCAGCGTTGTAAGTAAATGTTAGCACGGGGCACCCGCCTGAGCCATTCTTTTCAACCGGCCTTAGTTTGTAGCACTCTACCAGGAACCGTCAGCGCTCAATGATATTTGCAGTTTGGTAACCAAGTAATCTTAGCTAATTTTAGGTAAAACGTAGATCGATGCCAATGTTGCCTAGCTGCTCACTATCCGCTGTTGCATCGTTGACATTTTCTTCTTCCAACCTCAATTCGATCAGCATCTTGCATACCGTTATTTTGTCTCTATTTTAACTTATTCCCTTACAATGTTCCTTCCCTGAACATGTTGCCTATAGCAGCGCGCCCGTCGTTATAGACATAATCTTTAAAGATATAAATAAACACTCTGTCTCTAACAGCACCCCGCCGCGGTGGTATAGTAGCTTTCACACTCGGCTTCTGGCCCGAAGGCCACGTGACTGAATTCCGGCCGCTGCTGCTGCATAATGATGGAGGCGCAGTTCTGAGGCCCGTGTACTGCGGGATGTCAGGGCACGCTAACAAACCCCAGATGGTCCAAATTTCGCGAACCACCCCACGACAGCATCACTCATAATCACATCCTGGTTTTGAGATGTAAAGCCCACAGATTATTATTATTTCTTTAACAGTAAAGTGGGCTGCTACTCAATGACTGTCGGCACCAGTGAAATTGCGAGACATGCCAACTCCGCAGGTCACCAGATGGCCTGGGAAAGTACATGCGTACTGGCAAATTAGCGAAGTGAAAGTCTTCTTGAATCGCTTCGTATCCACACTGCGGCACATACCATCAGCCCCGACGACGGAAACATTAGACCCTATTACGTACCACGGAATAGCAATACTATTCCGTGGTGGGCCTACTGGATTGGTCAATTTTGCTTTGGCGGGCAGAAGCGACCACTCACTCCCTGACCAATCCCCAATATGTGATTGGTCAATCCGTCCATCACAAGCACATCTGGCAAATCGGGGACGATCAACGTGGAATACTATTCCGTATTACGGTTGCATCTTCGATACGGTTGCATGTTACGTCACGCACGGAAACGAATATAACTTAATGTCCTGATTGTGAACAAAGCTCCCGTGCGGGGCTTGAAACGTCATGTTTTAATCTAGATTTTTCAGATTGGTCGACATCCACTCTTCATCTTTCTTTCTCCAGTCAATATATGTATAATTAAACTTGAATGAACCGTTATGCTATGCCCCCCCCCCCCCCTGTAATAACCGCTTAAAAGGGAAACTCCGGCGACTTTTCAGTGTCCACGAATCTCAATGAAATTCTCAATATGTATGTCCTCCTCAGTACTGTATTAATACGCGCCCAGCCACACGGTTGCAAGTTATTTTGTTTTCCTGGAAATGAGTTTTACAATTTTCTTCCGGATTCCCACGGCGGCCACCCTGTGTTTTTTATGCCATCACCTTAAACGCTGCATACCAGAGCCAGCAGGCCGTCAAAAGCGTTCAAATCGTCGCTTTCAAGTTTAGAAAAGCTGGACTAACTCAATACAGCGTAGGATGACCTCGCCACTGTTATTTTCGTGGCACCAGCTCCATATTTCTCATGGCGGGAAGGCTGTGACGTCATCGCATACGCTGAACGGAGTGTCAACCCGTTTCTGTTTGAACACGCCTTTCAGTCTGTTGTTTAAGATTCTTGGTGAATTTCTGAGCAGATTAAATGACCCTGGCTGCTACAGGACTATCAGTACCATTTGGAAACTTAATTATCAGAACATGATGAAAAACACGGCAGATCCACGTGTAGTGGGAATAAAGGAAATGCGAAGCACGCACCAGGAGCGTAAAATGTATATACATTGTTGCCTCGCTATACCGATTTTGGTACATGTGAAGTTAACGAAATCGCCGCAAGAGCACCAATACTGTGGCATGCAAACCACGCCTCTCATGACATGCATGCAATGATTTTCATGTTATGACCTGTCATTTGTATTCGTCATTCAATCATGTTATAGCGTACCAATTTTCGTATACATCCCATTAACGAAACGGCTAGGAGAGCACCAAGACCGTCGCATGTAAATCATGCCGCTCATGACATGCATATCATGATTTTCATGTCATTTGTCCTGTCATTTGTATTCACCATTCAGTCATGTTATAGCGCACGAATTTTCGTATGCATCCCATTAACGAAACGGCCAGGAGAGCAAAAAGGCATAGGCGGCTAGATAGATAGATAGATAGATAGATAGATAGATAGATAGATAGATAGATAGATAGATAGATAGATAGATAGATAGATAGATAGATAGATAGATAGATAGATAGATACGCTCAAAGTCGCCGAAGTTCGCTAAGAAATGCATCGCATTTGAAAACCGCCACGAGTTGCCCTTTAAACGCTCCTCGGCCGACACTACAGCCGATGCACGCTGTACTACACGAGGGCAGACGCAGTCGCCGCTGCTGCGCTTTGGGGCATCGCTTTAGGAAAGGTGCCGCTTTCCCATTTATCGCTCATCCTGCCGATACAGAGCTGCGGCGATGCCCTAGGAGCTACCGAAACGACTAAATCGGCTCGGCCGTTGGGTGCCACAGAGAGCGAGTCTCAGCAGTGGCACGATTAAGTGGTCACGCGTGCGATGGCCTCATCCATAAGGAGTGCTGTCACCACAGCGTTGTCGCCATTGGGCCTATTCGTTTCGCGCGCCTTCTCCTATACGTGCGGCATCCTGCGATCTTTAACAGGTCGAGGTGATGTATATATTTCTTTCGGGGCAGCGGAGTTGCTGCCAGCTTCTTCGAGTTCTGGCTACTCTTGCTGACGCCGCTTTAGACTCGGTGCTCTTGATTTACGAGAGAACTTCGTCATGTCTCAATGAGCGATGGAGACGTTATGAGAAGGATACTACACGTATCCGGTTAGCGAGGATTTGTTTTCTTTATTTTATTAAGTAGCCTTCCGCGGGTAATAGATGAGTGTTTCTCCAGTGGGATCGACTACGTGCGATGTTGCCTCGACAGTCATCTTGTCCTCCCGCTGTTCTAGAAGCATCCAAAAATGCTCTGTTTCACCGTCCTGGATCTCCCTTGCATTCCAATGTGGGAAAAATTATTGCCCCTGATAAGGATTTCCGCCTTTAAAAGAGTGGAAAAGTATTGAACACTGAGATTCTACTCTTTTTCTATTTAGTTTAATTATGTTATGAAAGGAGATCTGTGTGTCCCAAAGAATCGTGTGCGGCACGTAACCTGTGACGTGCAACCAAAATGAACACCTTAATATTTTGGAATCCATAACGGTACTTAAGGCGGCGACCTTAGACGTTGTGGCTAATAAGCAACATGTTAAAAACCCTTAGTTGCTACCTCGAGAGAATTATAGCATATGAGAATTTCAACTAACGGCAGTTCTCATAACATGATCTAAATATTCGCACTATTTTGTAAGCTGTCACAGCTCCCAAAAGTATTCTTGAAACAAGCTTCATGAGTACTACTTATCACCCGTACGAATTTGCAAGAGGGTTGCTTACATACTTATTATTTATAGCGACATAACATTAAATTTGCAAAGCTAGCTTTCTCAGAGTAATGCCACCCTTCCACCATTGCAAAGAGATCGCAATGCATCTCGCTTGCAAGCATACTTGTAGGGGTTACGGAAGCCAAGTAACTAAACCTATTACTCGTTACATTAGACAAAAAGGAAAGCGTTACCGTACCACGTTAGGACGACAATGAAACGTAATGCCTTCTCGTTACCACAGAAAAATGACGCACATTAATTCTGACGTTCCTCCGTTGTCAAAAATTTTATTCAGTCCGCTTTCGCTGCAGGTATTCACAGTACGAATTTCATGGAGCTAACGTTTCTGTTTCGCTTAACATTTATTGCTCTAACAATGATTTTACCCGAAGTACTCAATTTAACGATACTGCACAAATCTGCTGGACCACTGCAGTATTACAGTGGCCTATGTTTCCCTGTAGAGTTACAAGTGATGCCTACAAACGATGTGCAAGTGGCACATGTTGAAGTCAGTTTTGTAAATCTGGCATTAGACATAATATAAGATGTCAGGATGAGATCTCGCAGTTAGTACTCGCATCGCATGGTGTGTAACGTGAATTGGTCAGTATGCGCTTAGACGATTTACGCGAGTACGTAAGTGTCAGTAAAGAGCAGCAGCCATCTTTCAAAAGGGTCTTTTTTTCGGCGGACATGTGACCCGCAATCACGGTTGTCGAGTGCCCTCGTACATTTTATTTGCAGCATTGTTTCAGATGCTCTATAGTTTTTTTGTTAACAGAAAAGGGAGTGGCAGAGGTAATTCCAATATAAAACTGTACCTTTCTGTAATTTTCTCTTAAGTGGTGTTTCGGTGCTATTCTGTGTGGCTTTAGTGTTCCTCTAAACGTAGAACGTACTTGACCAGACGGTATCTTTCATTCCTCCATTTATAGCGAATGCGAACACTCAAGAGGTACACGTTGTACTATATTGCCACGGGGATAAGAATAACCAGAGGAGTGTAGAAATTATATTTACACAATATATACAAGGCAAGAGCAGCAGACAAGATGGCAGAGCATCAGCACGAGCGCTGCTCTGGTCGTCGTCTTCATCTTCTTGGTGCATTCCTCCAGGCTCAGCAGGATGCGCCGCTAACTGCGCGGAATAGCGCGTAACATAGAACCCCCGCCGTCGAGAGCGCCGTCTCGGCGCTTAAGCAGCGGTATGATCGTGTCCGACAATATAAGGTTTAAGTCGGGAGACGTGCACGATATCTGTGGAAGGCACGGCAGAAGAGCGGCTGTGCACCGGAGCGATCTCGTACGTGACGTCAGTGATCTGGCGCAGGACCTTGTAAGGCCCGGAGTAACGCGAAAGAAGCTTGGATGACAAGAAAACGTGGCGGCAAGGTGTCCATGGGAGGACCAGTGAGCCTGGAGAGTAATGGACGACTCTGTGGTGGCTGCCGTACCGAGCCTTCTGGGATAGTTGGGAAGCTTGAAGGCGATCCCTTGCAATCTGGCGAGCCGTTGCAGCCCGAGATGCTGCATCGTGGGCGTAGTCTGTAAGAGGGCGCACAGGTGCTGGTAGGAGAGTCTCGAAAGGCAATGTAGGATGGCGGCCAAACAAGAGATAAAAGGGGGAGAAGCGAGCGGTGTCGTGACGAGACGAGTTATATGCGAATGTTACATATGGCAAGGTGCTGTCCCAATCACGGTGGTCTGCAGAAACGTACATGGAGAGCATTGTGGTCAGTGTACGGTTAAGGCGCTCGGTAAGGCCATTGGTTTGCGGGTGATATGCAGTGGTCAGTTTGTGACGTATGGAACACGAACGCAGAATGTCGTCGACGACTTTGGACAGAAATGAGCGTCCGCGGTCGGTCAGCAGTTGTCGAGGAGCACCGTGGTGGAGAATAACGTCGTAAAGGAGAAATTCCGCAACGTCAGTGGCACAGCTTGTCGGTAGCGCTCGCGTGATGGCGTATCGCGTCGCGTAGTCGGTAGCTACTGCTATCCACTTGTTCCCATTCAAAGATGTTGGGAATGGTCCGATGAGATCAAGCCCGACGCGGTAGAACGGGACAGCTGGAATATCTATTGGCTGAAGAGGACCAGCTGGCGACGTGGACGGGTGCTTGTGGCGCTGGCAGGACTCACAAGCAGAAACGTATCGGCGTACAGAACGGTGGAGGCCTGGCCAGAAGAATCTACGCCGCACGCGATCGTACGTGCGAGTTTCTCCAAGATGTCCAGCTGTTGGGGCGTCATGAAGCTGTTCAAGAACAGTCGAACGGAGTGTTTCAGGGATAACAAGTAGAAGCTCGGGGCCATCGGAGCGCTCGTGCTGATGCTCTGGTCGTCGTCTTCATCTTCTTGGTGCATTCCTCCAGGCTCGGCAGGATGCGCCGCTAACTGCGCGGAATAGCGCGTAACAATATTTTGGAAAGCCATAGTTTCGTGTCCATCTGGCTACGACGTTAGACGTCTAGGCGCATGATCTACACGCTTGCCAAGTGCCATGTTGGTAGCTCTCTTTATAGCTCAGCTATGGCCAGTTTATGACCTGGGTAATGAGTAAAATAATTTTTGTTATTGTTTATTAGCAATTATCTATAGCGTGAACTGCTGAACCTTTTTAAGCTCAAATTGATCCCCTCATTCATGTACAACAATGAACTAGAGCCATTGCCACCTTTTGTAAGGGTCTCATGACTTTATCTAAGGTTGAAGTATGCGGGTGTGCTCCTCACGTGATTTTGTTAATGTTAATCGTAACGTAACTGACGAGCATGTCGTGCAATTGATGACATGACCCGTGAGTCATTTTGGTCATACATAGTATCCTTACGCGCCAATTTCGGTATATACCAAGATAACAAAACGCGTTTTTTTACTTCTTCTATCCGACCATTTTGATTTTTCGGGTCAATCTTCCAGTAATATAGTTATGATTAGTGCAATGAAAAGTAATGGCAAATGTGACACCTCACTTTACCGAAAAATGTTAACGGAGGTATGTCATCCGTTACAGTTCTGCAATAGTAAGGAGTACGTTGCTAAGCTACCGAAACAAGTAACGCGCTACCGCTAACGCAGTTACTTGTAACGCTTTACTGACAACACTGCCTGCGAGTACCGCAGCCACACGGACGTTCAGTTTCAACGCTGGTCTCCGGGTCTATTTTACAGCTTACGCTGGAGAGGCCACATGGCACTTCAAGGAGGGGAAGGCAAAAAAAGAAAAAGAAAGAACGAAACAGAAAGGTAAGTAGTTTACCACCCTTACGAAAATTTTTAATGCGTTTTTTTAGAAAGCCTTTCGAACTTGCTCGATAGAATCCTATGGTGTTTATTTTGACGCCCTATAGAATTTTTCTAGGGAGTTACAAATTTTTCGACCACCGCATTCTTACAGAAACTTCATAGATGTTTTCCTGTAGAACATGTTTATCGAGTTCCTTTTAGGATCGTGCAGACATATTTAAACAGAGAATTTATACCGAGTTTTTTTTTAGACTGTAAAGACAAATTTCTGTAGAGGCGTTCTATGGTGTTTCTTTAGGATGGCAATAGAAACCTTTCGCAATAATTCGAAAAAGAGCTTTTTATACCACTTGTTCGCCACGTTGGGGGATGTTTTCTCGAGACCATACTGTACTCAACAGAAGGCGAGGTCGAGCGCTCTGCTTTCCTTAAGAAAAACCGATGGTCCTGAGTCCGGCAGTGGGATTCGAACTTCGTACCTCTTGACCTAGACGCCGATACTCTAGCACTGCGCCACCGCTGTTTTTTTTCCTTTATGACATGGAAATGACAAATGAAGTTAAAAATCGGGTTGAGAACGTCTCCACACTCAAAAATCAGGCAAACACACACATGCGTCTAACAAGTGCATCCATTCAGGTGGTTACTCCTGAGCCGCATACACACTTCTTACGTAGGCTACAGTTTCTCGGTAGAATGATCTTGTCGAACGTGGGTTTTCCGCATGGCGATCACACACTCTTGATCTCCATAAGCAGTAAAAACCGAGCACTATGAACATGTCATAGGGAGGACCGGTAATCGTTTAGAGCGGTAGAAATCGAATTGAGTAAGGAGTGATATCCATGTCCTTTTTAAAAGTTCGCTGGAGAATGTCCCCCAAAAATATTGCATCCGTACAGTCAATAAAACAGTGATCAATTGTTTTTGCGCTTGGACAGGGTCGACAGTTCAAGGACCATGGCACGAAGCACCCCTTCGCGTTCAACCACGTTTTAACAGGAAGCGTTCCCCAATGCAGTTTAAAGAAAAATTTTTTGACACCGGGAGGTATACACTTTTTCGAAACCGTTCTAAGTACATTTTGATAAGGCCGACCTAAATAATGTGTCCGATACAAAGATCTGGGAAAATTGAGTCCACCAGTGCAACAGAAATCGCTTTTCTTCTCGCGGTGAAAATATACTCTAGGCTAAATCTAACTTTCAGGAAAAGGAATGAGTCTACAACTTCCTTGAGGAAGCCCCAAGGAGCCTGTGAAGTACCTACGACATCTGATGAAACTACTATATTAGGAAGGTGCTGAACTAATCTGACCTGTAGCATTTCACGCAGAAATGGATGGTCGCATTCACGAAAGAAAAAAAGTCGAGAAACAATTTGCCTAACAAAGAGATGGAATAATTCGAGGCCACCCCGTTCAAGTGGGACGAACAGATTGTCGCACCTCATGGATTCATAAGTGGAGCTCGAAATAAATGTTGCAAATACACGATGCAGTGCCTGAATGCGGAGTCATGAGCAGTGCGGTAATTGGAGCACATACATGAGACGTGAAAAAAAAACACATTGCAAACTTCAGCTCGACTAAACATTGACAAATTGCGCCCTTGCCATGAGTTTGCTTTGCTTTGTAGCCTCTTAGCTTCTCCCGACCAGTGATTGTTGCTGTTCCTGTACTGTGAGAGAGGGACACCTAAATAGCGTATGTCTTTTTTCCACTCAATTCCTGCATAGTGCGACGGCGTTGTGCCCCATAGTCCACACCAAAAGCCTGAGCTTTTTTCAATGTTAACACTGGCTCCAGAAGCCGCACAGAAATCTTCTGTAGCAAACGCCACCGCTCCGTTTGCTTTTCCTTGCGCAAATTTTAGTCATATGCTAGTCGAAGTGAAGGTCATAAAATTAGCATATGGGAAGGAAATGTATTACGAAGGGAAGGCAACCAATGGTCATTAAGGACGACAGATTGGATTCCAAGGGAAGAAAAGCGTAGCGGGAGGCGCCAGGACGCTAGCTGGTCGGATTAGATTGTTTGTGACGACAAAATGGCAGCAGTTACGACATGACCATATTAATTGTAGAAAAACATGGAAGATATTTTTGTCCTGCAGTGGGCGTAAATAGGTCCCTGATGAAACATTTCCGCATAAGAATGTTACATGTATTAACACACCGTCTATAGATCCGTTATAGAGGACATATAGAAATGCAGTCTATAGACAGGTAGCGTTAAGAGTTCTAAAGGTACTCTATAAAGGTTACGTTATAGAATTTAGTAGATACATCCCTTATAGAGCGCGTATGGTGAACCAGTCTATAGAAAGAAAACGTTAAATGTTTTAAGGACACTCTATAAAAGTTACTCCATAGAATGCAGTACATAAGTTGTCAATACGCTTTTTATTGTGCGTGAAATGACGTGTTTCTATAGACAGGTATTTTTAGATTTTCTATAGTCGTCCTACGGAAAACATTCTATAGATGGCGAGTTCTTATTGAGTTCCTTTAGACTCTTTAGACCCAAGCACGAGGAGGAATGCAAAATCTACGTGACCTATCAACTGCGGAACGTTATTTAAACTGCAGTGCATATATGCAACATATGACGCCTAAAGGTAACCCCTCTCACACACACCACTGAAGGGCAGCAGCATGAACAGAAAGGAGCATGTGCCGTCACAAGATAGCCTCAGTGATGAGAATCTAAAAAGATCCAACTCCGAGGCAAGTAGCGTGACTGAGGGTTCCACAAATAAAGGGCCACCTTCTTTATAAATGAAAAAAATGCTTCTTATATTTGACTAACTGTCCTATCATTGCACCTAGCCATAACTTTGGTATCTGTAAACAGCGGAGCGCAGAGATCATCTAGAAACGAACAGTCTGAACTTCTTTTCTGAAGTCATCCGGTTGTCTAGAGACTAGAGACTTCTGAGGGTTTGGGAAAATGGAATGGCAAGATGGGAGAGAGAGAGAAGGAGAGGGAGAGGAAAACATGAAACTTGAAAATCGCAGTCATTGCATGGGCTGAACCGGTGTACTTTAGTTCAACGCAGAACTTAATGCAGATATACCTGAGTTTAGCTAACTTAATGCAGAAGTTAGCTGAGCAGTTGGAGGCCCTATCATGCGGCTACCTGCCTCTCCCTCTCTACTATTTCCTTTCTTCCTTCCTTGCTGCTACATTTATTTTATGCTCCCGTCAAGTCTCTAGGGGTTACGAAAATAATTGTAATAAATACTTACATCCAACAGACCTCGCTAATCACTTTAGACGAACCTTTCAGTGGTACTTCTAGGTAACGTTTCCCGAGTCATTATGCGCGAACACAATAGGAACAGTGAAGCTGAACACATTCACCGGAAAATTATGGGGTCAGCGAATGCGTGACATCCTACTATGCATATCCCAAGGAGGTTCCATCAAAGTTCCGGAGTGGAAGTCCCTGAAGTCGCCTACGGGGGCAAGTTAAGCCAGCGGCGGCCACGTTACTAGAGGAAAAAGTACGCGGGCCCGCCTTAGACGGCAACGCATTAAGAGCGGCGCTCGACTTGTTTTGCAATCTCACGATGAAACATTGAGACAGAAACCAACTTGAGACTTACGCGAATTGCCAACGTGTTTTCTAGTTGAGAAAAAAAAATGCCACGCGCCCATACTCCAGGCGTCGAGGAAAACAAGCGAACACAGCTGACTGAAAGGTTTTTGCTGGCTGGCTTATTAGCTGGCTTACTTGTACTTGCTGGCTTACTTCGCCTTTTAGTAGAAAGGTTGGCTGGCTTATTAGCTGGCTTACTTCGCTAGCAGCTAAGCCAGCCAGCAACAACCTTTCTACTAAAAGGCGAAGTAAGCCAGCAAGTACTTAGTACTTGCTGGCTTACTTCGCCTTTTAGTTTTTGCGATTCGATGATCCGATATAGCGCGAATATGAGGCACTGTGCAACTGCCAGCTGAGGCAAAATTAATTTGTGCCATTTATTTAAACATGCATCCAACCAATTCCACGTGTACACATTTGAGCACAGCGCGTGCTATCTGTACGTTGCTTTAACTGCATGCTCATTTTTTCTTTCGTGTTTTAGCAGAACTCGAGCCCACAGCAAATCATGCACGCACGCATCTGACAACGAAGCACTGAACAAGTATATTTCAAGCTTACAGTGAATCAACTTTATTAGCCAAGGGCAACCTTCCAACGCCAACACAAAGAAATAAAGTTCTGAGATTGAAAGCTTTGTTTCAGTTAGTTAAAGGTTATAAGTTAGATTTGACGCCGATACCTAATTTTTCTACAGGTTGTACCACAACAGAGTGACACGCCTTGACAATAAAGCCTTTCTCTACTCATAATAACGCTTTCAAGTATTAGTTTTTCCCAACAACAATTACAGATTGGGACAAACTAACGAAGCCGTGTCAAAACCATCCTTAGACATTTTTGCCACATTCCTCGAGTGACGTTTTTGTGAAATTTTGGTGTGATGATGTTTCTTTTCTTTTTACATACTTTGCTTTCTTCTCTGTACCACTGTGTCAAGTTGCCAAACTGTATACCTTCTTTGCCTGTATTTCTTCCTATTTATGTATTCCAACATGTAAAACTCATCCCACTCATATACCCACTCTGCTAAAACCCCATTGGGTTGTAGTATTCATAAATACTAAATAAAATAAGTAAATAAATAAACTTTGACACAGGCTTAGGGATGTATAATATGGAGGCGAACATCTCGAATTGTCCTCTACTTAGCAAAATGCACTGAAAATGGGCAGCCGTACGTGAAGAAAGTGAGAAAGGCTTACACGAGAAGTGTTCTTCCGGGCGTCTTCGAAACCCGATTTAGCAAAAAGCGACCCAAGAAGTCACCCTTGCCGTCTTCGATGTTTAGATGCTTTAAATATAACATGACACAGTGCTTAAACACCACGAAGGAGCGTCGAGCTGTCTACGCGCTCCGCCGTCTGCGTGGTCGTCTGCAGTGTTGTACACGTTCCTCCAAAACAGGAACGAAAACTCGTTCCTCGTTCCTCGTTCCTTCCCCCTTTTGTAACGAGTTCCCGTTACAAGTTCCGTTACTCAGAAAGGAACGCGTTCCAGTTACATTTCGAAAATTGGAACGTGTCGTTACATTAACGTTACATATTATTTCTAAAATTGAAAATTAATCCTGAGGCAAATTAAAGTGAGCATATTAAATCTCACATCGACCTATGCATATTTCCAGAATTTCAACATCACCAGCGGCATATTATCTGAAGGCAAAGATATATCCAAAGGAACGCTACTAGGCATATATTTTCAAGGAGCACCGAACAAACTACGGACAACTCCACTGCAACCTTGGCGCTAGTCTACTACAAGTGCGACCAATATGGCACTTTCCACTTCAGTCTTCAGATGCGTAGCCAGGATACTGCACCTCCAATATGCAAATAGGTAGTTACTCACATGCACCAATGCATGTAACAGCGGTGCATCTGACATTAAAAGCTAGTAATAGAGCTTCTGATTGAGGATAACATATAAAGGTTTGTGCCTGACCGATGACATTGCGCGCAAATAATCGAAAAAGATTCCTCGATGTCGTCATCATTCCCGGTCCTAAACGATTTTGCTCAAAATTGGTAGCCCTTGTAGCATTTTAATAAACTAATCGGCAGTTCTTAATATATTGCTCTTACTTAGTTCTCATCGCTTTAAAGTATTTGTGATATACTGTATTTTGTTGTTAATTGTAGCTGCGTTGAATGTATGCACGTGTGAGGAATTAAAAAAATTTTTATCTTGTGCGTCTACCGCCGAATTAAATAACGCGGGACTGTTTTTTCTTTTTTCTTCGTGGCAATAGGAATAAGCATTATTTGCCTGTTCAATTCGTAGGCACACCGACATTAAGGCAAGGGTGAAATGCTGTTGTGGTGCAGGAAATAAATTCGAAAATTAATAGCCTTACATGCACAACTTGACGGGACACCAACCGAAAATGACCCACACCACACAATCATAATTGACAGGACATTGGTATACAGCAAATGAGGCTGTACAATAAAGTGGATGGGATGCTGTGTGTTAAAATGTTTGATTATTCCTGTGTAGCTAACACTTTGGTCGGGTAGTAATGATAGCGGGTAGCTGATGGCTTTCAATGTACCAAATCTCTTGAACAAATATCAAAAACAGGGTATTGATTTTAGCAACACTGGTAAAAAAAAGTTGCATGTTCTATTTACGTCTGAATTTCACTAAACATAACTATCAGCTTCTACCACTACACATGTCATTCACTGTATGGTGTAAAAACTTTTTAAATTCATGTGATATAAATTTATGTAGTAATATAAAAATGTTAAAAGCAAGCATGTTTGAATATACTATACAACCTCATTATCTTTCTGTTTTTACATTACATTTACATGAATCACATTTCTGTTTTCACATGTTTAAAATGTATGTTTTGCGTTTTCCAGTATTTCTATGTTCTGAATTTTTTTTGTTGTTGTTGTGTAGACAAAAATGTATGTCAGCACTGCCTTGTGTACGGGCCCCCAGGCACTTTCAAGCTGCATTTTTTGCCGCTTTTCGCCTGGGGTGACCCCCAACAACTGTTGGAAATAAACTTCTTGATTGATTGATTGATTGATTGATAGCAATGAAACCACAGTTTTTATGAGAAACAAACTAGGCATCACCGACCATAATTAACTAGGTCCGGGTTAGAATGACGTTATCTTCGCACAATAATACAAACACGCACGCACGCACGCACGTAAGCATGTTCAGCACAAGTTCGCGTTAGCACGTGAATATATCCTTTCGAAAAGTCTTTCGTTTCTGCTTTTCGCCGAAGGCATAGGGCTGCTCACGTTCAATTAAGGCGCGGCCCGTGCAGTTCAACTAAAATACCTTGGAGAGACTGACGCACAGGGTGTCTTACAAGTATGGACAACCATGGCCGTAACCGCATTCTCAGAACCAATGCGGAGAGAAGCGATATAGTAAAGCACGCGTTGACAGTGATTTAGCTCGGAGGGAGTCCTGGCGGTGGGATCGTAAGGGAAGGGACGAAAGTAACTTTGCTGTTGCATGCAGTACATCCCGCGTTGCCGAGAAGCTGGCTGACAGCCGGAAACTATTTGTGCCAGCGGCCATAGTAAGCCGCCACCACCAAGGAGTAGCGGGATACCCTGACGTCGTGCGGCCGCAGTGAAGGGGAAGCGTCACCCTCGTCGAATCATCGAAACCGCAATAGAAATGGCGTTTTCGTGCGTGATTATCTATGAGGGAGCGATAGTGGCGGCAGGAAAACGGGGACTTCAGGGAGGTCTTGTTGTAGCCCAGCCTATCCGCCCTGCATGATGTGCTGCGTATGTGCGATAATCGTGGAGTGGAACGTGTATAGAAGGAACGCCGTTCCCTTTGCCGTTCCATCGTAAATGTAACGCGTTCCCTTTACAGTTCCACCAATCCTAAATGGCGTTCCTTCGTTCCTCGCAAAAGGAACTCGTTCCAGGAATGTCGTTCCTTCGAACGACGTTCCGTACAACACTGGTCGTCTGCTACTGTTTCCTTGAGCAAGATGCCGACGACGGCTTCACTTTCGGCGGGCCCCTTCCACTCCAGAAAAGTCATATAACCTCCTTGGCATATCGTATACATAGCGACGGATAAATAACCATGGTGGGACAAAACAAAGGAGTAATCAGAAAGAGGTGTTCGAGACGTTAAAGCTCGCGTCTGTCATTACTTGCAAAACTCGCCGCACCATCCCACCTTGATGTTTTCCCTTACATCTCGCACTGCGTCAACTTCAAGCAAGCTTTCTGCTCTTCACAGAACTGCGCAGTTTCTGCTATGATAGAAATATTTTATAGAGTTCTCATCACATAAGCGTCAGTTTGCATAGTTCTGGAGACCAGCATGTTTTGCAAGAGAGCAACCCTCGCTGAAAACTTTAAAAACCACGGAAAGAGGGGTTTGGTGGCAGCTTTGGAAATACAAAAACAATCCAAAGGTGAATGACGCCAAGTAGAAATTCAGAGGGTATAACATGCGCTTGCTATGTATAGGGAACACCCTACACGCTTTAGCTATTGTTGTTTTGTGTACGCATAAGGTATGTACGATATTACCGATTCAGTCACTGTATTCTCCCAGTACTAACGTAAGGGGCAGAAACGTGGAGGATACCGAAAAAAGTAGAGATGAAACTAAGGAGCGCGCGACGTACAATGGACAGAAAATGATAGGGGTAACACTAAGAGACAAAAAACGAGCGGTATGGATCAGGGAACAGACAGGAGTAGCTGATATTATTATATCAATTAAAAGAAAGAAGTGGACCTGGGCAGGACATGTCATGAGGAGGAAAGATAACAGATGGACAATAAGAGCGAGGGAATGGATACCAAGAGAGGGAAAACGCAACAGAGGCAGGCAAAAGGTTAGATCGGGCGATGAAATTAAAACGTTTGCGGGCATAAAGTGGAGCCAACTCTCTCAGAATAGGGTGAATTGAAAATCGTTGGGAGACGCCTTCGCCCTGCAGTGGACCTAATAGGCTTATGATGGTGATGATGATGATGCCTGCAGCACTGTAGCTCCGGAAAATCTCCCCATTTTATACTTGACCGTGATTATGGCAAACGATACACTAATTGCTTAAGCCCAAACAACACCGGCCTTAACACTTTTATTCTTCGAAAATTTTGTCAATTTCTCTAGAATGGTATGCCTAGCTGATCAATGAAGTATGTATGCGACGTGTCTGTTTCCCACGTGGTATCGGCACTCTGTGGCGTGTACTTTCGCGATGCCTCAAGGAATTGCGCAACGAATTTCAGCCATCTCATCTTAATGGAATCCGTACCATTGCCTTGCCCCACTCGGCAATCTGTTTCTGCTTGTTTTTGCTTCTTAGGGTTGAGCACTCAATTTGTCCCTTGCTCGCTGATTGCGGGAACAGATTACGGGGCAGTTCCGTCACCTTTAGCTTTCGCAGACGCGTTAGCTTTTTTTCCTGGGATGTACATTTTCTCGCCTTTTTACTTATTGAAGTGGAGAAGGGCTAGCCTACAGCTTTTCTGTCCGCTTCTTTATGGAAAAAAGTAACCATAGATAAATGAAGAGAGCGAGCGTTCTATCGTCTTCGCTATGAAGACTCCACGTCACGTGCTTTTGGTGTGATGCAATTCCCACTTATAACCGAATAGAAGCTCGGAAGTCTGCTGTAGCTGCAAATGAGTGACCGAAACTTTCCAGTTTCTTCAGAGCAAAGCCAAGAATCAGAGCCGCGCAGCTTGACGCTTCTATCGTGTGTGGTCTCATGTTTTCTTACCGCGTTCCATGGCTATCGGATTGCTTTTAAGGCAGACTGTCAGCAAAAGTGACCCAGAGCACGTTCCCTTTCAAGTTCCCAGGCGAAAACATCTTCATTAGGAATGCATTCGAGTTAACGGCGGAGACGTGATAGCCACGGGCCCGGCATTCGGTTATCGCGAAGAGCCGATAGCGCCGTAATCACGAAGAGGCAACGTCGCCACTGGCACCCACCATGCCAGGAACCACCTTTCCATCTGCCAGGGTGCCGCCTTAGCTAGGTCGGTACAGGGCCTGCAGACGTCCATTCGCGGCGAATGAGATTACTGCCGAGACAAGGGTGGCTACCGTGATGCAACCGCTATCTCTTCGAGTGCTTCACCTGAATCGTGAGGGGCAAAAGGAAAGCGGATGGAATCCATATATTTCAGCGTGTATCTGCGACTCGGTGCTATATATGGACGTCCTTTATACGACGGTTTTCTGAGCATTCCTGCAAATGGCCGTAGACTCGCTTTTTCCAGGAGTCTCTTTGCCGGCTGACACGCTGTTGATGGTCACTGATGAGAAGGCCACCGTATCATACTCGTTGCCTGCCGGGAATCGTTTGCCTCTATAGCTGCACCTCCGTATATTTTCTTCGTTTTCCAAACAAGAACAGGGAGCCCCTGGGCGTCAAAGTTTCTTGCGGTCGCCCAATGTTTTATGCCGTCTGTGCTAACAACGCAGCTACGGCTCGTATCGCGCAGACTACCGAAGGTACTTGAGTTATCGAAGCACACTATGTGGAAGAGATGGCCGCCCCTATCGCAGTCGTAAAACGAGGCTGCGAACAGGTGACGCTGTAGAAGGGCCCCAACTTGAATATCGCTGAATTGGACATAACACATGTACACTCACGAAAAAGGCAAAAAGCAATTAAATCGTAGTATTTGAGAATGACCTTCGTTTAAACGCTGCAATAAAACGTCCAAACCTAGAGATCTCCATGGGTGGTCGCCCGTAGAGGACATTTGGCAACATAGATGCTTGTGTTACGAGGACTGAAAAGCCTACTTCTTCGTCGTTTATCATTGTAACATAAAGGGGGAAGAGGGTGTGTGAGACAGAAATTCGGTTTACTTGTTGTAAAAGATAATTACAGATAAGCCAAGAGGGCAAAATTACTTTACGAGCGATCGCTCTATGTATATAGACGCTCGTGTAAACAAGACTACCATATGGGTGAATTTGCCTGATTTCTGAGTGGCAGTGTTCTTTAGAGAT
This sequence comes from Hyalomma asiaticum, assembly GCA_013339685.2. Taxonomy (NCBI): domain Eukaryota; kingdom Metazoa; phylum Arthropoda; class Arachnida; order Ixodida; family Ixodidae; genus Hyalomma; species Hyalomma asiaticum. The sequence goes on along the minus strand of CM023488.1, from coordinate 90,988,455 downwards.
TGAAACTATAGAGTCACGTGGGCCTGTTCCTCCCCGAATCTGAGGCAGGTTATGCAGGATAGAAATAAGGTGTAAAGTGTTTCTGCATGCATTCATTCTGCGCACCTAACGGACTCATGCGCATAGCCATCATAAATTCTTATGAGTTCACCAGAAATGGCGTTTTTGTAGTCAGTGTCTTTTATGGAGTCAAACATTTCGCCACATGCAGTTCTCCGCACTCCTGATTTTTTCGTGTCTGTAAACGCGAATAGATAAATGACCGCTGCCTAATATCAGCACAACCACCCACAGAAGTGCGCTGCCCCATGGCGTGTTATACTAAATTGCTTGTCATTGCTTTGCCAAAAGCTTGCCATGCCCGTTTGTCATTCATTGACTGCGCAGAAGGAACTACGGATAAAGCATTTGTCATGAACGTGATTCACGGACCTGCACTATAGAAATCACCTAAAACAAGACGAAACATGCACTCAATACGACGTCACTTTCGCAAATGAGTTGTCCTATTTAAGCAGGATATAACTAAAGATGATGCATAGCTTCTTCCCCAGTATTTAGAATTAAGGAAAGAACATTCTGAATTTTAGCGACTCCTTTGAAAATTTCCGTGTGCGAAGTAATTTCTTGGTATTAGTGAACGGTAAAAGACAGACAGACAGACAGACAGACAGACAGACAGACAGACAGACAGACAGACAGACAGACAGCCAAGCAGGCAGGCAGGCAGGCAAGAACTTTATTGAGGTCCTGAGAAGCGCCGCCCTTCGAGCAACACTGCGGGCCTCTCCCACGTGGGGACAGGGAGGCCTAGCCTCACCACCACATCGTGGGCTCTCTGGACAGCACGGAGTTGTGGAAGAAGCTCAGAACTTTTGACGGTAGAATTCCACTCTCCTCGGCGACTTGATTGGTCCCTTGCAGTTAGAGAAGCAGATTTTAAACCTACCGTTTTTCTTCCCTATTAAGCCGACACAGACAACCAAATTTCGCAACACTGATAACGCACTACCGTCGATGACAATAAACAATGACGGTTGTCGCCGCGTTCGAAAACCCGCACTGAATTGCCCATCAAGCGGCAACATCACGAAGCAGGTCCGTTGAAGGTAAGAATTCTTACGGATGTGCTACAGAGAATTGCATTTCGAACATACGCTGGAGACAGTCGCGAAAGCTGGACCTGATGAATATAGTAGGATTGACTCAATCCCGAATGCGCGAGGTCGTCTGTGCAGAACTGTACAATTCAAAACGAAACTTCACCAAATCAAGCCTAGTCGAAATTGGAGTGTCTGTAGCAGTGGCGGTACTATCCTGTCTGGACTTTGACAAATGATGAAGCATTAATGGCATTTGTAAAGTGCTCTTTTTTAGGCACTCGCCAACGATCTATAGCTGCTCTGTCGGCCAGCAGGAGCTGATTAAATAATACCTAATTCAACAATTCTCGTGTCCTTAATAAGTTCCGTTCTCTTGGCAACAAGAATACTCACTCGCTTACGAGCAGTCGGACGACGCCTCGTCCTTATCGGCTGAAAAGAAAAATAAACAGACCGAGCAGAGTGAATGACCCTCACATCTACTCGCGCTCAATTCCAACGGTATTTTTGGCACCAGAACCCGGCGCCACGCTCTTTATCGAGCACAGTGTCACACTCGAGATGTCATCGTGTGCAGCAGCCTTAGCCGGTGCGCGTGTCGCTGCCCGTGGGCAGATGTTTCTTTCACGGAACGCAATTGGCATCGGCTCGACCCTCTCCCGTGTACGCGTGCCTCTCGCTCATGCATCATTATCGCGAGACATTGATACGGCGCCAAGTGGCTCGGCTCGGATTAACCGGATTTCGCACGCTCTGTCCTTCGAGCGTCTTTGTCTTGGATTCTTCGCAGTCAGGAGCCAAGCGGCTTCCCACTTCGCTCCCATTCAGATAAGAGAGAAGGGATATACTTTAAATAGTTAAAAGCTCGGCTTGTGCGTAAAGTAAGGGTGGCTGCAAAAAGAACCACGAAATACGCATTGTACAGTGCACCGAAAACAGTCGTCTACGAGATTCTCCTGTCCTAGCGGGGAAGTGTACTACATCGACCAGACGTTGCGCTACGACCGACTCAGGGAGCACGCAAAAGACTTTGCTAAGAAGGAGAGGACGAATCTTGTCGTTCATTGCATTGCTTGCACAGGTTGTGAACCGCGTTTCCGTGGCGTGCGAATACTAGGCAGGAGTAAGCATAAAACAGCACCGTGAAACTTTGGAGGCATTCTTTATCAGAAAAGCAGGTGAAAAATGTGTTAGTGATACCTCTGTTGTATTATACAATGCTGAAATGAAATATCTATCGCGCCTGGTGTGATACTTTCTGCTTGCCTTTGTTCAAATGTCCTTGTCGTGGTACGCCTGCGCAGATCTCTGGTTATATACAAGCTGTGTTTTCCACCTTTAATAAATCAGTTGTTAGTAGCGCCTTTGTTGTTTGTGGTCCTTCTTTACTGCCTGTGTTACGTTTGCGCTAAATTACGATGAATGTCAAGAGAGAGGGATACTGGATGAATATACCGTACCACGGAGTGTAGAATACTATCCCTTCCTGCGTAAGAATGGAGAATTGAGCTAGTTCGTATTGGTTTATCTTAACGTGGGTGCAGCGCCTGTTGTTGTTGCTGTTTCCCTCAATGCTGGCACATACCTGGGGAAAAATAACTTCTTTTTCAATGTTCGTGTACCCACTTCTGTCTGTGGCTGCACCCACTTTAAGATATCCCTTTCTGATGTGTCAATTGTGCCTCTCAAGACAGGACTGACCAATCAAGGATGCGGATTCGTCGGTATTGCCTGTCAAAGCAGAACTAATCAGGCAGGATCAGCGCGGAATAGTGTTCTCTATTCCGCGGTACAATATAGCACTCCTGATAGCCAAATACTTTCCTGGACTCCCCAGAAAGGAAGTCTGCTACAGCTGGTGTTCCTCGCACCTCTACGCCACTAAACGGACATTTTTAGTCACCCAGTTCCTTTGGATGTTTGACACAACTTAGCAGATTTCACAAGTGACATAAAAAAATATCAGACGAACATTTGTCCATTCTCTGCCTTGTCCTGCCCCTTTGACTTCAGGCGCATTTTCTTTTTTTCTTTTGCTCTCCTAAATAATGTCTCTACGTATTCGTCGCGTTTCACTTCCTCACTGTGAGACAAATATGTTGAGTAACGGCGTCGCTTACCCGCCGGTAATATTGCGTTGGGACGCCTTCTTTTTTCGCTGTGAAACTATGCCGTGCCTCCGAAGTGAAGATTACCCGTGGTCAAGATTATCGAGAAATTACGGATACCCTGCTCACTGCTATAATTATAGCCTAAAAAACGGAAACGCAGAATCGCGAGCATGCCCTAATCGTGTGAAAATTTGCATAGAGTAAAAGGAGCAGCGCAAAAAGTAACACGTATCAGTGCAGCTCTGTCCAACAACAGAACTTGATTCTTAAACAGACGTGCAACACTTCTCGAACATGACCAGAAGACGGTTCCGATCAGTCGTGGAGGCGCCTGGTAACATTTGAGTGCAGTATGATTCCGTCGCACGCACCGGGAAATACGCAATTTGGTTCCGTATAGAGCTTTAAACAGCCCGCTCACCATTCAACCAATGACGTCCCAGGGAGAACCGGCTATGTTGCTTAAGGCTGAACTAAAGCATTGGTGATTGCATACCGTGGTCGCTGAAATATTCTCAGTAATGATTTATTTGTTCGTTTCGGAGTGCATGAGATAAAGAAAGCGCATGTAACTTTTCTTAAAGGGCAACTCAGGCGATTTTTCAGTGTTCATGGATCTCAATGAAATTGTCAGTATATGTTCTCATCGTCACTGTAATAATATGTGCCGAGCCAGGCAGTTGCAAGTCATTTAGTTTTCCTGAAAACGAATTTTAAAACCATTTAGCGGATTCTCATACGGGCCACCCTGTGTTTTTGACGTCATCAGTGTCTACGCTGCCTACCCGAGCAGGCGGGCTGTCAAAAGCAATACGGTGATGCTTAAGCGCTCAAATCGGCGCTGTCAAGTTGTAAGCTGGCATATAACTCAACATATCGTCGGATGACACCGCTGCTTTCATTTTCCTGGCACCAGCTCCACATTGCTGATGGCAGGGACACTTGAGACGTCACCGCACACGATGCAAGAAGCATCTACCTGTCCCGGTTTCCGCTTGAACTCACTGTTCATTCGGTTATTTAAAATCATTGGTGGGTTTCTGAGCAGACTCAAACACGTACCCTGCCTGTTACAGCCCTATCAACACCATTGGAAATCCTTGATATCAGAACATGGCGAAAGAACGCCGGACTTGCCCTTTAAGGACACACACACACCAAGTTCAAGCGACGCAGTCGGTGCCTCTTGTAAAGTCGTATGCTGAAGAAAGAGCAGGTGATTTAGAGTTGCATTGCAAAGAAAATTGCAAGTTCCCTGGCGCATGCGGTGCAATAATATTACAGCACATGTTCATAGGAGCCTCCACGGCTAATCGGCAACGTTTCTTGACTATTTTAAAGAAAGAGCGGCACGTGGCTTTCAACGTAGCACATAAGTATGTTATGAGCCATTAATAACCACAGCGATTGGGCAGCAGCGCGCATGGTTTCGAATACGTGAGGAACCCAGAAACTAGCAGAACTTGCTCATGGGCGATTTGGTTCGTAAGTGACAATAATAACAAGGCTTGAACACTTGCCCACGCAAACCTCAGGACGCGAGCGATTGATCTCGTTAGGATCAGTAATAATAATGATTTCTGAGGTTTGGCGTCCCGAAATCGCGGTACGATTACGAGAGAAGATGTAGTGGGGGACTCCAGAAATTTAGACCACGTGAGTCTTTTTAAGGTGCCTTGACATCGGACAGTACGCGGCCGAGCCTCGAGCATTTCTCCCCCATCGAAATGCGGGCACAGCGCTCGGGATTCGATTGTGCGACTTTCGGGTCAACAGCTGTGCTACGAAGCCACCAGACCACCGAGGTAGGGGTCCCGTTAAGATCACTCGTATTGTGAGGTGTGCATATTTACACGTGCGCTTGTTTTCGTGAACGCCGTTACCACCGTCCTGTGAATCGCGCGCTTGCTTTGATTGTTTGCGGCTAGCGCAGTTATCACTTTCTGTTATGCCAACGCAAGCCGCGTTTATCTTGCATGTCACTTCGGGAAGCGTGTCGACCATTCCTGAAACTTTGCATGCTGACGCGCACACTTGAGTAACTTCTGGAATTCCAGAGATAATGCGAGAACGCGTTAAGCCATGCGTATAAAAGCCGACGCGCTGCGCCGCTTGTCAGTCTTTCTGTCGACCGACGACTGTTCACGCCGCTGTTGCTGTGAATTGTGATTGGCCTTGTTTTGCTGGGCACAAGTTCGCCCAATAAACATCTCGCCTGACGCCACCTTGAGTCCTGCGTGCTTCGTCTCGAGTGCTGCGAGTGTCACGACCACGTGGCAATATGTTCACACCTACTCTTTAGTATCAACTGCGATGCTGTTTAGCGTGAAAGCCTCAATGTCTTGTTGACGCACTAACACAGAACAGAGCGTTGAAATTAACTAGGACAAGAAACATGGACACGCCCACAGCGCTGAGTCGAAACACGTTTAATCTTGCAGAGGACAGCAAGCACACACATACACACACACACACACGTATATATATATATATATATATATATATATATATATATATATATATATATATATATATATATATATAGCACTGATATGCGCAACATGAAAAAGGTGTAGAACAAGCAATTAAAGAAACGAGCTCATGGACCATGTACAGCTTCCAGGGTTGATGGCAATGGCCATGTGCTGATAATAAACAAATACTGTTTTTTTAATCATGCGCTATTAAGATATACCCTGTGTAGAGGTAAAAGCGCGACTCATGCTGAATTGCCGCACGTGTCATCAACGTTCCAGATTAAATCCGCGTGAAGGATTTGATGTGTTGTGAGGTGTGCTTAGAAGCCCCGCTTTGGTCGAAGTATTGCGACTCCTTGCTTCCATTAATCAATTTGTAGGCATAAACACCATCACAGGCAAACACGATCACGAACACAGATAAGTGGAGCTCGGATCTCTCCCGAAATAAGATGGTGGCTAAGCGCCCAGCAAGGCTTTTATGCATGCAGATCTTATTGCGCCAGCTGTGCGATCCAATAGTCTAAATGAAGTACGGTGAGCATGCTTTTCAACGAAAGTAATGAGTTTTCTTTTTACCTTATTATTTCATTTTGTTTTAGGTTAGTTTAGAGAGCCGTATTTGAGGATTTTCTACCGCGCATTGACAGTGAGCGGTATACGAACAAAGTTGCGGTCACGCCTTTCGGAAGTAACGTCCACAGCATTCTGAAAGCACATGCTGGAAATGGACCTTGAACGCTGCTATGACTGACGGCTCGATGGCTCACAGTGGCGAAACGTGCCAGCGGCGCCAATTCGCCCTTTCCCTCGCTCCAGGTAGTGAAGTGCCCTTGTCGCTAAGGCCGTCGGCGCGAGCGACGTTTCGCTACGAGACCTTCAATGCAATGGCAAAAAACGCCGGTGACCTTACGAAATCGAAGTGGGTGGATCTTTGCTGCAGGCAGCCAATCGCAACCTCGCTGACTCGCGACGTGATCGGAGGGGCGGCAGACTGCAAGGGAAAGCCCACTTGGGCACGCTCACGCGGATGTTGGAGTGTGTCCCACATTCATGCGACCTTCGGCGAGAGAGGGTTTGTTTCCCCTCGACACAGCGCCGCAGACGGAAGGGACCAAATACCGTTATTTACGATAATCTAGCAGCGCCGTTCCTGTTACTTCTGGTGCGTAGAAATTGGTTACGTCACAGCGAACAGGAATGACTGCTGAAAGACTGATTTGAGGGTGCGTATTGATAAATCGAGCTGTTACTATTGGCAAATATTCGCTGAACATCCCGAAATGGCGACCGTAAAATAGTCAAACCTCGCTATATCGAACGCGGATATATAGAATTATTGCCTATAACGAAATGTCCCCACATCACCTCGAAGATCAAATACATTTTTAATCCTTTACTTAGAACGAGCTCTGATGTAAAATGGATATATCGAACGCCGCGGGCTCAGAACACTTGCCCCCTGTGAACGGGCGGCAAAGTTTCCGGCAACGTTGCGTCGCTTAGGCTTATCTTTCTGGTGCAATTCATGCTTATTTGCGGTGCTGTCCATCCTTAATATTTCGTGTTTTGCCCCCCGATGGTATCTACCTTTATTTTCTTTCCTTTTTCGCTTTCAGCGACGACTTCTGTCGTCGCGTGTGCATTTAGCTAATTCCCTCCATACAATGTTTACGTTAGTGGGCGCGGTAGAAACCACGGTTGACAATTAGGATGAGGCCACACTGCTTACTTCCAACTAATGCAATAAATACTTTTGTTTTGTGTCGCACATGTGTATTCACTGCGCGACTAGTGGTTGATCGATTGACCTTGCGCTGTTTGAGGCGTTTTAAATGCGAAGCATTTCTTAGCGAACTTCGGCGAGTTTGAGCGTATCTATCTATCTATCTATCTATCTATCTATCTATCTATCTATCTATCTATCTATCTATCTATCTATCTATCTATCTATCTATCTATCTATCTATCTATCTAGCCGCCTACGATTTTGTGCTCTCCTGGCCGTTTCGCTAATCGGATGTTTACGAAAATTGGTATGCCACATCATGACTACATGAAGAATATAAATGACTGGCCATAACATGAAAATCATGATATGCATGTCATGAGCGGCATGATTTACATGCAACGGTCTTGGTGCTCTCCTGGCCGTTTCACTAATGGGATGTATGCGAAAATTGATATGGCACAACATGACTGCTTGCCGAACATAAATGGCAGGTCATAACATGAAGATCATGATATGCATGTCATGACCGGCATGATTTACATGCCACGGTCTTAGTGCTCTCCTGCCCGTTTCGCTAATGGGATGTATGCGAAAATTTGTATGGCGCAACATGACTGCCTGACGAACATAAATGGCATGTTATAACATTAAAATCATGATATGCATGTCATGAGTGGCATGATTTACATGTCACCGTCTCAGTGCTCTCCTGGCCGTTTCGCTAATGGGGTGTATGCGAACATTGGTATGGCACAACATGACTGCCTGACGAACATAAATAGCAGGTCATAACGTGAAAGGCATAACATGCCTGTCATGAGCGGTATGATTTACGTCACAGTCCTGGTGCTCTCCTGGTCGTCTCGTTAATGAGACGTATACGCAAATTGGCATGCCACAACATGGCTGCATCACAAACATAAATGACAGGTCATAACACGAAAATCATGAAATGCATGTCATGGTCGACATGATTTCCATGCCACGCGTTTCATTAACGGGATGTATACGTAAATTGGCATGCCACAAGATAACTGTATAACGAACGCAAAGGACAGGTCATAACATGAAGATCATGACATGCATGTCATCAGCGACATGATTTACATGCCACGGTCTTGGTGCTCTCTTGACCGTTTCGTTAGTTGGATGTGTAGGATGATTGGTATGCAACAATATGACTGCATGACGAACATAAATGACAGGTCATAACAGTCGTCGGACGGCTCAGTATCGCTGACATTGGCCGCTTGGGTCGCACATATGAGACGCGCGCGCACGGTGGACACCGAGGCGACAGCGACGCAAGCGTTTCTTCGCTGCTTTCCGGGCGTGCTGCGAACCACACGAACGCTCGCGGCGTCGCCCTTTGGAACAGTTTGCCGCAGGTTTGGAGCGCGTGTCTCAAAGGAAATAAAACGAAAGAAGGTGGGACGGGCGGTCGCTGCTGCTATAGAGTTGGAGACGCGCATCGCGTTCGCGTATTTTCCTGTCACAGTCTGTCCAATTTTGCTTCTTCTCTCCGCCATTCTGGCGCTGATGTCGCACATGGAAAACTCGACTGCACGGAGCCTATACCAAAATTGGTTTGGGACAACATGACTGAATGAAGGTCATAAATGACAGGTCATAACATGAAAATGGTGATATGCATGTCATCAGCGGCATGATCTATATGCCACTCGTTTCTTTAAAGGGATGTATACCAAAATTGCTATGGCACAACACGACTGCATGACGAACGTAAATGACAGGTCACAACGTTAGAATCATGACATGCGTATATGAGCGGCATGGTTTACATGCCACAGTCTGATTGCTCTTGCGCCGTTTCGTTAACTTCATATGTACCAAACTCGGAATAGCGAGACAACAATGCAAATCAATCTTACGTTCCTTATGCGTGATTCGCATTTCCTTGATTCCCACTGCACGTGGGATCTGCCAATTTTTTTTTGTTGTGACCTTATATATCCAATTCTACAAAACCTCTTGTTGGGCGAGTTGGTACATTCTTGAGACCTAATGGAACCGGTGCAACCAGACGACACAAGAAGAGAGACACAGAGACACGAGTCCGTGTCTCTCTTCTTGTGTCTGGTTCCACCGGTGCCTATAGGTCTCAATATCCAATTCTGGCAATATGGAAGGATTTTGAGATCCCCGCGCTCACCATTATATTGAGGTTTCACTGTATTTGAATGCGTATTATTATGTTTTTAGAAACCTTTGCTAGTGAGGAGCCATTTCTTCGCGCTGAATCGCACTACCATCATGACACCGCTACTAACTCTCGTTTGTAAATCTGCATTTGTTCTTGTTTCCAATTTGAGTACATTTCACGCTCGTTCAGAAGGGGCATTAACTGCATACCAACGGCGAAATCAAGCCACCAAATGGGTTATCTGGCGTAGATACGTTCTTCGTATTCGATTAAACCGACAAAGGGATTGTGAAGTAGCTCAAGCCCAAGATGTCGTCCCTGACTTGGGACCATGCAGACAAACCATATCTATATCCACTGCTCCCTATACCGTTAGCGGAAGTAGTTCCTGTCATTGTTTGTCGGCCAGCAATCACATGAAATTTTGCTATTGGTATAGTTCCGTTTTACCTTCATGAGCAAAGGGATCGTGGGAACGAACCGTATTAGTTTTTGAAGGGCCCTTGACGATTCCGTTTCCTCACCACGGTCTTCATCTCGGTAAACGATAAAGAAACCTTTTCTCTTTAACGCCTCTTGCATCACTTTCCCAATGGTGAGTAGCAGAATATGAGCACCCTTTCACTTCCTATACCGCATTTTAATTGTATACTTTTATATCCATGCTATTTATGGCACGCTCGTTTCTTTTTTTCAAGCGTGTATACTGATGCAATATACCATCATCAGTCATAGTTTTCGTTGCGAGTACTGGGTTAGTGACCCGAAAGGTGCAGCCCTTACAAAACTTTCTAGTAGCATTAAATTGAATGTCTACCGACAATTGTTACTAGAACATACCAACAACTAACAGTCTCTCTAGCAACAGTCTACATACTTCCCTACCAACTTCCTGTGGACACCCTGCCTGCAATTGGCCACCAACTTTCAACGGACACCTGTTTCTAGGGTGTCTGCTTACTTTATATTAACGTCCTATAATCCTTTTTCTTTTGACACCCTAGAAACTTATCTAAAGACAATTGTTACTAGAACCTACGAACAACCTACAGGGTGTCTAGAAACAGCCCTTACAAAAATTTCTAGAAACATTAACTTGGCTGTCTACAGACAATTGTTACTAGAACGTACCAACAACAAACAGAATGTCTAGCAAAGGTCTGTGTACTTCTTTACTGACTGCTTGTTGGCGTTCTGGAAACAATTGGCCACCAACAGTACATAGACGCGTGTTCATAGGCTGTCTGCTTACTTCCTACCAGCACCCTATGAACATTTGTCTTTTGACGCCCTAGGAACGTGCTGCCAAAATGTTTATAGACTTTCTGTGGATCATCTACTAACATTTGTCTCAGTTCACTGACTGCTTGTTAGCGTTCTAGAAACAATTGGCCACCAACAGTACATAGACGCGTGTTCATAGGCTGTCTGCTTACTTTCCACCAGTGCCCGATGAACATTTGTTTTTTGACGCCCTAGGAACATACTGCCAAAATGTTTGTAGACTTTCTGTGGATCATCTACAAACATTTGTCTCAGTATACCCTTTTAACAATTGGTTAATATATCTAGTGAGGCATGTTCATGCACACACTGTTCACATTCTCAGAATGGTTCTATACCGACATATGTTACTCCGTGACAGCTTCTGTCGATATGTGTGAACGAGTTGTACAACCAAGCGTAAGCAAAATACATACGAAGAAGTAGCAAAATGAATAATTTATTATCCTTAATTGGTACACAGCAGTAAGAACAATAGACAAGCACATCAGGTAGTAAACATTAAAACAGGCAACGTAAAGCAGCCTCTACTTAGCACAAGGCGGCTAGATAAATAGATGATTAAAATAAGCAGATCTGCTTTAGCCTCACAAACACATTCGCATAGAAGTATTTGTTCACGAGTATTTCAACTATAAGAAAGTTCATTAATTGATAAAAAGGAAATAAAAAAGACAGTGTCATTTAACTTGAAACTTCATTCCAGTAGTAATTTACTACCAACCGCAGACACGTGGCATTGTATCATAAGCAATATGTGCTGACAGATATGCTTCGCACGTATAAATCAGGATTCCAAGGTACACGCGTGCACACTGTTAGGCTGAAGGTATATCAACGAAGAGAATTATACGAATAATTATGCAGGAAAACTTACCACATAAGCCTCTTCGATCGACAACAAATAGAAATGTGTGAGCAAAAGAAAATATTCAAGCGCATCACACTAACAGAAGATACACTGGTCAGAAGATATAACAAAAGTCCAACGAGACGCAGAAGTAGTTACTGCTTGGCCTTGTCTTTGCTGTATGCAGGTTGCAGCGATCTTGGCTTAAAACAGTGGAGGGCTTGTACCGGGTGTCCGTTTTCTTGCCTAAAGCACATCCTAATAGCTTCGCCCTTTGGCAACACCACATAGTTTTGGGACACTAATATCCAGGCACTCACACATATCGAAGAATATATCCAGGAGCTCACACATGTCGAAAAACTCAACGGCTTGGGCTGGCATCCCCGACACACGGCATGTCCAAGCAAAACTGCCAGACCGGTGACACAGCATGTGCACGCCGTTCTCCCTCTCTCAACACCCCTTTCCTCGCTGTGCGCCAACAGCGGACGGAGAGCTTTGGCACAATGGATATTCGAGGAACCGCATCGGGGGAGGGGGGGGGGGGACTGCCGGACTTGCTCCTCCTTGCAAACTAGTAGTACTGGTTCAGGAATTTTGTTCACGCAGCATGTGCCAGCGTGGCGTGCCTTTCGGAATGGTTTGGAAGGTCGTTTTGAAGGACCTTGGTTTTACCATTGCTGAGTAAAAATGACATCCGCGAAGTCTTCGATGCGCGTTTTTTTTTCTTTTGCTTCACATGCAGTATTACTGCTACTGCTGCTATCACTATAATTCCGCCTGGTAAAACTTTGAGAAGGCAGAATTATTTGACATCTTCGAAACAAGTGCGCTTGCCACGCTTGACGGCTACACGCATGTGTTCATATTTACGCGCACACACAAGGAAAGCAGCTAGCCGTGTATTTTATGAGCGCGCGAGCCACAAAGCAAATGCTCGAAAAAAAAATGGGCTGAAAGGGTTAAACATAATATCCACAAGGGTTTTTATGTGGCAGATGGTTATGTAAAGGAAATCTGCGGGAATTAGAGAAATATGAAAGCCGCGCAATTAACTCATTATGAGATTGTGCCAGCTTATGTGCGATAGCAATTCACTGCTCTGTGCTGGTAGCAAGATCAGCTGTTGTTGCTGTTTTACGTTGTTTTTCTTTTTTTGCCAGCGAGCAAAGCACATATGAAACGTTAACAGCTGCCACAAATCTGTCTGGTTAAGCAAAATAATGTTAGTGTTGAAACGAGATGACACCAGCGTAGGCCTCTAGTGAACGTCTGTCTTCGGCGCACAAGAAGGAACAAAGACAACGACGAGCGGTACGTGAAGCGCGTGGCTTTCGGTGCTTCGGAACGCCGACGCGGGTCGAGCGTTAGAAGCGACCGAGAGCGGCACGTCGACTCGGCAAGCAGACGCACCAGCTCGGTGCCAGCCGGGACGCACTGGGCGTGTTCCTGGTGTCCTGGATCGTGCTGGCTGTTCCAGCGTGGATGTGCGAACGGGCCAGGGCGCGCAACTGGAGCTGTGGTGCGGCCGGCCAACCATCTACCGACTCGTGGTCACGGTGCCACGCAGGTTCGAGTCCGGCGCAACCACCGGCTGAGGGCGTGGTCACGGTGCCGCGCCGGTCCCTGCCCGGCACAACCGCCTGATGTACGCGTGGCCCCGGTGCCGCGCAAGTTCCGGTCGAGCCGCCTGCTGAGGGAGTGGCCTCGGTGCCCGACGCTTTCCTGAGCGGATACCTCGGGATCTGCTTGTGAGCTCGGACACGACTCATCGTGCCTCGTCTACTGATGTCAGCGTGCGCCGCCGCTTCTATAACATCTTCACTGTGAGTGGTGCCGCCGGACATCTGACATTTGTTAGACAGGACGCGCCATTTAGTTTCATGAGATTAGGGAACAGATTGTGTTGTTTGTACATTGTTCGTTCGTTGGAATTGTGTGTGCTGTCTCGTGCCGTGGATAAACGTTTCCTTGTCCGTGACTTAGCTGTCTGTGTTTGAGCCCTGGGCCCACGAACCATCACAAGGCCCCTGCTTCGTTTCTTTTTTTTACCTGAAACGCGAAAAACCGAACGTTTCGGGGTCAGCTCGGACCCTTTTGGTGTGAGTGCTGGTCTTTGAATCTTTGTGCAAGGCGGCCGTATCAAAGGAGTGTGTCATCTGTTAGTTTGAACTGCAGAAAAAAGAGAGTATACGTGAAGGTGAAAGTCTGGAAAGACGTTAGAAGTGCCCACTAGAACAGTGCTTGCGGGCTGTCTCAATTATACTAGTTATCTTGACAAATGAAAAATTGATTACCATCTCTCATGTTATTTTTAAGTGCAAAAGCAGCTTACACTACGCGTGGCGAACAAGTTAGCTCTGGTGCACTTGTAGGCGACGTATACTTTGTGTTCAGGCAAGTGCAGCTGCAATCATCAACATGTCCTGCGGGAAATATCAAAGAATCGCTCAGTGTGCAGGTTAAACGTTCTACGACTTCTCACTTTTAGATAAAGTTCTTTATGCGAAATTCCGAAGGAAGTAATTTGACGGTGTGCTTAAATTATTTATACAATAATAAGACTGAAGCAATTTGACGGTGCATTTAAAATAGTCTTTATATAGAAGTAAGAACGAAGCCATTTGACGATGTATTTAAAACGTTCTTTATACAGAATTAAGAGGGAAGTATTTATATGTGATGACTAAAAAATTCTTTATACAAAAGTAAGTAGGAAGCCTTTAGACAGTGTAGTTAGAATATTCGTTTTACAAAAGTAAGTAGGGCGCCTTTCGACAGTGTAGTTAGAATATTCTTTATACAGAAGTAAGAGAGAAGTCCTTAGACCTTCTAGCTAAAAAATTCTTTATACAGAAGTAAGTAGTAGGTCTTTAGACGTTCTACGAACAAGTGTTACTACAGTGTAAATGTCTGTAGACTGTCAGTACAGTCAATAGAAAGTTCATAGGTGGTCTACTCAATGTCAACAGGCATTTTTGTAAGGGAGCTTCGATACGGACCACAGCGGCTGCCTTTTCTCTCGAGATGAAAACGCCACAGGCGCGTGTTCTATGCATTTTGAGTACACGTTGACGACCCTTAAGTGGTGAGGAATTCCGTAGACATTCCCTAAGGCATCCTTCCTAATCATATCGTGCTTTCACCACGTAATACCACAGCAATTATTATTAGATGCAGTAAGTGTATCCGCTTGCCCTGGCTGCTTAAGCAGCACGGCTTCCAGTTTTGTTCTCACTATTTCATTTCATTTCATTTCATTTTATTCCTTAATGACCCCATTGAAGGGGTATTTCATAAGGGGTGGGTGCATACATGAAAAATCCGTCCTCTTATTCTTATACTCTTACGGCTGTTGGTGGTGAATAATTGTTTCGGGCCGCTGCGAATGCCCTAGCACTATGAGGGAAACTTCTGCCTGCCCATTCTTGATATTCAAAGCCGCTTGATCAAGTGTCGGCTGTTCCGCATCTAGAAACGGCGTGCCGTCCCCTGTTTCCTTTTCCATTTTTTAAATGCGAGGCATTTCTTAGCGAACTTCGGCGACTTTGAGCGCATCTATCTATCTATCTATCTATCTATCTATCTATCTATCTATCTATCTATCTATCTATCTATCTATCTATCTATCTATCTATCTATCTATCTATCTATCTATCTATCTATCCGCTTACGACTTTGTGCACCCCTGGTCGTTTCATTAATGGAATGTATATGAAAATTGGTATGGCACAACACGACGGCATGAAGAACACAAAGGACAGGTCATAACATGAAAATTATGAAATGCACGTCATAAGCGGCATGATTTACGTGCCATGGTCTTGATGCTCTTGCGGCCGTTTTGTTAACTTCAGATGTACCAAAATCAGTATAGCGATAGACAACAATGCACAACCATTTTACGTTCCTGATGCGTGCGTCGCATTTCCTTGATTCCCACGGCACGTGGGATCTACCCTTTTCTTTAGGTTTTTTTTAACAGGGCTGCGTTCTTCAATTCGTGAAAAGCCGGTCGTTCTTAAGATCTTGCAGTAAAGTTTCAACAGCAGCGAGTTCACCAGCTCGGAACACACGTGAAGGACCAAAGTCAAGATATATCTGTTCAATAGAGTTGCCGAAATTGTCCTGCCCACCCGTCATTTATTCTTCGATGCTATCTCCGGATAAATGGCTTCACACGGTCGTGTTCGGACTGCGATTGTGTGGTCTTGACGTACGCTAGCCACCCGTAAGGGCGCTTGCGGTTCACACAGCTGAATTCTTTCTTGAGGCGACGTAATTTATGACAATTCTATTCCGAAGATCGTCCGTCCACTTGAAGCACAAGGAGATCGGAATATTCCGTGATCAAAAGGGTTGCCGGCAAGCTCTTAGGATCGACGCGCATTCTAACGGCACAGCGCATATTCTGCGGCGTCATTGGCGCGCTTCTTCAAAGCACTCGTCGCGGAGTCTGTCCGCATAAATTACCTCCCTTTTTTTACGCGATAGCACGGAATTCGAGAAGCGGTGGCAAACGGAGATAGCAGGCCCTACTTCGCGCTTATCATTTCGGTGGTTTCATTTTTTCTCGGATGCGCGGCGCCTCGGCGGCGACCTCTGGGATGTATACACAAAAAAGGGTTGCCGCAGCCAGAATCGCTTCGTGCCGGAACCGGAGGCGGCAGTTGCTCTTACGGTGAACCTCGCCGCGTCGATGGTCGAATAGGGCGTGCGTTCTGCTGTTCCAGTGTTGTACACGTTCCTCAAAAACAGGAACGGAAACTCGTTCCGCGTTCCTTCACAATTTTGTAACGAGCTCCCGTTACAAGTTCCTTTAATAAAAAAGGCACGCGTTCCAGTTACATTTCGTAAATTGGAACGTGTCGTTACATTAACGTTACATTTCACTTCTAAAACTGAAAATTAATCCTGAGGAAAAATAAAGTGAACATTCTAAATCTCACATCGGCCTATGTATATTTCACGAATTTGAACGTCATCGGCAGCATAATAGCTGTAGACAAAGTAATATCTAAAGAAACGCTCCTAGGCAAATATTTTCAAGCAGCACCGAACATATTACGGGCAACTCCACTGCAACTTTGGCGCTAGTCTATTACAAGTGCGACAGATACGGCACTTTCCACTTCAGTCTTCAGATGCGTAGCCAGGATACTGCGCCCCTAATCTGGAAATAGGTAGTTATACTAACATGCACCAATGCATACAACAGCAATGCATCTGACACCAAAAGCTAGTAACAGACCTTTTGATTTAGGAGTGTGCCTGACCCATGCAATTGCGCGCAAATACTGGAACAAGATTCCCCAAAGTAGCCAGCATTTCCGATCTTAAACGATTTTGCTCAAGATTGGTAGCCTTTGTAGCATTTTAATAAACTAATTGGCAGTTCCAGATGTATTGCTCTTACTTAGTTCTCATCACTTTAAAGAATTTGTGGTGTGCCACATCCTCATGGTTCAACCATATCTCCCACCGGCACTTCATTGCAAGTCAAGATCAAGTGCCTATATATATATATATATATATATATATATATGGGTTGCCGGTTAACGCTTCTCCAACGCGAGCAGGCGGTATTTCTCAATCAAGAAACTCGCTAGGAGACGCTGCCTGCGCCAACGTTGTCTCTCGCGGGTGCGGGCGCGTTCTCCTTCTTTGCGAGCTGGTACAGCGTTCCTCTAAGAAAGAGCGTTTCCATAGCCAACGCGCGCCTTTCGCTCTCCCTCTCTCTCTCCCTCACAAGACAGCAGAGGCACGCGCCGGGAGAGCGAGAGAGAGAGACAGGCACGCGCCGGGAAGCACGCGCCGAGGCAAACGCCGAGGGCGAGCGCGTGCCGGGAGGTGGTTACTACGATAACGGGACGATCGGGTGACGCCATAAGGAGCTTCGCCACTAAAAAAAAGCCCCCCCCTCCCCTCCTGTGCACCTGGATTTAGGAGCATGTCAAACGAACTCAGGTGATCGAAATTACTCCAGGGCCCTACAGAACGGGGCCTGCGTCATAGCCGTAGGTCTAGTGGCTATGGTACTCGGCTGCTGATCCGAGGGTTGCGGGATCGAATCCCGGCCGCGGCGGCTGCATTTCAATGAAGGCGAAATGTTGAGGCCCGTGTACTCTGCGATGTCAGTGCAGGTTAAAGAACCACAGGTGGTCGAAATTTCTGGAGCCCTCCACTACGGCGTCTCTCATAATCACAGCTGGTTTTGGGACGTAAAACCCCAGAAATCAATCAATCATAGTCATAGGTAACTTTGGCACGTAAAAACCGCATAAATTAATATTACTGTTGAGCACTACACATAGGTGCTAAAATGTCCTTCAATAGGCATTTCCAGTGCTTGGCGTTATTTCAATCGCCCGCTTTTTTTATAATAGGGCTGATTTGCTTTAGCTTATAGCTATCATGCAGTAGATTACGTTAGGGCACTCTTTCGTGAAGATTCGGTACGTGAAAACACCCAGGATTTGGGCGGAAATTCAAAGAGATGCTAATCACGCCACCTGCAGTGTAGCCATGCAATGAAGGAAGGCCTGTCCGGTCGTAGCTGATAGTGGCCCGCAGGTGGTCGGCTTAAAATGTTATGCTGGTCGGTGGAGATTGATCAGTTTTCCAGTCTAACACGCCGAGCAGAGCACTATCCCAAATCCGTGGATTAATCCGCACGCAGGTGCGAAGCAAACCGCTGCTCTGTACAGAAACAAAAAAAAAAACGGGCCACCTGCCATCCTTGAAAGTTGCGAGATGGAAAAGACACCTTCGAGAGGCTGCTACATTCGCGACAGTATGAACAATTTTTTGTCGCGACGAAGCTGATTTGTATATTTGCTTAATCTCAGCCTCTCGCAGAGTTTCTTTCGATATATATGTGCCTCACGGGTAAGATGTATCTTCGTGCCCACTCCAAGAAAGGTAACGTTTTTGAGATCACATAAAATTTACCTGTAACCGACGCTCTTGGCAATAAATCGTGTGTCTGTAGCTGAGCAACCTTCATTACTTTGGTTATGTCGAAACGATGTCTGAAAAAGTCATCACGAAGCTGTAATCTAACAGGAGACCTCACAACGCACAGCAAGACGGCATCTTTTCGTGGACATCTGCCATCTTGGAAGGATGTAAGCTATAATCCGCTCTAATAAATTCGTTATTCTTTGCGAGGTGGAAGGTAACGGGCACGAGCCGGGTGGTACAGATACTTCACTGTAAACAGCGTTTGTAAATACAGTGACAAGAGGGAGTCTAGAACTAGCTCCGATTGCCAAAACACAGTCATTCAGGCGAAAGCCTTATGCGCCGTCAAACTCGAAAGGTGGCCAGCGTCACCGTCTTCAATAAGAATCGTACCAGAAATTGGACGAGCTCGTCGATTTCCCTTCGTAATATATGCAAATTTTCTGGCAGAGTAGGAATGCATGACCACGTGGACAGATAAGTTATGTCATCAATAACACGACGAGCTAGCCATTCACATCACGACTAACGATGACGCGATTACCTGCGGCGGATACCCGTAATACTCGGCCAGGCATTTGCGAGTTTGAGCCACGTGTGATTGAATTTACACCGTCCTAGTCTTCATTGTCCAACCAAGTCGCCGAGGAGGAGTGGAATTCTGCCATAAAGAGTTCCGAACTTGTTCCACAACTCCGGGCGGTGAGGCTAGGCCTCCCTTGTCCCCACGTGGGAGCGGCCCGCAGTGCTGCTCTAAGGGCGGCGCTTCTCAGGACCTAATTAAAGTTCTTTGTCTGTCTGTCTGTCCTAGTCTAAGTGGGCTTGCATACGGGATGTCAGGTGAGTTTAAATAGCCTGCAAAATGCACTGGCGTGATGACATAATAATTTAAAGATAAATTACAACAACCTTCGTTCAAGAATCTTGGTGGAAATGAGCAATGGCTATCATCGCCATGTGTTCCAAACACATGATAGAGAACTCACAAATTTTTGCTGGCTGCTACAACACAGAATGATTGGTAGGGCGCCATTGTCAAGCGGATGAAGCTTCGAATGCGTCAAGAGAATTAAACTACGAGTCTTAATTATAATTATCCCATCTTAATCGGCGAGGTTTGATGGCACATCTATGTCAAATGGTGCAAGACGAGGAGGGATGCCACGCAGTAACGCAAGCAACTCTCACTTTCTGGCAAGTGGAAGGCTACCCTGCCCGGTAAGCTACCGTGCACTGAGGAAGGGGTAGAAGAGGGGAAGTTGTAGAAGACAGAGACCGAGCACAAAAAAAAAAAAACGAGTAAAGAATGTTGCTGTGTCGCCGACGTTATAGAAGGTCTTTGTCCATTTCGAAAAAAGGTAAATGAGCCGAGTAGCGTTCAGAAAATGCAGAAACACTTTCGTAACTGGCGTAGCTGAGATGGGCAGCGCCATGGGTCTAAGATCATTTCGACGGTGGAAATGTTGCTGGTTATCCCTTGTAGTGCTGCACCAGAGTTGCATTCTTTCAGTTTCAAAAGTTCGGAAGTGTCAAAGGAGGTGATCGATGGTCTCGTCCACAGCGCACTCGCTGCGCTCGGCGCTCTCGGCCACTTCAACCTTGAAAGAATATGCGACGGCCAGTCGCAAACGGCACAACACTGTCTCTTCAAGTCGGGAAAAAAACCTTGTAGAAGCCGCAGCTGCAGTGATGGGTCGAGAGCATGAAGATAATGCGTGAAGCCAGATGTGTGCCACGGCTGCAGTGTCATTCTGCTTGCTACCCTGCTTAACAGTTGGGCTGCGTCATTTCTGAATATGGGCGTGCGGACAGGGTTCGTTCCTTCATGTGCTTTCTTGGCAGCGTCGTCGACGAGGCCGTTGTGACATAATGTTAGAAGGGCGGGTGATTTCCGGGTGTAAGTGAAGGCTAATTGTAAATTTCATGGTGCGTGCAAAGCAGTAACACTTCCATCCCACGTTCACAGGCGCGTCAGCGACCGATGGCCACCAGTTTCTCCTTTGAAATCGTGTTGCAGGGTGCCTTGAAGTCGTTTCTCAGCTTTTCAAAGTGCTTGCGTCGCGTGTTTCTCTAGTTCTCTCTTACGGATGACCTTGACCGAAACAACTAAGTAGTCTAATCGCGGCGCTATTTCATCCACCGGAGTAGTCTCGGCATCGATGCAACGTACCGACAGTGCTACGTGCACAGACGCTGCGCACCAACGACTGCACTGACGCGAGTCGTCGCGTGGCCAGCACGCTCCGTGGTGCCATGCCCCATCCCGACGTGCCCGGAGGCATCGAATGCGGGCTCTCGGGGACGTGACCGCCATGGGCGATGGGCGGCACGCAACCTCGCCTCCTTTACTCGGCGGTAGTTGCACCGCAGTAGCAGCAGTAGCAATGCCGCGGGTGCTAATCGCGGTGGGGAACCGCGATGACGCATTCCGATGCCGGCTCTCGCGCACCCCAAGGGCTTCGCGTGCCAAGAAGCAGCACGCCGAGGGTGAAGCTGCTTGGCCTGTCGCTCGAATCTGCGGTGATAATCTATATGCGCACTCAGTGAATGAGCAGCCACTGTT